>CM034350.1:117245223-117315184 GCA_019925275.1 Mytilus edulis | reverse complement strand
TGACTACTTGGCTAGTGATACCCTCGGGGACGAAACGACCCAATGGTGTATACAGTTATCAAAGGTACCACGTTAACTCCGAATTATACAGAGGCCAGAGGCTTCTAACTTGGGACAGGTGCAAAATATCGGCGGGGTTAAACATGTTTATGAGATCTCAACCCTTACCCCATACAACTAGCCAATGTAGAAATGTAAACGCATAACAATACGTAAGTTTTCACTTTACCAAATTGACCGTAAAACCATCACAACTTCCATTGATGGTACTAATCACTTATGGTATAGGAAAATATGATTAAAGCATATTTACATAGCTATGTATTCTCTAGTTTAATATATCAGTTTATTTTCGATTTATTAGTTTGACTGTCCTTCTGGTATCGTTCGTCCCTCTTTTGTATAAGTATGTGATGATTTAGATAAGTGTTTGTATGTTCAAATTCATCGCAACCTCTGCTGTAAACTGACATAAAAGGTTATAAATGTTTTAAATCATAAACTACTTAGGTTAATCACGAATTACTTTTTTTCTTTTTTTATAAAACATAATTACGTTAAGAAATAGGCAATACTGAATCAACGTTTTCCTCAAATTTATTTGCTTTCCATATGCTATTAAACTATCTTCACATTTTTCAAGATAATAAATTGGAATGCAGTAAACAAAAATCCAGAATGGGTTTTTTCGGGCTTCTGCAGTCGAATAAAATTTCTTAACTAAATGAGAACTTATTCAAAGAGGGACGAAAAATACCAGAGGGACACTCAAACTCATATATCAAAAATAAACCGACAACGCCATGGCTAAAATAAAAAAGGACAAACAGACAAACAATAGTACACATGATACAACATAGAAAACTAAAAAATATGCAACACAAACCCAACAAAACACTAGTGGTGATCTCAGGTGATGTGGAAGGGTAAGCAGATCCTGCTCCACATGTGGCACCCGTCGTGTTGCTTATGTGATAACAAATCCGGTAAATAGTCTAACTCGGTGATCCCAATCATGAAAGGGAACTGTATTTGCGACGTAAGGAACATATCCGATATCATTTGTGAAACGGTTATTCCATAACTGTCAACCAACTCGTGATGATTATCTATGTACTGAATCGTCTAGAATATACTATACTATGCAGATAAGGAAAACAATTATATATTAAGTCTAAACATTTGCACAACGGTACTTATATAATAAGTTATAATACGAAGATGTTGTTATTAAATCGTGTTGACAAATAATTTGGCTAAACAAATAGCCTTTTTCGGTGTTAATGGTTTTAACATTGTATATATCAACAAACTATGTCATGGGTTTGATGAGAAACACTTAAATTTTAACGTTGTAACATTCATTTTTTTTAGCCATCTATTTATAACCACAGCAACAAATTATTAAAATAATGCTCTTTTGTAGGTGGCTAAACCTCAATAAAATTTCTACCATCGATGCAAATGTTTTCAACGACTTGACAGCACTTAAATTCCTGTAAGTTTAACGATTTTCAACAAAAAAACATACATTTCCTTCGACCTCAACATCATTGCAAATGGACACGAATGAAATAAGATAATTTGATTAAACTTCACACAACAATAATAAAGTGAAATAGAACTTGCAAGAAGTTTCAGCCTTGTATCACCATCACTGGTGATTTGATGGATAAATCCTGTAATAGACTTGTCACAGGGGGGTTTGGCATGCCACATAACTAGTTTCAACCCACTATTTTTTCCTTTAAAAATGTCTGCACCAAATCAGGAATATGGCCATTGTTAAATTATAGTTTGTTTCTGTGTGTGTTACATTCTAATGTTGTGTTTCCGTTGTGTTGTTTGTTTTCTATTATTTTTGAGTGTGAATTCACATTACTATAAGACGTGTCATGGTACTTATCCATCCCAAATTCATGTATTTGGTTTTGATTTTATATTTGTTATTGTAGGATTTTGTCTAATGCTTAGTCCGTTTCTGTGTGTGTTACATTTTAATGTTGTTTAAAGTGCGAGGTTTGGCATGCCACAAAACCAGGTTCAACCCACCATTTTTTTCTTTAAAAATGTCCTGTACCAAGTCAGGAAAATGGCCATTGTTATATCATAGTTTTCTGTGTGTGTAACATTTGTACGTTGTGTTTCCGCTGTGTAGTTTGTTTTCTCCTATATTTGAGTATCAATGCACATTACTATAAGACGTGGCACGGTACTTTTCTATCCCAAATTCATGTATTTGGTTTTGATGTTATATTGGTAATTCTCATCGGATTTTGTCTAATGCTTAGTCCGTTGCTGTGTGTGTTACCTTTATATGTTGTGTCGGTGTTTTCCTCTTATATTTAATGCGTTTTAATTTGTTACCCCGATTGATTTCTTTTTTAGAAAGTGACTATTTAAAGGATTATAAACGTCTCTCGGTATATCAATAAAACATCAACTATCTAAACTGCTGTATCTCACTTAAAGCTTCCTCATATATTTTACGTGGATATTTCTGGACATGACAAATATTATGTAGCAGTGTGTTTCGAAATAAATATTTTGCAGGAGGCTACATCAAAATGATTTAACCATGCTAGATGGTAATTTATTCCAAGGCTTGCCAGTCCTTAAAGAGTTGTAAGTACATTGTTATTGCCATAAGTTATTGAATCTTATACCTTAATTGATACTTTTCGAAAGAACTGCTGCCAACTTAGAAATTTGGTTCTTTTAACAAACGTACTTATGTATCAGGAAATCTTTACTAGGATCATGAACGACCGTAGGACGGATAGCATTTAAAGTCGTTTAAACGAAAATAAATTCTTGATTATTTTTTTTTAGAGATTTAGATGATCCTATGTCACTAGATTTCAAGGGATCTAAATATCCCGTTTAACAACGTAGCATATATTGTAAAAAAAAAATACACACAATACGAATAATGTATAAAATAGAGAACAAAAACAAATAGAAAGTATGGTCAACTCTTTTCACCCATGTATATCCGATATATCCCATTGAGTAGGTTTTTTGTCGGACAAATTTTGTCAAATTAATTTTTCATTAGATATATATATATATCAAATTTTAACGTTTTGACATTCATTCTTTCGCTAGCCACCTATTTATAACTGTATCAAGACGCTAGATTAAAACTGACGAGGAAAGGTAACATACGGCCACCGAATGCTTTATTATTATGAAGCCAAGGTGGCCGTGTGGTCTAGCGCACCGGATACAGTGCAGGCGATTCGGTGTCACGATATCTTAGTAGCATGGGTTCGAATTCCGGCAAAAGCAAATTTACAGATCTAACGTTGTTTAGTTGATGTTTATATATGCATACAATAAAATCTGCACATGTGAAAATTATTGTTTACGCCTCTATATATATATATAACATCAACCTAACAATGTTTTATCTGTAAAATTTGCTTTCGCAATTTTTTTGTTTTTCTCTCGCCGGGATTTGTACCAATGTTACTGAGATATCGTGCCACCGTCCTGCTAGACCACACGACCACCTGGGTTTCATAATAAAAATGAAGCTTTCCATGGCCGGGTGTTTCCTTTCAACGTCAGTGTTAATCAATTCGTACTACAGTACATGATATATAAGGCATGGAGATGTTATGTTTACAGATCAGCTAAATTATCTTTAATGTAGCAGTGTGTTTCTTAATAAAAATTTTGCAGGATGCTTAGTTATAATGATTTGACCAAGCTAGATGGTAATTTATTCCAAGGATTAACAGTCCTTGAAGAGTTGTAAGTAAAATTTTTTAGCCATCAGTTATTGAATATTGTATGCTAACATTGCCTATGTGAAATTTAAAATTGTTTGTATGTACATTGAACAACAATTTATGTGACGTTTAAAATTTTCTTACGTCAGACACGCAAATCAATGAATGTGTTTATAGATAGATGTTTTGTGTTCTGTTAAGTTGTTTCTTTTAAAATTGTTACACGATGATGACTTCTGTTTCCATATTTTGATTATTTTATTTTAGTTCTGTTTAGTTAACGCATCATTGTAGATATAACATAATTTGATGAGACCGTCATCAAAGTGAGAGGATTAGCGCTATAAAACCAGGTTTAATCCACCATTTTCTACATTTGAAAATGCTTGTACCAAGTCAGGAATATGACAGTTCTTGTCCATTCGTTTTTGATTCGTCTTGTATTTTAATTTTGCCATATTATTATGGACTTTACGAATTTGATTTTCCTCTAAGTTCAGTATTTTTGTGATTTTACTTTGTACCTTAATTGATAGTTTTCGAAATAACTTCTGCCAACTTACAAGTTTGGTTCTTTTCACAAACCTACACCACTGATGCCTGCTACCAGGACAACACCATGAAGAGTACATACATATTGTTGAGTAGTATTTGGTGTCTACAACATCTGAAGATACATTGAAAATTTAATATGCTTGTTTAAGGCAATGAGAATCGATTTTAAAATAGCGACCAAAAACAAATAGAAATAATTTTCAACTCTTTTTACCCATGCATATCCGATTTATCCCCTTTAGTAGGTATTTTGTTGGACCATTTTTGTCATATTTATTTTTCATTAGGTAAATATATATTAAATTTAAACGTTTTGACTTTCATGTTTTGCTAGCCACCTATTTATAACTACAGTTACACGTTAATAAAATACTGGTTTTTTAGGACACTTTGTTGCAATGAAATTTCGACCCTGGATGCAAATATATTCAACGACTTGACAGCAATTAAAATCCTGTAAGTATAACGATATTTAAAAGAAAAACAAACAACTCCATCGACCTCAACATCATTGCAACTGGACATGAATAAACTAAGATAATTTGATTAATCTTCACACTACAAGAGTAAAATAAAATAAAATTTTAAATGGATATGTGTAATGTGTGAAAGACACAAAAAGGAGCAGAACACAACCGAATTCCACCAATGGATCTTCAACAAGAAAATCAGGCTTCCTGCGGCGGGCTTCAGCTAGCCTCTAAACAAAAATCTGTACTAGTTCAATGATAATTGATGTCAAACTAAACTCTAAAACATAAAAATGGACTTGAATATTTTTTTAAAATACAATATACAAGACTAACAACGACCAAAAGGGTCCTGGGGGTGTATATATATATTTTTGCTTCAGTAAATTAACAGATTTAACATTGTTGGGCTCTTGTTAAGACGAATTATATCTACAGAATATTTGTTCAGCCTTGTATAACCATCACTGCTGGTGATCAAATTAATAAAATCTGGTTTACAGTCGTCACTGGTTCAAACGTACTTATATATATTAGACGTTTAGACGAGTTGTATATACATTATGTGCACAGCCATGTATCACCATCATTGATGGCGATCCGATGGATACATCTGTTGTAGAGTTGTCACTGACTCAGACGTACTTATGAATATAATTATTTTCTGTGACTGTATATTACATTAATTGTAGGATCCTTTACTATAGATAATTTAGCTGATCTGTAACAATAACATCTTCATGCCTTATATATCATGTACTGTAGTACGCCGCGAGATTAAAACTGACGTGGAAAGGTAACACATGGCCAGCGAAAGCTCTTTTTTGGAGAGTCTATAAAAAAAGACCAACCAGCAAATTTACAATGTACCGGATCGTCTAGAAAATGCGATACTATGCAGATAAGGAAAACATTATATCAGTCTTAAGTCTTTGTTGAGCCGAAATATTTGTCAACACGATTTAATAACAACATTTTCGTATAATAACATCTTATATCAGTACCGTTGTGCAAATCTTTTGACTGATATATAGCATGGGTTCGAATCCCGGCAAGGGAAGAACCAAAAAAACTCGTCTAAACATCAACCCAACAATGTTAGATCTGTAAATTTGCTTTCGCAAATTTTTGGTTCTTCCCTCGCCGGGATTCGAACCCATGCTACTGTGATATCGTGACATATATATATATATACAACTCGTCTAAACATCAACCCAACAATGTTAGATCTGTAAAATTTACTGAAGCAAAAAATATATATATATATATATATATACGAGTCTAAATTGAAAACTACGTTCAAACCTATGATTGCGTTGGATAAAAACCGCAATTTTTATACGTGTGCATGTCAAACAAATGTCGTTGTAGAAGGGTCTAAAAACAGCACAAACAACATTTTCCAAAAGACCAAAACAGTAAAAAAGCATATTTAAACAATACTCATTTGATTAACAGGTCGAACAATTGATGTTCTTTAACCCTGCTGATTGCCATTGGCGATTCCAAAATAAAATTGAACACAAGATGTAACAACATGAATCTTAATATAAATTTAATACTAAACTGAAACTATTCTTTAACTTGTGGCCACGATGTTATGCCACAAACATACGGTGTCAATATTTTTCTAGTACACCAGATCCGGATTTCGACAATAAATGTCTCTTCAGTGATGTTAGTGATCGAAACGGTATTTGGAAGACCGTATAAAAAGTACCCTCATTTTTAGAAAAAGTACCTTTATTTTTAGATAAACTCTTGAATTTTAAGAGTCAATATAGGATGAACGGATCATATGAACCGGAGGGAAAATATGATACATGCCCAAACAAAAAATTTAACGAGTCTATATTGAAAACTACGTTCAAACCTATGATTGCGTTGGCAAAAAACCGCAATTTTTATACGTGTGCATGTCAAACAAATTTCGTTGTAGAAGGGTCTAAAAACAGCACTTGTGAGTTCGAATCCCGCAGAGGGACGGACAAAAAATTTTCAGCAAAAAATCTAATTCTAGTCTACAGATTTCGACGACTAATGTCTCTTTTGTGGTGTTAGGGATCGAACAGTATTTGGAAATCCATACATTTTACATCAATTTAGGATAGACCCATGAATTTTAAAGAGTCAAATAGGATAAACGAATAATTTAAACTGGAGGGAAAATATAATACAAGCTTAAACGAAATAAATATAAACAGGTCTAGATTGAAAACAACTTCCAAACCTATGATTGCAGCCTTAGTTGAGACTTTTCGAAAGACCTTTTGCCAACTTACAAATATGCTTCTGTTTACAAACGTACACCCTAATGTGTGCAAAACCAAGACAATACCGAGAAGAGCAAAGATTTATTGTTGAATAGTGTTTTTGTCTGAAATACAACATCTGAAGATACATTTAAGCTTTTTAAATATGATTGTTCAGAATGAAGGCAATTAAATAGGATCAACACCACTAATGTATCAGTGAACCTTTACTAGAATCATGAACGAGCGTAGGACGGATAGCGTTGAAAGTCATTTAAATGAAAATACATTCTTAATTATTTGTAAAAGATAGTTAGATATCAAAAGATTTCAATGAATCTAAATATCACAGTTAACAACCTAGCATACATTTTAAAGAAATACAAACAATAAGTAGTTATCAAAGGTACCAGGATTATAATTTAATACGCCAGACGCGCGTTTCGTCTACATAAGACTCATCAGTGACTAAGTGTATAAAATACCGACCAAAAACAAATAGAGAATAATATTCAATCCGTTTCACCCGTTGATATCTGATTTATCTCCTTGGGTAGGTATTTTGTTGGACCTTTTTTGTCATGTTGATTTTTAATCAAATATATAAGCGTTTTGGAATTCTATGGTCACCTACAAGTGATAATTGATTGTTTGTTTCTTCGAGAGGGATTTAAAAGTGAAATACTAAATCCGAACGTTATACAAACCCTGCCCACTTAATAAACATCCCACATAAATTGAACAGAAACTATATCATATGCCATCAAACATGTACAGTTGCTATGTTTATTTTGTTATTTTTGTATTGCCAATCATAAATTTCAAAATTGTACATACAGTTCAAAGCTTACATTAACAAAGCTAATCTAAGTACTATCATATGTGTACTCATTGTAATTAAATTTGTATCAATCAATCATTTGTTATATGTCTTGGGGAGCATGGCTTAATACTATTTTCAAGTTCATTAACTTGTCGAGTGCTTTGTTAATAATTTGAACTGTTTCATTAAAATGTTTAACTTTAAAAGCATTGATTAAATTTTTCCGATTTCCTAACAGAATCTTATTGCTTACTTTAAAAGCAAAAGAACATAATGAATGTTATGACATTCGTGATTTCTTTTAAATTATGGAATTACAGTAACTGAGATAATGTGCTTTAACATTAACAATGAACCGCATACGTGAACAATAGATATAAAAGTTGTTAAGATAAGTGTACAGATGTAATGAGGTTACAATAGACATGTCCAATTTGAGATCATGACTTAAGCTAAATCTATTTGTAATTTTGACGACAAATGTAATGAATATATAAAAGAAGACGTGATATGATTGCTAATGAGACAACTTTCCACAAGAGACCAAATAACAGAGAAATTAATAACTATACGGGTTCGACTATGAGAAAAGCCAATACCGCATAGTCGGTTATAAAAGGCTCTGAATTGACAATGTAAAACAATTCAGTCGAGAAAACTTATTTTTTTCTTTTCTAGAAGACTACACAAAAATCACTTGACAACGTTATCTGAAAATGTATTCAAAGACTTAAAGGCACTTCAGTACTTGTAAGTAAATTTATTTATCGAAAATAAAATTTTGCAATCATTTAACATATAAATTGATAACTAAATGTGTTATTTAAAGAATTTGAAGTTGAATTGTTTTTTTGTAGATGTTGTTGAATTAAGGTGAAAGTTTTAATGGAAAACAATTTGGTATAAAGTACATGCATATCAAGACATGAGCATTAAGTGTGACATAAACATTGATAAATAAAAAGCAAATGTATTATAAAAGTGCAGCCTTTAAAATCCACCAACTAATCATATTAAAAGAAAAATAATTAGGTCAATGTAAACATATTTTATTTTGCACTTAGAAATAAGAAGATGTGGTATGAGTGTCAAAGAGACAATTCTCAATCTAAGTCAAAATTGATAAAAAAAAATTAAACCATTTTAGATCAAATAAAGGCAACAGTAGTATACCGCTGTTCAAAAATCATAAATCCATGGACAAAAAACAAAATCGGGGTAACAAACTAAAACCGAGGGAAACGCATTAAATATAAGAGGAGAACAACGACACAACACTGAAATGTAACACACACAGAAACGGACCAAACATCAGACAATATCCCACGAGAATAACAAATATAACATCAAAACCAAATACATGAATTTGGGATAGACAAGTACCGTGACACGTCTTATCAAAGTGCTGCATTCAACACGGAACCTTGACTCACACTGAACATCAAGCTAAAAACAATTAACTCTTACTCATAGTCTGTCTCATGTAGCATTTTAAAATCACATGCAAAATGCAAGAACTTAAAAGATCCTGATCAGTATGTTTACATTGTTGTTAAGAGCAGATGCACAACTATAGTCATTAAAATTCTTTTGATTTTTTATCATTTATGAATCATTAAAGAGACAAAATAGGAAGTTTTTAAAGTAAAATAAATTCACAAAAGAAAACAAAGGATCAGGTTTCTCAAAGTTGCAAATGAAGAGAGACAAAAAAAAACATTTTTTTCCCCATTTTTTGGCCTGGGCCTTACAAATTGAATATTAAGGTAAACAAAATAAAAGGGCAACAATACAATTATAATCGAATAAAAATGAATAAACAAATAACAATTCTGTTTTTTTTATTAATAAATTGATTCAAATCAAACCAAATTTGACTCCACGACACTTAAAAACAGTAGTTTAGAATGAAATACACTTAGTAGTGTAAAATTGTAGGTTATGCATAATTTATATATGACATGTGTACCTGTGTGTTGAAAAAAAAACACGATGTTTTCTAGCCATGCCCATGGAAATTTTAGTATGATCATGTAAAAAGTTAGAAGATGATACCAAGTGAATTATCAACCACTAGTGCATCATTAACAAGTCGAGAATAAAAACGGGACGAAAGAAACCAGAGGGACAGTCAAACTCATAAATCGAAAATAAACTGACAACACCATGGCTAAAAATAAAAAAGACAAACAGACAAACAGACAAACAATAGTACACATGACACAACATAGAAAACTAAAGAATAAACAACACGAACCCCACCAAATACTAGGGGTGATCTCAGGTGCTCCGGAAGGGTAAGCAGATCCTACTCAACATGTGACACCCGTCGTGTTGCTTATGTGATGACAAATCCGGTAAATAGTCTAATTCCATGTCACACTCATCAAAGGGAAGGTAATTGTAGTTACGACGTAAGGAACATATCCGATATCATTTGTGAAACGGTTATTCCATAACGATCAACCAACTCGTGATGGCGTCCGTAAAATTTACGAAGGGATGATTTCATCTTCACCATTTGAAACTCGTGGTTTAATAGCCTCCTAGTGAGCAGCAACCCTCTGTCAAGAAAATCATGATAGGAAATGCAAGCACGGAAATATCGTATCAATTCAAATCGTATGCAGGTGCTGCTGGAATGTTGCTACTTAGAAATGGAAAGTTCACAATTGGAAAGCTGAAATCATCTCTTTTGTCGTAAAGTTTTGTTTTCAACCGACCCTCATTGCCAATTTCTAGATGTAAGTCAAGATATGAGGCCGACTTAAAAGACAACAACAAGAAAACAAACCATCAGATTCAGTTAACAAACATTACACAGAAACTAACAACTTAGCACTCGATCATTTGTCCCAATAATAAAAAAACATTCAACTTTCAGTTTTCAAACTTTATCGGTTTTTTTGTAGAAATTATGATAAATAAGTGTCTTCTATTCAGTCCGCAATTCTAAGGGAAATAACAATATAAATCTAGAACCACGTACTCGATTGTAGCTGAAACTGAACATGTATGATTATTAATAAAACATGCTATTTTTTGCTTTATCGAATTCTAATTTTGAATGGCTCACAACATTTGTTTTCTTTTATTGTGCTTTAAATTTGAGTAAAAGTGTTTTGAGAGCAAACGATCTAAAAGATGACATTCAAAGATTTTTCAATGCACATGAATGATTTATTATTGTTTTTTACAAATCTTTAAGTGCATATTACAAAGGATAAAAGAGGGACGAAAGATACCAGAGGGACAGTCAAACTCATAAATCGAAAATAAACTGACAACACCATTGCTAAAATGAAAAAGACAAACAGACAAACAATAGTACACATGACACAACATAGAAAACCAAAGAATAATGAACATGAACCCCATCAAAAACTAGGGGTGATTGCAGGTGCTAAGTTGTATTCAAAAATATTAAATCAATTTACGGAGCATACATCAGATGACTTGACAATCTGTTTGTATTGATGGACATGACAATTCTTGTGTGGTATATTTTAAAGTGTTATGTTTCAGATTACTAGACGATAATCAGTTAACATCAATAGATGAGACAGTCTTTCAAAACTTAACGGCTCTTCAGACTTTGTAAGTTAACTTAATTTTGAAAAATAAGAAAATTGCAACTGTTTCAGTGTGTTGCTAGTTTACTATCGCTTATATCTAGTCTCTTGTTCTTGTAATTTGTCACTTAAAAAAAAATTGAACGTTTTAGCTTCTGTCTTTGGGCTTAGAAAAATATTTATTTATTTGCACCTTTCCTTGTAATTAATCAATATCGATTTTATATCATTTAATGTAGTACCACTTTTTATGAAGAAAAAAAAAACATATATATGCTTGGATGCAGTATTTTGTGACGAATTGTCCAGCATGCTCTTGACTGTTAGATCTTTTTCAGAAAGCTACTTCGAATAGATTTCCCTTTGTTTTTAATTGATTAAGTCTTATGAAGGTTAATCCTGAAATGGATTTGAACTCAACATTTTCAATACTTTAATAGTAAATCGAAAACGAGTTTTTCAAATTATATTCAGGAATATTTGCACCTAAAATATCTGATATTTTGTCTTTTTTGTTTAGGCAATTAACCCACATTATGTAAAATATGTTGTAAATTGCCATCGATATCTTACGATAAATATTGACAGTGATCGATTCGACAAGTAATAGTAAAACTTAAATAAAGAAAAAATGAATGTTAAAGTCTAACAAATGTAGTTGGAATGCAGTTTCCGAAACATAATGATAAAAACTGTGTAATGTTGGTTTACTTGAATTAATCCCTCATTTAAACTGGAGATATCTCTCTTTATCGGTTGCTTTTATTGTGTATTTGTAAATTTTATCTCCTTGCAATCATGGGAAATGCTGATTGATTGTTTACCTTATCTCCTTACTATGGGGCATTGATATTGTTTATGGTAAATGCACGCTGGAAATAGAATCAATTCAACATTCAAATGTATTGGTTTGTTTTTCAGAAAATTAGGTGGCAATCCTCTGAACTGTTTCAACTGTGAATTATTACAACTAAAACAATTTCTACAAAATCAGACTTTTGGGGATGCAAACGCAAAATGTGATGGAACAAACCATATGGTTGTTGACTTTAATTTCACAGACTGCACAGGTAGTATTGTACAAACACATGATAATTTGAACAAAGAAACAATTCACCATGTGTTAATCTTAAATACTAAAAGAGTGTATATACATCAAGGAAAAAGTTTAACAAAGAAAATATGTTTCGAACATGACATGTCACAATAAACAGAACTAATGCAAAAAGACTGCTTAACCGTCAAGCCCATCGCACTACTTTCAGACATGTTATTGCCTGTCAATCACCGACGCAGAGATCACATATCCGTTCCGTTCAATACTACGTAACACTTAAGGTGGCACGGTAGTATTTGCTTTCCAGAATTTAGGTTGCTCTTTTGTGTACCCTACTTAGGTAAATGTATCTAAACAGTGTGATTGGACAAAAAATACAGTATCAACTGAACATACTTTCCCAAACTGAGTGATGAATCAGGTGTAGAAAAATATAAAATAATTTTACATATAGATGAAAATTAATTTTTGAGAATTTTTTTCAATTTTACATTCACTGCACCATAAAAGACCCAAAAGTACTAGTGGCCTTAGGATTTTAAAAATAGCAAAAAAAGTAAACGGTCATGGTACATATCCAAATTCATCTCTGAATGGTAAAATGAAAGTTCTTCAGTTAACTGTAAATGTAGAATTTTTTGCAGTGTTAGAAAGTGGTAAAAATTCTAAAAAGGCTATCATTATCCCTTATGGCCAGGCAATACTACCGTGCCACCTACACTCATATTAAGTGAGGTATTGCGGAGCATGTAAGGAACGGATATGATCTCTGAGCCGGAGATTTATTGCCTGTTTGGTTTATACTTAGAAAGGGGCGGAACCTATCAGAGGAGTAGTTAAACTCATAAGTCGAAAACGAACGCACAATGACATGGGCAAAAGACAAACGACAAACATTCAAATGTCCAAACAACAAAAAAACAGAAAAGGATCTTAGGTGCTCATAAAAGGATTATTGTTTTCATAAAGATAAGAAAATATGGTGTTAGTGCCAATGACACTCTCCATCAAAGTCACAATGTAAAACAAGTAATCTTTTAAATGTTTCGTTTATCAGATATAACAACTGAAGTCGCCCAAACTACAACTCAGCACCTAACAAGCACAATTAGAAACAGTCAAGGTAAGTCCAGAGTTAAATCAAGTTATCATTTTAAATATAGTCATTTCGTCGCTTTGGGGTTTTATCTTTTCATTAATGCGTTTAAATACACTTTTTTGCAATTACTTTTATTTATCAATGTTTTATCAAGTCTGGATGGTAAGTTTCTCAACTGCATTCAGTTCTTTTTTAGGTACATGTATGTAGATTATTAGCGTTCTTGTTAGCCTTTCAAACAATTTGAACTTAAGCTTTACTAAATAGTCCTTATTTGTCGAAATGCGCATCTGTTACAACAATGACACAGGGTTAAAATGGACACTAAAAATATATTGTTAGCATAAGGTTTTTTCATAACCTGGATTCAATTAAAGGAGTTGTTAACATTTTGTGTTGTATATCCATGCGGTTTTTTTACACATCCGTCACTTGCATTTTGTTAGGAAACAGCGAAGTAAAGTGTTGGTGTGACCATGCTCTACCGTGAGATGCATATTTAACATCGAGATTAGTATTTTTTAATTATCTTGTTTTATAAATTTTCATTATATCCAATTTCTGGGTAGCGTAATCTCATTAGTATTATTTAGCAATTAATAACAGCTCCATTTTAAATAAGAAGTTTTGTTACCATTGTAACCACCAATTGAAAAAGCAAATATTACAGACGGCAACAAACGACAGCCACTAAGATAGGCTTGACTGGAGACTGGCAATAAGGATTGCATTAATCATTTTTTATATAACCTCAATTCAACAGTGTAACGGTTGATTTACAGGACAACATAAGAACAATATGTTATAATGATATTCTGACTGAGTTGAAGAATCCATCAGTAGCCTTGGGCTATTTTATTTTCTTTGGTTAGGCTGTTGTTCATTTGACTCAATCGTCATTTCTATTGTCAATTTCCATGGTGTTTTGCATTTTTAATTCATTTCAGTCGTATTTTTTCGTTTGACATAGAAAACGATTAGTCTGTTTACACATTTGTTATACTGAGTTTTACTTCCATGGTTGTGGTTCTTTTTGTTAATGCTAACATTAGAAGTATGCTAAGAGTAAGATTTTCATATCATCTAAAATGAAGGTAATGGGGAGTTTTGAATAGTTTTAAAAGCGTCGGGGCCAGTTAAAAAAATTATTACAACTAACTTACTGCAATTTAAACATCGGTAATTTGTTCACAGTTTTCTTAACTACCAGATGAAAGCGCTATCTTAGATTAATATGTTATAATCCAATGAACATCATAGTCTCAGGATTTTAAAATAAGTGAGATGCTTATATAACGACTACCATAAATAAAAATGTCTACGACCTACTTATATTTAGTTGCACTTGAAACTTTCTCAAAACACTGATTAGTATAAATAAAGGCAACAGTAGTATACCGCTGTTCAAAACGATATAAATGATAAATAGAATTATCAATAGTAAGAAGTATATTGTTTATGATAACGAATAATACATTTGAAGATTTAGATTTTACATTTTTTTTAATTTCAATTAATGATCAATTAATCAACAAGCAATAAGTTGTTTTGATTCTTACAGCAATATCAGGAAGTACCGTCGTAACAACCGAACCAATAAGTGACGCTGTAACAACAGTGGAAACAACCAGTGCCTTTTTAACAACAGTAACAAATAGTCCTGACGCACCAATAATACAAACAACTATCGACGGCATAACATCAAAAGAACCAACTACTGACGCCACAGCTCCAACCTCAAGTATTGTAGAAACTACAATTAGTACAACTCAAGATACTCAGTTAATATCAACGACTTCACCTGCTAACCAGAGTAAGTACTCAGTAAACATCAACGACTTCACGTGTAACCCAGAGTAAGTACTCAGTTAACATCAACGACTTCACGTGTAACCCAGAGTAAGTACTCAATTAACATCAACGACTTCACGTGTAACCCAGAGTAAGTATTCAATTAACATCAACGACTTCACGTGTAACCCACAGTAAGTACTCAATTAACATCAACGACTTCACGTGTAACCCAGAGTAAGTACTCAATTAACATCAACGACTTCACGTGTAACCCAGAGTAAGTAGTGACGTTTGTAGTATACTGAATAAATTGAAACAGTTGAATAGGGTCCCAACAATTAATCTAATAATTTTAAATGTATAAAAAAAATCAAACTGTCCGTTTGAAGCTTAACTGTTTTGTAGCTAAAAGGATTACACTACTGTCTCTGTGTTTCATCGTGAGCAACCATCTAATTTCTGCCATAGATATATCAAACAAAGCTCGGTTTTTAATACTTTCTGATTAGTATACGACATAGAATTCAAAGAGAACGTTGCATGTAACTTAAATACTTATATCTTTGCCCTGATTTTTGGAACTGTCTTTTAAATAATCAAAGAGGTCCTTAGTTATACAAGCATAAGCATTCTAAAGGATGGTTTAAGTCAGTAATTATATGTTGGGTTTATTTTTGACTAAATCTGTTGGGTTTTTTTTACCATTAGTTAGCAATCAACAGGTATATTCGTTTGCAAAAAAATGAAAACAACTCCAACCTTCCTAATTACGTAATTGTTTTACTTTAACAGTTGTTGTTTTGTGTGCTATTGTTAACCATTAGACAAAACATAAACATAAACTTATATGGCTATTTAAAATCATCTAAAAGGAAGGAAATACTGGTTATAGACAGACAGCTTGCTTCTAATACAGTGTTAAATTCGTTTGTGATGTCATTCTTGTTTGGAGGAATTATGTGTTGGTGTTCTGTGTGGTAGTTTCAGTGACCTATTTATCATGTTCTATTTGTATCATATTGTTTGATTATTATAAATTTAGTTGTGAATTGTTCCTTAGAATTAACATTTATATCTTCCATGAGGTTAATGAACCCGACATGCCTATGTACAGATAATTGATTTGATGGGATCATAGATTTTCGCCGAGGGTATCACCAGCCCGGTAGTCAGCAATTCGGTGTTAACATGATTATCAATTATATGGTCATTTTATAAATTTCCTGTTACAAAACATTGATGTGTTTTTTTTTAAACTAAGGATTTTCTTATCCCAGTAATAGATTACCTGAGCCGTATTTGGCACAACTTTTAAGAATTTAGGGTTCTCAATGCTCTTCAATTTTTTACCTATTTGGCTTATTAACTTTTTTGATCTGAGCGTCACTGATGGGTCTTATGTAGACGAAGCGCGCGTCTGGCGTACTAAATTATAATCCTGGTACTTTGAGAACTATTTACGAAACTATTAGATGAGTTAAAACGGATTGATGTCAGGTAGTATAATTTGAAAATTTGAAGAACAACATTTTGTAATATTATTGTTCTATTTTCAGAGGCCGACAATTCAGCTGTTGTGACCGGAACCGTTACTGGTGTTTCTGTAGTGATTTCTGTTATCGTATCCTTTGTGATACTAAAGTTTTGCGGTTTTAAATAATTTGGTGGGAAAAAACAGTAGAATATCTATCATTCTCGTAGAAGGGAGATGCAGTATAGTTAACAATGCAATCACCATGCGCAATATTCAACTGGTAGTTGTTTCAAAGTGAAATCATAACTGTATCATTATCATTCAATTAACAATATTAGATAAGAAAGTGCTTTTATCCAACATGGTACTAAAATATCAGATTTTCATCTTTATGTTTATTTAACATATCTGTAGTATTTTGTTAATTTATCTTCTTGGTATTTTTTTTAAATTTTTTACCTAAAAGTTGTGTAGTAATTTTTATTTTTATTATTAGGTTATGATTTATTGATGTATTTATATTATTTCAAGATTTATTGTTGTTTTCCTTTTTATCATATAGATGTATGTTTTTGCTTTATTTATTCTATTTTTTCATATTCGTATCTTTATGTTACATTAATCAAGATTCCTTTCGAGACAAAATCAGCGTGAAAGTTGAATTCTCTGTTCAAACAATTGTAATGTTTGTAACCTTGTTTTGTAATTCATTTTTAAGGCCTAACGGTAGATAAGTGTACATAAATTTAGTCACCCTTTTTTAATAAAGTTATAGTTTTTATTATTATTATTATTATTATTATTATTATTATTATTATTATTATTATTATTATTATTATTATTATTATTATTATTATTATTATTATTATTTTTATTATTATTATTATTATTATTATAAGTACAAAGTTTGTCTTTGTTAGTCTTATTATTAATTTTATTATAAGAATTATTTTAATTTTAGTTTCTTGTGTACAATTTGGACGTTAGTTTGACGTTCATATCACTAAACTAGTATATATTTGTTTAGGGGCCAGCTGTAGGATGCTACCTGGTGCGGGAATTTGTCGCTACATTGAAGACCTATTGGTGACCTTCCGCTGTTGTTTTTTTCTATGGTTGCGTTGTTGTCTCTTTGACACATCCCCCATTTCCATTCTCAATTTTCCGGAGATAAAAGGAGTAGTATATTAATCTAACCAATTCCAAGGGTCGCAAAACCTGATTATCAACAAAATGTATTTGTTTATTTACATGAAGTGTTTTCTTAAAAGCAATGGCCTTTTGTGGTATCAGATACAAAATATAAAATCGTCCCTTTCACTTATCGTAAATAAAAAAAACAATAATTACATCATTTTCAAATCTAAATAAATAAATAATAAAAAATGTTGTATTTGGCTCATTGCATGACATGAATAACAACTATAAGGTAATTCGTGCGGCGAACTTAAAAAAAATTAGCAAAACCAGTACCGCTTTCATGGTAATTATCTTTCTAGTACTTTTACCTTTCATCAGTACATTGTGATCAAGCACGATAAGATCCCAGCCGTTTCGGTCTGGTTCAAATAGTGAAATATTTCTATACCATCAGCACGTTATCGTGGAGATGAATTTACTTCACCCAG
This sequence comes from Mytilus edulis, assembly GCA_019925275.1. Classification (NCBI taxonomy): domain Eukaryota; kingdom Metazoa; phylum Mollusca; class Bivalvia; order Mytilida; family Mytilidae; genus Mytilus; species Mytilus edulis. Next base: position 117,296,723 of record CM034350.1, on the reverse strand, counting down.
AATAAGCAGTGGTCAATATCATGAAGTAGTTACACAATTATAAATAATTACAAATAAAAACACGCCAAATCAGTGTGCCAATAACTTTACCCTATATATTATCACACATGGATTTGCATTATATTGGGAAATTTAAAATAATCGCTTTAATACTAGTGTTATGTGCATATGTTGATAAGTAATTTGTGATGATAGCCTTTTTTAAGGTTTGATTTTTAGAATGTATACTAACTGTATCGGTAGCATGTTTAACGTTTTGATAATAAAAATTTAGATTTTTTTATAATGAATTAACAGTTAAATCCTTTAATCTGTTATTATCACCTCTTTTCTTGGCGTCTTAACTTTGTTAGGGCAATTTGTGTGTTTGAGTGAAGTTTATAGCCAGTTTTGCTTACACATATTTGTATGTTTGATGCCAATCATGAATACATGAGACCTGAGACTATAACATGTGTAATAGTAGTACAGATGAGATTAAAATGTCTGTTTTGGTTGCTCACTACGTCATACTGCAGATTGATTTAAATTCAAAACGGAAAGACCATGATCAAATGGCCATACACATCAAACGAATGGATTACAACAGTCATATTCCTGACTTGGTATGGTCTTATGTAAATAATGGTGGATTAAATCTGGTTTTAAAGCTAGCTAAAGCTGTCACTAGTCTGACAGTCGCATCAAACGATACCTTTTGTGGTATCAACCTTCGTGTACATTTTTATAGAGATCCATTTACTTTAACTAAATTTATTGTCCGGAAACTAAATTCGTCTTCGGACGACGAAGACGCAGACGACAACATTGTAGCATTATACAAACCTAAAACAGTTTTGTGGTCGTTTAGAAATGGTCTGATTCGAATATTTTGTTGTAAAACAATACACACTGTTTCTGATTTTGTCAAAGTAATTCATTTTTTTTTTGTAACCTAGTTCGATTGTACGTGGTCACACGTTATAAAAAAAGTTCCACGATAACTTTTTTTTTTCATTTTTATACATGTTTCTTGATCAAATTGAAACACCTTTTATATTGAAATGATAAACGTATATAGAGACCAATATCGTTATCAAAGGTACCAGGAATATAATTTAGTACGCTTGACGCGCATTTCGTCTACATAAGACTCATCAGTGACGCTCATATCTAAATATTTATAAAGTCAAACAAGTACAAAGTTGAAAAGTATTGAGGTTATTTTCTCAATATACTCTGTTCAACCGAAAATAAATTATTTATATACTCTAGGCTCCTTATTTTCTAACGGCACCCTAATACCAACCACGAAAAATAATACGTATGTCTCAATTATTTGCAGTGAAATAGTTTCTGTATTAAAATAAAGAAAAACACCATTATAGAGACTTTCAGGTGCGGTGACCATCTTCATAATTGATTAAACACATAAAACACAAGACAAAAGTCCTCAAATAGTTTTCACCACTAATGGTATCAGTTCATTCAAATAATACACAATGGCATCAGTGCATTCAATTAACATACGATCTACAAAAGAAAAGCGCATAATTAAAATATGAACTCTACATATATATAAGGCATGAACTGTTATACTGAAGATCAATCTTCCTATACACAAATACACTTCTCGTCAGATGGTCACCACCCTTGTCGATAACTTTTCTCGCGCACGCACAACTTTAAATATTAACGGAACTTCTTACTCTATTGTTATTACAATTAGGCCGCTACCTGAACTGGAAAATTCATACGCATTTTAGTAATCTAACAAAATTGCTACAGGACAAAATGGTGTATTCGTTTTAGCTATAACATTGCTTTTTCCTTTCCTATAACAGTTTGTTTTGCTGCCAGAGATAACAATTTCTAAATATTCTGGTTTGCAAGTCAGATTATTGGCCTTAATTGAACAAAGTTCGCTATATCTTAAGAATCCTGTATATGAAACCGTACAAATAGATAATAATCGCAAATCTCTAAGTGTCCTGGGATTACAAAATCTATTAAACAAAGTTTTTATAATAGTAGCATCTATTGGTTCTTTCTTCTGTACAGGCATATTCAAAATCCGTTTCGAAGATTCTATTCGTAAATCCCTTCGAAAATTTTACTATTTCAATAAATCGTTGTCAAAGCCTATCCCAGCACCCCAACTCCATAGATCATAAGGTGTTTCGAACATCTATTTAGACCAATTAGAATTAACTAATTGATCATGGCCATGTCCATCGTCAGGAGCCCAAGCCATTGCATAGTGACACTTATTATAAAAATACTGTAATTTTTATTAGGGGCTCGACACCTCATGATCTGTCTGACTCATATTTTTCTATACTCTTTATCTACTTAACCTTGTTTATCAATTTAACGAACAAAGTATAGAATCTTTTTTCATAGTCTGCAACATATTAATTATTCAGAGTTGCTGATGTTACTATGTCTTTCAAGTTTTTATGCCTACGGAAGGCAAACAGAGGTCTTTTATCAAATAACAGTTTTGCCTCTTCGTCATCCTTTAATTTATCCCAGTGTTTTAAGATATTGTTCTTTATGTGTGATTTCTGTCTTGAAAACACTGTGGAGAATACCAAGGGAGGCGACTGTAATACAGATTTGGGCTTTACCACTAATGTGTCTATTCTTTGTTTTGCAGTCACTTCCTGCATAACAGTTTTAATATCATTTTTTGGATATCCCCTTTTAATAAGGCGCTCAGAAAATAACGCATATTGTGTTTGCAAATCTACTGGATCGTTCGTACATCTCTTAAAGCGAAGCATTTCTCCTTTAATTATGCCTCTGAAAGTAGAGGAGGGGTGGCATGAGGATCTCTCTAAATACTGATAATTTTCAGTCTTTTTTCGGAATGTCGTGAGGTCTAAGATTCCTGTTTCTCTAAATCTTAGACCTTTGAATACCAGCACATCTAAAAACTGCATTTTAGTTTGTGATTTCTCGTGTGTAAATTTTAGAAGTGCATGTTGTCTGTTAGCATGTTCAAAGAATTGTGATATTTCATCATCTGTACCTTCATTGTAAATAAAAAAGCCATCGTCCCTAAACCTGTAGAGACTTGATATTTTCTGTTTATGTTGAAAAGTCCTTAAAATACTATTGAAGACTTCATAAACTCTCAGATCCGTAATTTCAGGTGATAAACTATTTCCCATTGGAACTCCAGTTGAAGTTTTATAAAATTTACCATTGAACATAAATTCATTATTTTCAAGAACTATCTTAAGAAGTTCCAATATATATCGCAACGGAGGCAAAAGTATCGTATGTTTACATTTAATTATCGTAGGCCAAGCATGCTTGACTGCGTCAATCATTTCTACATGGGACATATTGTTGTACATTTCTTTTATGTCAAAACTGACTAAGTAGGCGTCAGGTTTTACCTGCAATTTCTCAATAATATTTATAAATTCTAATGAGTCCCTTAAATGTGTTTCTTGTTTTAATACTGCTGGAAGCATGAATTTATCCAAATACTGCCCTATTCTCTCTAAAACAGTACCCGATAATGAAACAATAGGCCTTCCTTGAATTCTGACATTTTTATACAGCGTAGGATTCTGTTGAACGCTTTCTATTAGTTCAGGATCAAGTTTGTGCAATTTAGGCAGAAGATACAACCTTCCTGGTTTGAGATCTCTCTTAGCAGAAAGATATTTAAAGGTGATTTCATCCATGACCCCTTTTCTATGCATTTCAAAGATAATAGTATTGATTTTCTGGTTAGTCTCTATAATGTTTAATTTTGCAATTTCCATGAAGTGAGTAGCACTACTTAATTGCCTCAGACCTTCATTTATATATTCTGTTTTATCCCAGATCACTGTGGTGTTATTTTTATCTGCTTTTCGAATTACTATTTTTTCGTTTCTTTTGAGGGAAGAAATTGCCTTTCTTTCCAGTGTAGTGAGATTATCGTGTGCTTTATTAATTGTTATATTATCTATCTCAACCTTAGTTTTGAATATATATGTCTCAATGGCATTGTTTGCAAGTTCCGGTTTATATCCAGATTTTGTTAAAAAGGGATGACGTTTAAAAATATTACCCTTGTCAAAATGATATTTACATCTTAGTTTTCTTGCAAATTCATTGAAATCTGATGCAATACTAGATTTTGCCATCACGAGTTTGTTGGTCGTTATTGAATAACCGTTTCACAAATGATATCGAATATGTTCCTTACGTCGTAACTACAATCCCCTTCCCTTTCATGAATGTGACCTACCTAATTAGACTATTTACCGGATTTGTAATCACATAAGCAACACGACGGATGCCACATGTGAAGCAGGATCTGCTTACCCTTCCGGAGCACCTGAGATCGCCCCTAGTTTTTGGTGGGGTTCGTGTTGTTTATTCTTTAGTTTTCTATGTTGTGTCTATTGATTTTCTGTTTGTCTTTTTCATCTTTAGCCATGGCGTTGTCAGTTTGTTTTAGATTTATGAGTTTGACTGTCCCTTTGGTATCTTTCGTCCCTCTTTTTTTCTTCTATACTACGAACTAAATGAGATTCACAAGGATCAACTTGTGTGCCCACTTAATACTGTAGAAAGCCGCTTCAACTGAACTATAATGCTTTACTGTCTGCATGAGATGTTGTAAATAAAGGCTTACGTACAATTCACTTGCCGGTAGGATTGAATCTATTTCTGGATATTTGTGTGCCCATGCTAAACATCTTTTAAAACCTTTAGCATACTTGGAAACGGTAGTATTTGCTCTCGAATCAATTACTGTAGAACGTAAATGAAATAAAAGTCTTTTCAATTCTGAACTTTGTACACGGTCACTGTCGTTCCAAAATTTAGATGAAAAAATTGTCTGCAAACAAAACCTTCTTTAAACATTTTTTATAAAGAAAACGTTGAATCAACTTAAATATAAATGTAATTACCTCTAATGGCCAGATGTGGCCCAGTGACCAACTATCACCCAGTGGTGAACACAAAAAGGTCTAATGACCAAATAAAATACTTATCAGGGGTCCAGTGACCAAGTAGGCAGGTACACTACCAGTATAGGTCCGGTGACAAAGTACATATGTACAAACATAGTCCGATGACCAAATAATAGTATGTCCAGTGACGAACGTTTTCTACAAAAAAGTTTTTAAACATTAGCATTTAGGTTTACTGCTAGAACAGTACCGGAAATTTTTCCGTTTGCAAATATTGAATTCAAGTTATGTGCAGGTACAACAATTCTCTCGCTCTCATGAAATTCTAATACGTCTTCCACGTATTCCTTGTAACATAAATTCTCGTTAAACAGTAAAGGCCAAAATGGTGCCGAAGGCCATCTAGGGACAACCAAAGTGCCCTTAGCTCTGCACTTAACTAAATGGTTGATCGTCTTAGATGCTAGCGAAACTGGAGGTACTAACCAATAGTTTTCACATGACCAATTACTTGTGAAAGCATCTACAGCTGATGTACCAGGGTTCCAATAAATCGAACTAAATCTTTTAGTTTTTGCGTTTTCAGTATTCGCAAATCTATCAAAACTGTGTGGGCCCCACATCAAATCCACAATTCTAAAAAAATCAGGGGAAACACCCCAATCATCTACATCTACTATTCTACTTAATAAATCAGCTTTTTCGTTTTGCTCATGAGGGACCAAAAGGACGTGTAAAGAAGTTTTATGTAAAACACAAATATTAAAAATGTCTAAAGCTAAGTTCTGTAACTCGGGCACCTTACTGCCTTTCCGCACTATACTCACAGCATTCTGAGTATCTGTGTGTACAGTAACCGTACTATTTCTAAGTACTTTATTAAAAGATATTAAGCATATTTGTATCGCTTTTATCTCTCTCCATGTGGAGCTTCTAAATTTCTCATGATTTAACCACATTTTGTGAATAACAGAAGCTGTATCTGAGACAAAGCCAACAGCGCCTGTGTCACTCGCGTCGGTAAATACATGAATATTTGAATAAATATTAAACAAATCAGAAGGTTTAAGCGATAGAATATTATCTTGCCAATATACTCTTCAATACAATCTGGGAAGGCAAAAATATTTACAAATTGATCCCAATGCTCACGTTGATTGAGAAAATATTTCTAGTCATAATCTGTGAGACATTACCAATAGCAGGCTTCAATGAGATAATCTTACCGCAAAATCCGGCTTAACCTCTGATTTTAACTCGTAAATCTGTTTTTAATAAATTGCATAACTGAACAATATCACTTAATTTTTTGTCTGGAACTGAAAGTTTTCCAATTTCAAATCCAGTGAAAACCTACAAATCCCGAATTAATTAGATCTGTTTTCACTTTTTGAGAATGTAAAGTACATATATCAGACGTTTCAGCTACACCGAACCCGTCGTCTAAATAAACAACTACTTTAATCCCGTCTTTCCGCCAATGTTTAACTAACGGTCTTATAACTTTAGTAAAAATATAACCGGCGCTTGTTTTCAGGCCAAATGGAAGAACTGTAAAAACATTAAACTTGTTTTTCCATTGAAAACCTAAATAGTGTCTGTGTGCTTGGAAGACGTCTACGTGATGATAGCCCGACTTTAAATCAAAAATAAACCCAAAACTCTCAGACTTAATATACTGACTGACTGTTTTCAAATCTTCAAATTTAATTCTACTCAAAACTACGTAAATCCATCATTAACCTTTCTTTACCTTTCGAACTGACAGATACCGTTAGGGGGTTGATTACATGTGGTCTAACGGTAACAACCTCAACTGACCCTGAAATAACAAGATCTTCAATTGCCGAATCAACGAATTTTTCATGCATGAAAGCAGATTTATTATTTTGTAAAATTACACTATCTGGTTCATTTCTCATTAGGATTTTATACCCGTTTTCAATTACATCAAGAATAAAATTAGACGCTCGAATATTTTGCCAAAAAGTAAGAGATTTTTGTAATCTACCTTTTACATGAATATTTTTGAAACCCTCTTCATAATCACAATACGAGCTAAACAATTTAAATTATCATGTACCTGAAAAATGTCACTGTGTGGTCCATACTGTTTAAACGGCACCTCCTCTGTATCCAGATTTTTTGTCCTTAGCTCGGCAATCTCTAGCCCAGTGCCCAAAGTTGGAACATGAATGTCACATGTCTCCGGCCTTGGCTTGTCTACTCGGAGCAGCTTGGCCCTGGCTGCCACGAAAGGGATATTGTATAGAAATAGTAGGACTAAAGCTACCGCCATTATGTGTACCTTGACTGGGTGCTCCTGCTGCTTCAGCGGGTCTTTTACGGCCTTGTTTTTTCTCTGTCTTTGTCGTCTTAATTTTAATAACTGCTCTACTTTCCGCCGCTTTAATACGTTTTTTCATCCTCAGAATTACTGGCAACATCATTTGATAAATACTCTTGTACTGTGTCCCAGCCACCCTTCGACTTATCGGCTATCCGAATCAGCTAGTTACGCTTCTTAAGTACTTATTTGACACTTCAAGAAGCTTCGTAGCTCTAGCGGGCCTTTAACTGTCAATGTATTCTACGGCTCTGTCAATAATGTCCGAATTTAACTCAAACTGTATTTGGTTACCTTTAAAACCGAACGTGGTCTCGACTTTCTTCACCTTCTTAGCAAGGGTGTGGGTTTGTCATCCAAGTTTCTCTCAATACCTGCCAACTTGCTGTTCATGTAGGTCGTGATTAATGAAAGCAAATCGGCATTACTAACGTCTTCGTCGGAATTTCTATCTGGTTCAACGGACTCCTTACTTGGTATGGGTACTTCAGTGTCAGACATTACAAATCTTCCTATACAGCGCATAATTAAAATATGGACTCTACATATATATAAGGCATGAACTGTTATACTGAAGATCAATCTTCCTATACACAAATACACTACTCGTCAGATGGTCTTCACCCTTGTCGATAACTTTTCTCGTGCACGCACCACTTTAAATACTAACGGAACTTCGTACTCTATTGTTATTACAATTAGCCCGCTACCTGAACTGGAAAATTCGTACTCCTGTCGTAAATAAATATATATCCAAAATTCCAAAAAGTTGTGCCAAATACATTACTGCATATAATTAACCTATTATGCCTCTTTAATGCCAATTGCGTTTGTCAATATAACGGGACTATAAACATTTATAAAAGTAGTGGAGGGTAATCCACCTATACATTAGTTTAAACCCACCATTTATTCTTAGGCAAACGCCTGTAGCAAGTCAGGAATATGGCAGATTTTTGAATGTTTTGTTAATAGAAAGCGTTTGATTTTATCGGTTGCAGGCCTTGAAGGCATAAAACTTTGCTCAGTGCTCTGAGCACAAAAATCATGCTCGAAACATGAAATCCAGCAATTTGATTGGTTAATTTTTGAGTCTGAGTACAAAAATCATGCTCGAAAGTTTTATGACCGTGAGGCCTGATCTTCCCTATTTTGAATTTGACTTTGATTTTAGGATTTTTGTTACTATTTCAATCCTAAATGCAGGACACAATCTGCAATACACAGTGTAATAAGTTTCATACAACAAGATGTATGTCTGAAATAAATGGACTTTGACACAGACAATGTAAGTGCTGGATTAGCAAGGACCATAATTCTGCATATAAATGTCAGACTGGAACAAAATTTGAATTTTTGAAAACAGTGTGAAAAACTAATTTGACGGACTGACATGTGAACAGACAGACAGAGTACAAACCTAAAGTCTCTTTTGACTTCTTCAGTAAGGGACTAAAACACAGTATAAAGTCATTGCATTTGGTAGTCGTTTGTTTGTTTAGTTTATAAAGCGTTTTTCGTTTCTTGTATTTGATATTGATTAAACCGTTTTTCCTGTTTGAATGGTTGTACAAAGTTCCGTCTTTATAGATAATAATTCAACTTACATATTAATATTTTTTTCTTTTTTTTAATTTGTGCACTGCTAGACATAAAAATAATGATGGTTATAAGGAAGGAAGCTGACAAAAAGGACTTCTAATATGTTTCGTTACATTATAGATCGTTTCTGTGTTTGTTACATTTTGGTGTTGCGTTTCTATTGTGTTGTAGTTCTCTCATATTTGATACACATCCCTTAGGATTAGTGTGTAACCCATATTTGTTTTTTCTCTATCAATTTATGAATTTCAAACAGTGGTATACTACTGTTTCCGTTATTTTGTTATGAATGCTATTTCCATTTGTTTATTATGATATCTGTCACGTTATATACTGTACAATGTCTCATGTTTTGTTGCTTATACTATCATAATTGTTAATTGTAAGTGCTGGCCCCTGTAAGACCACAATTGGAATAAAAATAATATCTGTTTTCATTTGATTTGATTAAATCTCTATTGTTGCTTAGTGTCTGTATGTTAAACTCTTTTCTTTTTTTGCTTTAATTGTGAAGGTCTAAAAAAATCTATTTCTTCATATTAAAATACAAAATTAAGATTTTCACATTTCAACATTTTATTAATATTTCTACTTTTTTTTCAACTTATTACAACTGCCTTTTACTTAGGTATGAATAAATGCATAAAACTTGTAAAATAAGACTAGCCGACAGATATGGACAGATTTGTGGAATGATCGGACTCCTTAAAAACCTGATGTATTTCTGGCTTAAAAAAGCACGTCTCATTCAAGCATAAACTGGAAAATTTATAGTTTTAAATGCCAATATCAATTTTCAAATTTCAATTAGTCAAAACATACAAATTAAGTTTTCATACAGTTGTGTATATAATCTATACACAACACATTTTAGATAAAGCAAAGTTTAATGTTTGAGAAATATTCAACGTAATTAAATTTGGTTATTTTGTTCAACTATGATATATATAATGTTAAGTTTTCTGACAAAAACCACAATTAGCAAATTGAAATTGTTCTACTTTTGTTATCCCTTTAATAGTATTACCATTATAATTGCTGTCACAATATGTTTAAGAGGGTCTGGGTGAGCTTTACAAAATGGAGAATATAAGAACATTACTGCAGATAAACAGAACAAATTAACTAAAAGAAATTGGCCCCCTTAAAAAATATATATAAAAGAATAATGCTAAAATATAAAGAATACTGTAAATTCATAAATTATTGCTTTCATTTATTAATGCAATTTTGTCAATTTAATATTGAATTAAAATAAAAAAATAAGTAGTTAGTCATTTTATTTGCACTTAGTCAAATGATGTTCCTTTTGGTGGTCATATCATAACTGTACCAGAAACGTATGGACTATCGGGTTTTCTGCATTTTGATATCATAAACAAGTATACTCTGACAACATTTCAAACACTTCAGCTGTATTACAAGCATTATGTGATAAAAGGTAAATTTTGTTACATGTTGGTGTAATGCAATTTATATTTGTTATAACTATCTAGTAGTTTGAAATTTCAGACAAACAAAAGGGTTCGATTCTATATTCAGAAGCAACAGTTATACAAACCACAAGTAGCGTTGATTTTGTTTCGATTTAATCAAAATTATCTTAATATGTATTGCTTCACAGAAAAATAATTTTCTATACACGTTATTTTAAGGTAGATGGAATTTTTTTCTAAAACAGTTGATAATGATAGGTTCAAATTCATTTCGTCAATGTTTCTGTAACTGCATTTTTTTTCAAGGCGAGATTGTTGGTCGTACGTTCAACCACAAAACTGTAGGCCAGTTTGTTTTCTGTTTTTCTTAAAAAGATCTTTTTTGTAGAAATAATTATCGAATTATGTAAATATGTATAATAATGCTCATTTGTTCTTTTTCATCGCTTTGCGTCCATCAGTTAACGTTTTAATCTTCTCCGGTGAATACACATGGAACCGATAGTTGTCTCGTTGGCAATCATATAATTTTCTTATATTGACAGAAATGTTTCTTTGAGGGTTCTTTGCAGAATTTAAAATGTTTGTTCTAATCGAATATTCAAAATGGCTGCCATGCCCAATAAGTTATAAGTGGCGGTAATTACAAAATTCGTCTTGTGATAGATACCAAAAATATAAAATGTACTTTTACTTTACAGGTTTAATTTTCTAATCATGATGTTGATTAAAATTGCTGACTACATGTATTTAATGTATAATCTTGTTATAACAATGTTTATTCCTACTTCCTTTAAATGAAACATTTCTTTTTTACATTCAATTTTTTACCAATTGCAGATAAGAACTCATTATTTCTGGACAAGTGGACACAAGATCAATGGCAAATGGAATTGGGGTAATAACCATGGAGCAGTTTTAAACAAGCTAATGTATAATCAACAACCAGGCAGACCTGAAAACGGGGATTGTTTAGCAAAATATGTATATTGGGATAATACTTCTGTTGGAAAAAATTGTAATCTTAAATTAAACTATGTCTGCAAGATAAACTTACCAAGAAGGAAAGGCAAATACGGATAATTCTTTGCTCATAAGACCGCAAAGCAAATATGGGAAATCTTGGGGTGTAAACTTTTGCTATTAGAATATGCCTAAATGGTCATAATATGCTATTAGAATTGAATGTACTTTTTGATTGAAAGTGTGTTCTTTCTCCATATTCTTAAAACAGATACAAATATTCAGAGAGAAAGATAGATTGATCTTAAATGATTTATAAGTTATGAAAACCTTGTATTAATCAAATGTTGACACATAGATAGATATGTCTCGTTTTTTATAAAAAAAAAATGATAGTAACAGGCATATTACTGACATTATAACAAACTTACCAGAGAAACATTTAAACTCAAAGATCTAAATTAAACTGACAACGCTATGGCTATAAAAGAAGAAAAAAAAAGACAAACAAACCAACAACAGCACAAAAGACACAACATAGAAAACTATAAATTTATCAACACAAACCATACCTAAAACTGAGTGTGATCTCATGTGCTCCAGAATTGTAAGCAGATCCTGCTTCACTTGTGTCACCTGTCGTGTGTACTATCATCATTTTAAGTGGTTGTTCGATAGACGGTATGGGCACTATTGGCGTTCTATGTCGGTATAAATGCAGAATTAATATACTGATATAAAGTCATAAATTTGAACTCCGGTGTCGTAATGATATCCTTTATCATAGTAATGACTTAACTATTTGTCGTATAAGAACAAGTTGATATTCTTGGTCTCCTTTCTGCTCTTTGTTCAGTGTTTTTGTATTCCTCTTTGGCAGATGCAAATAGACCAAGACTGAGGGAGCAGGGCCAATTTAATACTTTCCGTCTTAATGACAACTACCAATGCTCGTACAACTGCATACCAAGTATCATTGACATAGCATACATCAGTGTTTTATCTGAAAATGACCTGATAAAGAAATAATTACAACATGTCATGCTCTAGATATAAAAGGAGGATGACGTATGATTGCCATGGGATAACTCTTCACAAGAGACCAAATGACAAAGAAATTAACAACTATAGATCACAGTACACATTCAACAATAAGCTAAGCCTATACCGCATACTAGTCAGCTATAAAAGGCATCGAAATGACAAATGCAAAACAATTCAAACGAGAAAACTAACGGCCTAATTATGGCTATTTAAATGTACAATTAACGAACGTAAACAGATATGTAAATCACTGAATTACAGGCTCCTGACTTTGGACGGCACATACATTCAGAATGCGCTGTGTAAAATAGGTTGGCGGTTGCCAAACCCTTCCCTAACCTAGAACAGTGGCACTTGTGTAATAGTACAACATAAGAACAAACTAGTATACATATCAATTGAAAAAGACTTAACTCATCAGATGGAGACATATATATATCTGGTCAAAGCAAAAAACAACTTATAAAAATAAAAAAGAGATGCATCTCAAACTAAATTATTAATCCGTACAAGACCTTGTGCAATGCCAAGAGACAGGTATCGGCAAATTAATGTAAAAAAAATCAAATGAGAAAATTATTTTACAGCTCGGCCTAGCCACAATCAGATGTTCATTTCATATTGGGTCTATGTTATAGGCTTCTAAAGACAAGAAAATACACTTTACATAAGTATTAAATCTTTGAACTGAAGAAGAGGGTATAGGGCATCACAAAGAATATCAAATATCATGTATATGTGTGACCGTTTTGAAAAAAAAACACTCAAAGACACGCTGAAAACTGGCAAAATTTCACGTTATGTTGTTTCATTTAAAATTACGCTGTTTTTATCAATTTATAGTTAATTAGTGAACTTAATTTCACCTAAATTATTGGTTCAATGTTATAAACAATTTATTCATTTTTCTTTTGCTGGTTGTTGCAACGAAAAATCTTCAGTGGTTATGTTATGATAAAAAGTAGAATTCTATGCATGTGTTATGAAATTTTGTACTTTTGTTTTTAGCTTGCTCAGTGAGTTGATAAAAGAGAAAAATAAATCAAATTTATGCTATTATGTGTTTTGTTTTGTTTTCTATTCTAGTATATAAGTTATCAAAAACTACATCAACGTTGGATATACAAATAAGGTGAAAAAATGTCTTGTCCGTAGACATGCATTCCCTAGTAAACTGGAAGTGTAATAACATTAATGTTGCATTGCTAAGTTCCTACACTTTTGTAGATATGAAAACACTCCTAACATTTTATTCTACCATCTTTTAACAGAGGAAGAATATGAAAAAAATGTCAGAATGTCTTGTCCGTAGACATGGCTTTATATCAATATTGATTGGCTGTATGGGTCTAAATTGTTTTTATACCCCCGCTTTAAAAAAAAAGGGGGTGGGGGGTATACTGTTTAACCTCTGTCTGTCCTTTCGTCAGTCCGTCAGTCAGTCCGTCCGTCCCATGAATATTTTTCGTCGCATTTTTCTCAGGAACTACAATACAAGGATTTCTGAAATTTGGTTTCAGGGTTTATACACTTGTATGATTTTACACATGATAGCCAAGTTGAAAATTTTCGTCACATTTTTTCAGGAACTACCTTACAAGGATTTCTGAAATTTGGTTTCAGGATTTATATAAGTCAGCTATATAGTGTGATGCGTTTTCAGATTCATCACTCAACAACTTCCTGTTTACCGAACACTTGCATATTTTTACACTATTAATATTATCCACTTGCGGCGGGGGTATCATCAGTGAGCAGTAGCTCGCAGTTTCACTTGTTATGTGTTGTTTAAACTTAGAAATATCTTATTTTTAATCACATAAATGGTAATGTAAGTGTTTTTGTAAAATTACTTTACAGGTGTGGATTTTAAAAAGTTGCAAATTATCAGTCATAAAAAGCATACCTTATTTTACTTCTATATATTTATTCCAGTTGCTGCATACCTTATCAAATGAAGAAAAAGTGTTTCTCTCTCTCTGACTTTATCTTTTGCACTTCAGTATTAACAGCAGATGAGGAAGTGTCTACGGACAAGACAATGATACATAACAAGTATTAAATTCAATTATTTGTCTGCTTTTGAACTTAAATCTCATTTATAGGTGATGAAAGTTATTTTTACACATTAAAACTCATTATTTTCAACATAGATATAGTCACAATTAATTCTAACAAATTATTTTTTTCAACTGAAATTGTCTTGTCCGTCGATTGCAATGTATTTGTTACCAATTTCCTCGAGTTCAGTCTGATTTGATAGGTAAAATTTATGTAGTTTCAGAGGTAAAGATTTTTGTAGAAGATTACAAAAATTTGCGAAAAATTGGTAAAAAACGACTATAAAGGTCAATTACTCCTTAAGGGGTCAACTGACCATTTTGGTCATGTTAACTTTTTTGTAAATACTTTGCTGAATATTATGATGTTTACCGTTTATCTCTATCTATAATAATATTCAAAATAATAACCAAAAACTGCAAAATTTTCTTAAAATTACCAATTTATTGGCAGCAACCCAACAACAGGTTCTCCAATTCATCTGAAAATTTCAGGGCAGATAGATGTTGACCTGATAAACAATTCTAATGCAATTTGGATGTAACAATTTTTTTCATTGGCTAAAAGTTGCTACGCTCCGCGTCGCCAGTAAAACTGGATTTGCGACCGTCAAATCTACAATTGACGGTGGCAACTCTTCAACTACAGTACTGTTATTCCTTAATTGTACCCACACCAGATTTGCTCTAGATGCTTTGGTTTCAGAGATATAAGCCCAAATCTACATTTTACCCCTATGTTCTATTATAAGTAATGGCAGCCATCTTGGTTGGTTGGCAGGGTCACCAGACACATGTTTTTAACAAGATACCCCAATGATGATTGTGGCAAAGTTTGGTTAAATTTGACCCAGTAGTTTCAGAGGAGAAAATTTTTGTAAAAGTTAACAGACGACAACAACAGACGAATGACGCAAAGTGAAAAGAAAGGCTCACTAGGCCCTTCAGACCAGTCACTAAAAAAAGGCTTACCTTTATTGTGAGTCTTTTTCTTTTGAAATTAGTAGTTGACTGTGTTTTCCTAATCAGTTTACGCCTTCGATCCTTTCGAATTCCATGAAGTATGGTCAAATGTCCAGGAGAGAGTAGAGACTTCTTATTCACCTGAAAAGAATGAAGACATTGCATGTAATGTATTAAATTGATCTATTTTGAATGATTCATTTACTTTAAAGATATAAAATTTAGAATGTAGAGAAAAAAGTACAGATTTGAAGAAAAAAAGATATCTAAAAAAAAAAAAATTATAGAATAACTACACATCAATTCACCAATGTATACATGTAGTGTGTGAGTTAATTATCAGTGTTGTTTGGTCATGAGTTAAATATTTTTCTCTATTTGAATTTTTATATTAGTTACTCTTTTATTACGCTGGCATATGGCATTTTTTCTTCTGAAAATAAGGTAGAAAATGTAAGGAACTATATCTTTCATTATTTGTTTTGATCCAACGTCATGACAAAACCTACAGTTGTATGATGTCAGGGGAGTGAAATAACAACATTTATACACAGAATTATACAACTTTTCAAACTTTCTTTTTCTCTTTTTACTTTCTCTCCTCTTTTTACCATTATCTGATTATGAAAGCTAGTATATATTCTATAAACTGTTTGCTTTATATGCATGTCCATTATATTATACTATTATTGTAATTTTATATTGTATTATGGAAATGACTTCATAAGTATGATTTACTTGTGACTAATCCATTTTGCTTTAATTAAGCAAATTAAATAAGTTTAAACTAAACATACATAATAAAGCCCCTTAATATATTTACCTTGTTTAACCAACCATAGCCTTCATTCTTTTGCATCACAGCTGAAGACACCCTAGCTTTTAATGATTTAGTTCCTCCATCAAACCTGAAAAAATCCCATAAATAAATGTTCAACATACAAACAAAATAGTTTATGCTCCACAAAAATAAAACACATAAATATGTCTCTCTGTTGCAGCTAGTCCTGGAAAATGACTGTTAGTGGATCGTAACTGTGGGGCATATGCATATAATGGTAAAGGAACTAAGATGAGCTTAAATTCAGAACTACATGTATCACAGTCTTCATCATCAATGACATTGACATGATTTTACAAAAAAATATTCATGTTTTCCATTTTTTTTGACAAAGTTAGACATTAAACACCCCAGATTGCATTGAAATCACAGTTACCACACATTATTGGAATACCAGTGAGTGTGTCACTGACAATTTTTATGTCCTTACAAAAAGTTTTGTTTTAAACTGGAATTGTTTTACTTTGAAATTTTAAATTAAAACATCGAAGATAAGGAAAATTTGTGCAAACAAAGACTCCTATTTCATTTTTAAACAGTTGCAGAGATTTTGACCATAATCAAAAGAAATCCTAAAGTACATGTAATGTAAGGCATACCTGTTTTTTGGGGCAAAACTAGCAACACTGTTGTTGAAACTTTCGTTTGACTGTGTTGACCCTAGATTTAACAGCCTATCTGCTCTTTCAATATAACTTTGTGCCAACTTGTCCAGTTCTTCCCTCAGCTTGTCTCCAGAAAGGGCTTTCCCATTAGGTAAATGTTTGAATCTGTAATATTTATAAACAAACAGAAAATGAGATTGCACTGCCACTAGGTTTTTTTCAACACTAATAGCAGAATTGTAAAATTGTTATTCAGTCTAATGATCTTTTTTGTTCTGAACGCATCTTCATGTTACTGTAGTAAATATTAATATGACATGTGATCAAATGTGAAAAATTAAATCCTTATCATTAAAGTTTATTTTCAATCCACACTGTACTTTAATTAGAAGAAAGAAGTTTTGAAAGTTATCAGATGGGCCAAGACAAAGATGGATACATGATTAATACATAATGATGACAATAGTTCACACAGCCCTACAATTGTTTTAATTAAACATATACTTTACTGAACTCTAGGAATTAAGAACTTGTAAAAAAATTATTGCAGCATTGAAACATTAAATGATCACTTCATCAGGCCAGGGATCAATGTCATGGTATAAATTACCTAAATTTAGTTGGATCTTTCACATATGTACACCAAGTTGGACTGCACTGTTCATGGTGTCCAAAAATATGTGGCACTATAGTGGCGAGTTCTGTCTTCATTGATTGTTTACTATTTTGGTGTTTAGAAATAGTATACATAAAACACCTCACTATGTAGGGAATGACTTTTGCTGATTTTAACTGTTTGTAGTTTTTTGACAGACCATATAGACGTTTGGACAGATTTTTTTTCTTCACATGTGTTTTGTCATCTTTTTTAATAATTGAACGAGGCAGTCTTGATTGGGTTGTAGCATCATTATCCGCATGTAAAGTCCCAACCGTATATCCATCCTCAGCAAGCCTTTGGATCATTGAACATGCCATGTCTGGCTCCATACCTTTGCTTGATCCTGCAATAAAAATAAAAATAAAGTGAGTGTGTCCAATAATTTGTAATACTGTGAACAACTGTTGACAAATTAGAGGTACATTATACACATGATTTACATTATCATTATTGACTTTTCTTGAGGTGTACTCAAGGGCTATACACAGACATGGTGACTGGTTTCTTCTGTGGCCTAAGTCTAAAATGAGCCAATGTCTTGTCAGAAAAATATAGTCCTTAGCATACCTCAGAATGAGTCATTTACAGGTATATTAAATGATAAGGATTTGTTTACTTAATTTTATTTACTTTTATTATTTCATTAAAAAACAAATAAATTTTCTGTTTTTCCAAAATGCTCCCTACTTTTTCCAAGGTCAAGCAAAAAATTAATGAGTGTTCATGTGATAATATTGGCAAACTTTCTGTGAATTTATGATTACTTGGACACCCCCATGAGTGGCCTTTATTACAGTAAACATTAACATGTGGAACAGGAAAGTAATTAATATGTTACTGTTAACATCCATATACCATATGTACACCTTTAATTACATGACCTTTCTGTCAACACTTACAACAGGTCAAAGGTGTTGAATTTTTATACGAACAACTATCTAAATTCACGATTATACATCTTTTAAATCAAATAACACTATCAATTCGTCTTAAAAGGGTTACAAAGACATTTTTCAAAGTTGTCAACTCTTTCCACTACAAGGAAAAATTCAGAACGGGAAGGGAAACTATATGACAACTTGTTCTTTTGAAAGGTGTCAATTCGTCCCTTTACATACTTCATCCCATAATTTTAAGTTACATTTCTCTTAAAAAGTATGACAGATGACTTTCTCAGTGTGTTTAACCATGTTTGTTTACATTTCAGAAATACCAAACTATTTGAAATTTTGTCTTTGGCTTTCAGTTTGCTCATTATTGAAGGCCGTAAGGTGACCTATAGTTGTTAATGTTTGTGTCATTTTTGTCTTTTGTGGATAGTTGTCTCATTGGCAATCATACCACATCTTCGTTTTTAATTTTTGATAAGAACAGTGTAACATTCCCATATACTGTTATTAAAATGTGAACAAAACTCATTAAAAAAAAAAATTGTGTCCATATTTTACGGATGCCCCACATGCACTATATGCTTATGTATTTTCAGTGGATCATGAAATTCGGGTGGAGTATAATGAAAAAAAGCAAAGGCCCTATACATAAAATAAAGTTGAACAGTCCACCCCTTATTTTCAATGAGTTATCATTATTCTATACCTGTCCAGTTAACATTACACTCATGTGGTGGCTTTGGTTCATTTTTTCCTATGTGATATTGGCAAATACTACAATTTCTGGTTCTGACGTCAAATTCTACAATTTTCCCAGTATTAACTCCAATAAGACTTGCATGACCTGAAATATAATGTAGAAAAGGGAGAATCAATATTATTTCATTTCATTTTTAGCTAACATATTAACGAAAAAGAAGATCTCAAATGGAAAATCTTTGGTGGTTTAGAGCATGATACCCTGATTTTTTTAAAAGAATAAATTAAAGTTCAATTTTGTGACAATAACATCTCAATGTAATTTCATAAATCCATAAAAAAAGGAGTTTATCTTACTGGATAAACCCCAGCCACCAAAGCTGTTAAAGTGTTATAATAAATGGTCAATACTGAAAAATCCACCTTTTTAAAATTAAAATAAGAAATTAATAAATCAACTGCTTCGCCAATCACAGCTGGATACCACCATAAAGGTTCAACCCTGTTAGGACAAAAAGGAACATGATATGTGTGCTTGATCATGTGACACAGGTCTGAATTCGGATTGTAATCAAATATTTGACACATACATGTAATAGGTTTCTCACAGAGAATAACTGTAATCAAAGACTTAGAATTGGGTAATGATTTGAATTTATATTCATTTTTATCTATGGTGCAATACACCATGTGCAGGGGCGTATGCAGTCATTTTTAAAAGGGGGTCCCAACCCAGAGTAAAAATGGGGAGGGGGAGGGGGATGGTTCCATCTATATGCTCCCATTCATCGGCCAAAAAAAGGAGGTCCAACCACTGGACCCCCCTCCCTCCCTTGATCCAACTATGATGCTGTTGCAAATTGAACTACCTCCCTTTTTTATTGGCCAAAAAAAAAAAAATTGAAGGAATTTTCTTTTTACTTTTTAAAATCTTAAATCATAGATTTCTAAGTAAAGATATTGTCTGGAAACCAAATGTCTTTGGACGACGCTAGCTGATTACAACAACAGGGTCAAGGTGATACCTTGTACAACCGCAATATAAAAAAAAATTAAAAATGAAATGCAGCTCAAGTCAATGTATATATAAACAATTCACAAAATTTTCATGCAAATTTGTTCAAGTGTTTTTGAGTTATTGTCGGACAAAGCAACAATGGACGGAGGGACAGACCAACAGACAACTGTATTAACGGGCATATATAAAAAAAAAATGAATACTATTCATTATAATCTTAAAGTAATATCCAGGTTCATATGGATCCTGGTCACAGAGGTTTTTTTTTAGCAGGTCCAAAAGGCTAAAACCCTAATGTAGAAGAGATCAATAAAATAGAAGCCCATCTACACTCCATATCACAATAACTGATAATATAATTTACCTGTGTGACTATTGTAAGACCAACCAGAACCTCTCTTCTGCCATCCAGCATCGAAGCTTCCCTCTAACTCACTGGACTCTGAACATTCCAGCTCCTCTCTCTGTGCTTCTTTACATGATGCTTCTGCTGCTTCAATGATAACTGGGGCTAGTTCCTTCTGTTTTTTACGTAATGTAGAGGCATCTACTGGAGGAATGTTGCATCCTGTCAGGAAATTGTTCACATGGCTGGGTCCCATACCTGCATTAATCATGGCTGAAAAATGAAAGATTTAAATATTATTTAGTTTCCTAAAAAAAAACATTTACAATATTTGGCTCATACCTGCCAACTTTTCAAATGCCCATGTGGATTTTACATGAAAAATGGTTCTTATAGTCCTACAAAACCTTCAAATATATTCTAACGTGTTTTTTAGGCTTCTTCATGCTTTAACAAGCTCATACCAATTGTTAAATTAATTGTTTGCTTTAAAATAGTGGACAAAATTGCTCTTACAAAATTTCCACCTGGGAGGCTCCATGGGGGAAATCCTCCGCAAATAGTGACAGTTGGTGTTTTTTTTGTTATGTCCACTATTCAAATTGTAAATGTTTACCCTTCCTTAACTGAAGGACAATATAAGAAATACCGTGCAGTCCAGTGTATCCACTGACCTAAGACTTATGACTTCACTTCATTCAACTGATACATTTAAAACCTTTTATAAAGTAAATGATAAATTGCAGTGAGTACATTTTATATTTCTGACAATGTACATGTATTTTTTATCTTGCAATTTACAATGGGTATACATATTTGAGTTCAGCATTAGTCGTTTAATACCAACAGATTGCCTCTGATTGTTTAAAAGAAATCAAGATAATTGAAACATGAACTACAGATCTAGTCAGAGGGGACCCCAAAAAATTGAAAATGAACAGAAAGAAATTCATGTATCCATATTTCAGTTACTGATTGCTCAACTTGGAAACATGTACAAATAAAGCAACACAGGGTGTTGATAGTTCATAAGTTGTGGTATACATATGTAGTTGCAATTGGGCCCCTGAAAAATTTGTATGAAAAGTGTTTATATTGATTATTGTTATATTTCCCCATGATCATAGTTATGTAGTTGTCTCTTGAAAACAATCACCATTTGCATTCTTTTTCTATATAAATTACCTAAACAAACTTTGTAGTTGATATCAAAGCCTTTGCCGTTGCTCTTCTTCCCCGTTGGTACCAGACTGATGTGTTGACAAGCACTGCTTGGACACGAGATATATAAAAAACTAGCCATCCCATAAATCACCTCATCTTTTATGTCAGATAATCGGAGCCACGAACTGCATTTCTCACAGTTCATGGACCTGGCCAGCACATCTAGTTCAACAACCCGTCTTCCTTGGAACCAAGGTTTGGAGGATCCCAGTTCAACATTTTCCCCAACTTCCAAATCAGTTGCATTTACACTAAGTCCTTCTACAAAAACAGCGCCGTAATCATGGTCTTCACCTCGTACTGTTTCCTTTCTATTCATTTTTCTAATACGGTCCGCCTTTTTACTTCTTCCTTTACTAGCCATCTTTCCACGAACACGTTTGGAATACTTGTCGTCTGCCATGTTTGTTGTTTACCGCCGGAGTTTGACAGACGCGGTTCCGGTTCTATATTTACCATGACAATCACGTGACAAATCAAAACATCACGTGACGTAATGTCCTGCTCGTCCTTAATTCTAACAAATTATTTTTTCAACTGAAATTGTCTTGTCCGTCGACATTACTGCAATGTATTTGTTACCAATTTCCTCGAGTTCAGTCTGATTTGATAGGTAAAATTTATGTTATTTTTTCTAGAGAACACATTCACCTATGTCAAAATTGAGTTTTAATAATAGTTTGATTGTTTTAAACAGTCCGATTTATGGATTTCAGTTAAAAGAATGCGTCTTCGTGTTGGCCTAATCAATAAATTATTGAGATATAAAAAGAATTATGGATACATTTTTATATGTTCCAAAATTAGATAGACACAGCTTAAAATTTAATTGGTAACTTTAATATTAACTTTCACAATCAACTTTTAAAGCATTTAATTAAATATCAATAAAATGTCTTGTCCGTAGACATAATCTATATCTATTTGTTTCATTTTCCTATAAGTTCAGCATCATTTATTTAGATAGATAAAAATGATAAAATGTATGTTTTTTTCTTCAAGAGAACACATTTCAACTATGTCAAAATTAGGTTTTGATAATGCATTTAATTAAATACCAATACACTGTCTTGTCCGTAGACAAAACATATAAATTGTATTGCTAAGTTTAATTGTTTTTTGTACAAATATGCATTAAGTTATTTTAATGTTCTATACACCAAAAGAAAGGATTTTTTTGGAAGTTTTCTTATTTATGGATTAGTTTAGATATAGTTTGATCAGATAAGATTAATGATCGAAGAAAGCTACTGTTGTTTGAAATAACTGTGAGTTAAAAATGTTCTTGCCATTTTTTTTCCAATTGAAATTTTTGATATTCAATAATTCTAAACATATTTTGTTGTCTTTGTCAATGACCAAAAATCTGAAACTGGTGACCATGTCTTGAAGGCAACCCTTAATGCCCGCGTCACACTGTCCCGATTTTTACGCCGATGGCAACACGATTATGGAAATTTTCAAAATCGGGACTGATCGTATCCAGATCGGGCTATTCGTAGTGCCATCTTTAACCATCGTAGAACCATCGGCCTCTCTTTCTAGCCTTCGGGGACAACTTCGGGAAGAGTTCTAAATTTTTTAACATGTTAAAAAATCCCCGAAGGTGCGTCCGATGTTGAGGGTTCGTATTGAGTTCGTATCACCATCCTCACCATCGTAATGTCACCGGGAATGTATCTTTGAACATCGTATTGCATTCGTGTTTCCATCGTTTCCATCGGGCAGTTTTGACATTACGATGTCTACACGAATGAATCACGAAGCTACCCGAAGGTCTTACGATGGAAACACGACTTCGTGAAGACCTCGTAATCCCGTCGTGTTGCCATCGAATAAAAGTACGAAGGCGACAAGATGGAACTACGACGGCAATAAATCCATCTAAATGTAAGTTAATTTTCGCGCTAAAATACATTTAAAGTGCCATGCGCGATATGCACTGGTCAGTCTAATACGACAGTTGAGAAAGACGTTCACAAAACATGGAGCTCATATCATATGAAGTTCTATGAGAACAAGAAAGGCGACAGCGTTGTTTCTATTAATTCAAATGGAACAAGAAGAGCAGCTATTATAGGCTCAGGATTTACTTTTACAAGTAAAATATTATTTTTTGTCAATTTTTCATATCAAGTAACATAATGAAAATCATAAACGCGCCTCGTACACCAACACTGCGTGTACACGTAGATCAGTAAACATGGGCATAATTATTGGTGATTCAGACTAGTGCACACATTTTACAGTTCAAACAAGGCAATGCCGAGCGTGGCATCCCCTCGTATGTAACATATTGGGGACAAATATGGACACTATATTTGTATATGACACATGCAGAAATGGTAAATTGAATATGCATATTTGATGGCATTGCCGACTCACACCATCAGCAGTTGGGTAGGTAGGTAGGGATTTTTTTTTTTTATTTCATTCTACAACTACATATATATTGCAACCGTAATCATTTTGACTCTAGATCACAGCCAAAAGCAGTGCAGCATTTTGCAGTTGTGTACACAAACTGATGGTTTCTTTGATAGGGGATAATGTCACATTCTACAACATAAGGGTAATTTCATGTCAGACTTTCAGTGTGTTGGGAGGAGTAAACCAAAGTACCCAGCAGAAACAGATCTGTGGTAGTGAACTGACATTAACCATATAACATGTTAGACCTGAAAATTGAATCTTAACTGGGACTGTCTATTAAACAGAGGCTTAATGTCACATCTTGAAGTTGTCTTCAGTTTGGTAAACTTGTCATATCTTAATCAGTTTGACCACTACAGCTCCCTGTACACATAGATGATTTAAGCTTTGATTCATTGTTTGCTTGTTTGATGGGATTTAAAATTAACTTTCTACACCATATTGGCAAGTTCATGACAATCAGTTTATTAAATGGATGAAAGTGTAGTGCACAGAGGAACCTTATCATAAATGTCTTTGACAATCTAACCTTAATTTTGTTGTTGCAAACTTATACCTAGAAGTGATAGACTAGCATTGATACATGTAAATTTTGTCAAACTAGAAAACAATCAAAGCCACTGCAGCCCCTGATCAGCTTTTGAGGATAGCAAAATATTACAAATTAAGAAGGTTGGCACAAGAACAGACATGAATGCCAGACAATATTTATAGATATTTTGCTGTCAGATATCTTTTCTGTTTTAAGTTTGTGATACACAGAAGAGGTTAGTCTTTAAAAATATGTATGTTTTGTACCAGGCTAACCTCTACATGTACAAAATTTCTATAAACCTGTAAATCTGGGACCATACATGTATTGGTCTTTAAGCTTTGGTGCTTTCATGCAGCACAGTCACCTGAAGATTTCATAATTAGAGCAATTTTTAGTAGTATTAATTATAATTATAGCGAAAAAAATGGGGGAAATAAAATATTTTTAGAACTACGTATTCTACATAATAATTAATACTAATAAAGTAAAAATATTTTATTTCCCCTATTTTTTTCGCTATAATTATAATTAATACTACTAAAAATTGCTCTCATTATGAAATCTTCAGGTGACTGTGCATGCAGGTACACCTTTCAACCATCAAGCCAAGACATCATTTTGAATAGATATAAGAAGAGTGGTATGAGTGCCAACGAGACAACTCTCCATCCAAGTCACAATTTGTAAAAGTAAATAATTTATAGGTCAAAGAATGCATTGTTTTGGAATTTACCTGGCAACATGCTTTGTTATCTGGTTCAAGAAAAATGATAGATTTCACATATTCAAGAGATCTTTCAAAGGTTAAAGCTACAGATGTTTATTCTGTCATGTCTTGGTGAAAAGCTTCTATCCCATGAAGTGAGGATGCAAAGCAAACACCAACAATAGTGTCACTGTCTGCTTTACCAAAGACGACATGACATTTATGTTCTCTAAAAGGCCTTTCAGAACATCAATCCATGTTGCATGTAAAGATTAGCTGAAAATCTTATGTTTTAATAAAACACCCCTCTCCATAATTAATGGAGCATTAGGGATGCTATCCACTGCCTGTCTTTTTGACATTTTTGGCAGACTTTTTTCTAATCTATGTCATTCAAGCGCTTGGTCTGAATACACTGTACATCAAACACTTTAAAGATCATGATTTGAAAAAAGTAAAGTCTGGAAACAAACTCCGCGGATATGATCTAAGTTCCGGGAATTTTCCGATTTTTTAAATAAAAAAAAATACGAATTTTGAAACACTAATAAAATTATTTGGGCGGCAAGATTTTCAGTGGGTCGGGCGGCAATGCCAAACAAATGAAATTTTATTTTAGGCCTAAACTATTTTTTTTAGAAATCAACCAAAACATTCAGTAACTGGAAATACCTTTAATATTGTCTTTAGAACCAGCAGGTAAAAAAAATTAGCAACCAATTTCCTGTGTATTATGCTATTTCAAGGAGAAAAAACAAGTCCATCTGCATGACCTTCAACTTTGGCCTTGAACGTAAAACATGTCAGATCATTACAAGGAGGAACAATATACTAGTACCAAATGTGGTTAAAATCTTTTGAAGCATATTGGTTTTAGAGTGTCCACAAGGGTGACATTGCCTTGTATTACAACTGCCACTGTGACCTTGACCTTTGAACCTTAAAGTCAATAGCGCTTAAGATATTCTTAACGAGTAACACCATACCAAGTTTTGAGCATTTTGGTTCTAGAGTGTCCATAACAATTTTATCTACACGCAACTAACATGAAGTAGGTGAGGGGATAATAAACTAAGTTTTCTAAGAATTAGACAAAAAGATCGATTTCCCGCCATGCATGGCAGACTTGTACAGAAACGATATGTTCTCGAAATTCTGTTCGTATCATAAAAAGGTTCAAAACAGGTAGAACGCAATTTTAGATCGTTTGTATACTTGTATTATGTACATACATGTATTTTATCTTTATTTATCTTGTTTATATTCCAGAGAAGACGGAATGCATCGTAAGCTGTACACGACGTCTTTTAGACATCGTATGGTCATCGCGCCATCATCGTAATCCATCGTGTAGCCTTCGTAATCCATCGTGTAGCCTTCGTGATCCATCGTGTAGGCTTCGGCTGAGATATGAAGCTTAAATACCCGTCTTCGGTTAACCTTCGTATGTCCATCTTTTGCTATCGTATATAATTTCGGCACCATCGTATAGACTTCGTTATTCATCGTACTTGCTTCGGTCACTTTTTAGTAGTGTAACGAGATCGGGACCAACTTCGTACGAACTTACAATTTTCGCATTCGGGTGTCCATCGTATATACAAATCGGGACAGTGTGACGCGGCCATAAAGAAAATTAGACATTTTTTAAACACAATTTATTTAATAAAAATATTAAATATTTCTTCCAAAAGCTGCATGTAATTATATAAATGCTTCCAGTGTTAGCCTAATGATTGCTATTTTTCATAATTTAAACCATTTTTGAACCAAAATATCACAAGAGTTTTTTCCTGAGGTGATACTCATTTTTGACTTCATGTGAAACACAAAATTCACATCTGATTGTGGCTAGGACGAGCTGTGAAGTTGCATTCAAAAATATATTTGGTATCCTTCAAATAGCATATTTTTAGTACAATTTAAATTTGTATTTGACTTAATTGCTGGACATTTTTTTTAGTTACAACACTATTTTGACTTACTTCATTTCGTGTATAGCTAGTTGCGAAATTGACTTTAATATCAGATCTATGAATATGTACAATGTAGTTAATTTTAAATAAATTCGAACATTTCAAAGTATAGAACACAATTATTTTGATTAAATATTCTTACAACACCCAGGTTATCGTTCCAAATACACGGATGTTTCATGAATTTAATTTTAGAATCAAAGCATGTCAAACCATTTTCTCAACTGCAATTCTCTTTGCTTGTAAATATATTTTATGAACACGTACATCAATTTGGTCCGTATCTCAAGCATCATTTATAACGAGATATTTGTTTATCGAAATCGACAACACATAATTTCCTACTAAAATCGAGAATGGAAATGGGAATATGTCAAAGAAACAACAACCCGACCAAAGAGCAGATAACAACAGAGTACCACCAATTGGTCATCACCGCAGCATGAAAATAAATCACCCGAAGGTGGTCCTCAGATGGCCCCTTAATAAAGATTTGTACTAGTTTAGTGAAAATGAACGTATGAAGTGAATTTTTCCACCAAAACACTGTTTTACAGTGATGAGAGCTCGCAATAGAATTGTGTATGTTGCAATGCAGCCGAAAAGTTTTGAGGATGTTGATGGGTTCCTTTATTTTGGAAGACATTTCTACAATCTAATTACACCCCAGCTCTATTGTTATACTTCATAGTTTCTAGTTTGGAAACACGTGTAAATTGAATAGATCTATTGTTACGAATAACAATGGATTTTGACCACAGGCTGTGACAAGCGGGGTTTCTGGAAACCCCTGCTTTTACATCCCGCAAACAAAGTCCATTGTTATTCGTAACAATAGAAATTGATTAGTCTTTAAATAGCATGAACACAAGAAATGTCTTACAGTGTTCACTACAAATTGTTTCAAGATATTAAAAAAAACAATTTCAGAAAATTCCAATAGCGAAAAAAAAATTAAGCATTTATTTTAAATTTAAAAAATCCTTCAATTACTCTTTTGCTGAAAGTAATATTTTTTTTATCCCAGTCATATGTTTCTATTATATAACTCCAGCTGGATCAGCCCCTCTTCCACAAAAGAGAGAGTTACCAAAATATTAAATCTGTATCTTTGTTTGCTGAGCGTGCCTGGAAGTCGGGTTTCTATTGCAGACACACTTATCCCTTTGTAGGTCCGAATATGAATGTTTATTCATTCTCGAGAAGAGGGGGACTTTTTTCCCCCATAAAACCGTAAAATAGAAAATATAGTTATGATTACCTTTATTAAACTGTACAGGTAAGTACTTTGGGTTATGATATTGCCTTTATCTTTTAAATTAGTCTCATCTACCAAATCAAACGCTCGCTAAGAAATGTCGTCCGTCTCATACTCTTCCATATTGACAACTGCATACAAGGAGCATGACGTATTTTTTGTTTGTTTTTAATATGAATACACAATACGGTAAACCTTGACCTGCTGATCCATATCAATCACAGGATTTATTTGGAATATGCAAAGCAACCTTGGCATTGGTAAAACATACTCACTTGTCAAAGTGTGAACGAAAATAACCCAAAAAAGGTTACTAGTGGGTTTTCATGTAATAACAAAAAAAGATTTAAATCATGGTTTGATATTGTCAATAAAATATATGCTATCGTTTTTTTTCCCATTTGATAATCAATATTAACAATATAGAGTTTAGAATGGGGTGTAAGTTAGTTATACACCTCGGGATACGACATGTCTGGATAAGAAACCCCAACGGCCTCCGGCCGACGGGGTTTCTTATCCAGACATACCTTTCCCTCGGTGTATAACTATTACTTGAAATATAGATCTCTGATTACGTTATACTACATATGAGGTAATCAGGGATCTATATTTTAATCAGATTGACATTTCTATATTTCATTTTTTGAATTTAATGACTCGAATTTGTTATTGCTTTTATTTGAACACCCCATTATTCTGTTTTTGTTGTTGTTTGTTTTGCCCTATTTTTTATATGTATGTTTTTTTAGTGTTTCGCTTTATTTTTGTTTGTCAAGTTCGAGATTTGACCAATGACTAAATATTTTATAAATCCCATCAATGTCCTTGTTAATTAAAGATTAGACTTTTTTGTAGTCTATGCGAATTAACTGTTTAACTATTTACTAAAGAATATTAATAACTTTATATACAGTTTCATGGTGTTTGAAAGAATTATAAATGAAAGTGGAAGCTACAAAAAAAACACAATTTGTTTAAGTTTGAGATAAGGCCAGTTAAGAACTACTTATTGTAAATCAATATTATTTTGTATTAAGTTGTATTTCTACTCAGTGATGTTTTATTGACTGAAACGTTTGCATATCTTATCGCCTACATCCCGATAATCCCTGTCTTAGACATTTTGACACTAACTTTTTTTATTGAGCATTTGCGAAAATTTAAAGATCTATTTTCCGATAATGAATTCTAAAGCATCTTGAACATTTGATTTAATTATAACAAAACTGTATACAAACTAGAAGATGTGGTATGGTTGCAAATGAGACAACTCATAACAAGACATCAAATGACAAACACATTGATGTTTATTTTTTACAGTTTAATTTTTTGAGTTATACATGTACGAGAATATAGTTAATTGTTGTGTTCATTCTCTTTATACTCGTAAGTTATATTTAATATTTTATAAAAGGAAAAATAAAAATTATAATTACCCGATATTGAAGGGGGTTGACATTGTTTAAGGGAGATAACTCTTTAGTGATGCGTTTGTATCAATTTCATCAATTTCTTATAAGCATTTACATGAAACAGATTGGAAATAATCTATGTAACCTAGAAGCTTAGTATATTTATGAAAATAAAAGTATCACACAAAATGTTTACTTTGTTTACTATACTATTATGAGTGAAAAAATGTTGCTGTTTTTATATGTTATTTTAAAAAACAACATATCTTTCTTGCCATAGAGCAAATGTACAACATTTTTATTTTTAAAAGTAATCAATGATCTAAAGAATAGCCAAATTGAATGCAAATGTAAAATATCGGATCTTGATGAGGTATAATATAAAAAAGAAGATGTGGTATGATTGCCAATGAGACAACTATCCACAAAAGACCAAAATTACACAAACATTAACAACTATAGGTCACCGTACGGCCTTCAACAATAAGCAAAGCCCATATCGCACAGTCAGCTATAAGCCCATCAAATAAACGTTGTTTTTTTTTGTTTCACTTTTTCAGGCGAGAAATAAATAAGAGGCCACGACCATCAGAAAAGGTAAAGTTTAGGTTTATCTCTGGAAACAAACTATATAAAGATCGCCACTTGATTTGATGTAGTTTTATGATATCTGTTATTGATGTAAAAGGCGTCTATTAGTGAACACAATATTTCAACTGATATAGAGAAGGGGAAGTAGGAGGATTGAGATTTGGAAAAAAAGACTCTTATACCTAAATTACCTTCAGAATTGTAATACATGTCTTTAATGGAATAAATAACAATGTTTTATTTGAACATTCAGGTATTTTTTTTTTTTTTTTGACTGATTGATTACCTTTTCAAAAATTGTAAGAAAGAAGAAAAAAACTCGGTAAGGTCCTTTAATCTGAATTTATTTCACAAAATTAACAGGGCAATTTTTCAAGAGTTTTCTTAATTTTCTTTTCTAAAAAATCATTTGAACATAATATATATATATATAGATTAAACTGTAAACTCAAAGATTTTAACAAAATAGTAATAACTGCCCTTTCCTAAATTTAGATATTACAGTTTGACACGGAAAACTACTGTAAAAATACAATTAACGACACAAAGAACATTTTTTTTCCATTCCCTATTGTACATTTTCCATTTTTTATGACGTGATGTTCCTTTAGCACAATCTTACGGTGTATATATATATCGATGTATTCGCCTTGTCAATATCTGTTCGAGCGTTTTGGATGTAAATGAATGTTATCTATGTACTACAAGGATTTTTACCAAAAATTGATAAAATGCTTTACCAAATTCTTCCATAGACATAATATTGTGTTTTGGGTCCGTGTAACACTTATCAATTCAAAGTTTTAAAAAGTTTTGAAATTTTAGATTTTTGGAATTTTGATCAAAGTTTTAAAATATCAAAATTTCAAATTGTGTTCAAGTTTTGAAATTTTGAAATTTTAACCAAATTATTAAAATATCAAAACTCTAAATATCGTTTATAAATTTGATATTTTAGAACTTGATCAAACTTTTAAAATACTAAACCTAACGTGCAATTTTGAATATTTCACTTTTTGAAAAAGTTTAATTTTTTAAATGTTTGCTTAAAATATCAAAAATATAAAGGGGCGACAAGAGGGGTACCTGTAATCACTGATGTAAACACGGCTCTGATAAGAACTATTCTTAGTTATAAATAAATAGCATGACATATATCAAATCATTCTTAATAACAAAATAAATAATGAAAAGAAGAAGTCGGTTTTTTTTATGAAACATATTAGACATCACATGGGATAACAGTATCCTGAAATTTTAAGGTTTGTGTATCTATCAAAAATAATTATATTTAAACCATTTTAAACCGGAATCAACTACGTTGATTTAAATCTCTCATATAAGGTTTAGCGTTTGAGATAAAGATTTTTTTTTTAAAGCTATTTTGTGTTCCCAGTGCCCAACATTTAGAAGTATCAGTGAAAATTGACCAACTAGAAGTAAACCATATACATGTAGTATTATTCGCCTTTTTGACGTTCCTGATGAAGGTAGATCCAGAAAAAGCGCTTCGGTCGCATACAACTTAAAACGTTTTCCTTTCTTGTTTATCGATTGCAAAAGCCATGATGATAATATATTGCCTTTTATGATTTATTTCAGTTCCAAGAAATGATACGGAAGGAATACTTAATATATAGCGTTGCAATGAAAGTTGTGCTAGGTGTGTTTCAGCTGGCCCCTAGACAAAAAATGTACTGGTTCAGTGATTATACACCTAATACTAAACTCCGAAATATAACAATGAACTAAAATCAAAACCATACAAGACTTTGAAGGACAGAGGCTCCTGGATTGGGACAGGCGCACAAATGCGGCGGGGTTTAACATGCTTCGTGAGATCACTACCCTCCCCCTATACCTCTAGCCAATAAAGAATGAAAAACACACAGTAATACGAACAGTAAAACGCACTTAATAGGAAATACAAGTCCTATGTCAAAATAGGAAACAAACTAAGAAACTAATCAACATGACAATGATAATAAAATAACAAAGAACTACTATATATATAAGGTTACTATCATACGCCAGCTTCAGACCTCAACTTATAAACTAATTGAAAGGTTTTATATGTCTTCATTATGCACACTCTCTCCCTGTTGCATTTATTGCTAATTTGTCCCGGAAGATTCATGAAATATTTCTCACTGGCAACAAAAAAAATCGATAATTTAAAATAGGTTGTTAACATACAAATTACGAAGAAACGTAAGATTCAACTTCCGAGGACAAAGTTTCCCTTATAGATGGATTTAAATATGTATTAACTTCACATTGGTCAAACACCTCTTTGTTTCGTTCTTATTTTTCTTGAATTTCAAATTTCAGTTTCAGCGTTCCGTAGGTGAATTCTTTACTTAAAATTCAGCGTTTTACATTGTACTGGTTTTTCGAGAGCAACATAAGTGTACGGCCAAAAATGGAAAAAAATCCATCATGCAGCTGACAGTGTGGCTTCTCTTTGCACGCCCCATTCTGACTGGATGTATTTTTAGTTTGCTCAAAGTCGATTGTCGTACGATAACCTGAAAATACCCAAATAACAAAATGCAAATACGGGACAATAATATCCTTTAATACAAAAAAAACTATTCCTTTTGTTTACTTTTATAAAACAGTGGTTGATTTAGAACCTTTAATGGAGCTACGTGTATGATAACCAGTCCAAACGTTGTCTTTAAGGGAGCAACCATTTAACTTTTGAAGTGGGGTGAGGTTGTTTTGTCGAAGCACTAACAATTTTTTTAAGTTTTTTCATCGCTATTAATCAACTTGTCTGGTTCAAAATTTAACACTAAAAGGCATGGATAATTTTTCTTGTGTCCTCTGCTGGCACAGAATATTATATCATCAAATTAGGGATCAGAATATTTTAATTTACCATTATCGAAGCCCCTAGTGGTAATATTAAGGTAAAAAAAACAGAAGATTACCATTTATCGCTGATAGAAACTTTTGAACACAATTTTCAACTTTCAAAATGCCGGCACCTACAACTGAATAGATGGGTGCTTAATGTAGTACAGCGACAAATATTACATAAACATGAATGCAAGTTGGGTGCTTAATGTAGTACAGCGGTAACTATTACATAAATATGAATGCTCGTGAAAATAATGTTTATGGTATACGTTTATATATGATATGAAAGGTTTCAACTTTTACAAAACCAGAGCTATAGTTTGGATTTAAAAGTTTACTTTATTTGGCCTTTTCAATTTTATTTGACTGATTGATTACCTTTTCAAAAATTGTAAGAAAGAAGAAAAAAACTCGGTAAGGTCCTTTAATCTGAATTTATTTCACAAAATTAACAGGGCAATTTTTCAAGAGTTTTCTTAATTTTCTTTTCTAAAAAATCATTTGAACATAAATATATATATATATTAGATTAAACTGTAAACTCAAAGATTTTAACAAAATAGTAATAACTGCCCTTTCCTAAATTTAGATATTACAGTTTGACACGGAAAACTACTGTAAAAATACAATTAACGACACAAAGAACATTTTTTTCCATTCCCTATTGTACATTTTCCATTTTTTATGACGTGATGTTCCTTTAGCACAATCTTACGGTGTATATATATATCGATGTATTCGCCTTGTCAATATCTGTTCGAGCGTTTTGGATGTAAATGAATGTTATCTATGTACTACAAGGATTTTTACCAAAAATTGATAAAATGCTTTACCAAATTCTTCCATAGACATAATATTGTGTTTTGGGTCCGTGTAACACTTATCAATTCAAAGTTTTAAAAAGTTTTGAAATTTTAGATTTTTGGAATTTTGATCAAAGTTTTAAAATATCAAAATTTCAAATTGTGTTCAAGTTTTGAAATTTTGAAATTTTAACCAAATTATTAAAATATCAAAACTCTAAATATCGTTTATAAATTTGATATTTTAGAACTTGATCAAACTTTTAAAATACTAAACCTAACGTGCAATTTTGAATATTTCACTTTTTGAAAAAGTTTAATTTTTTAAATGTTTGCTTAAAATATCAAAAATATAAAGGGGCGACAAGAGGGGTACCTGTAATCACTGATGTAAACACGGCTCTGATAAGAACTATTCTTAGTTATAAATAAATAGCATGACATATATCAAATCATTCTTAATAACAAAATAAATAATGAAAAGAAGAAGTCGGTTTTTTTTATGAAACATATTAGACATCACATGGGATAACAGTATCCTGAAATTTTAAGGTTTGTGTATCTATCAAAAATAATTATATTTAAACCATTTTAAACCGGAATCAACTACGTTGATTTAAATCTCTCATATAAGGTTTAGCGTTTGAGATAAAGATTTTTTTTTTTAAAGCTATTTTGTGTTCCCAGTGCCCAACATTTAGAAGTATCAGTGAAAATTGACCAACTAGAAGTAAACCATATACATGTAGTATTATTCGCCTTTTTGACGTTCCTGATGAAGGTAGATCCAGAAAAAGCGCTTCGGTCGCATACAACTTAAAACGTTTTCCTTTCTTGTTTATCGATTGCAAAAGCCATGATGATAATATATTGCCTTTTATGATTTATTTCAGTTCCAAGAAATGATACGGAAGGAATACTTAATATATAGCGTTGCAATGAAAGTTGTGCTAGGTGTGTTTCAGCTGGCCCCTAGACAAAAAATGTACTGGTTCAGTGATTATACACCTAATACTAAACTCCGAAATATAACAATGAACTAAAATCAAAACCATACAAGACTTTGAAGGACAGAGGCTCCTGGATTGGGACAGGCGCACAAATGCGGCGGGGTTTAACATGCTTCGTGAGATCACTACCCTCCCCCTATACCTCTAGCCAATAAAGAATGAAAAACACACAGTAATACGAACAGTAAAACGCACTTAATAGGAAATACAAGTCCTATGTCAAAATAGGAAACAAACTAAGAAACTAATCAACATGACAATGATAATAAAATAACAAAGAACTACTATATATATAAGGTTACTATCATACGCCAGCTTCAGACCTCAACTTATAAACTAATTGAAAGGTTTTATATGTCTTCATTATGCACACTCTCTCCCTGTTGCATTTATTGCTAATTTGTCCCGGAAGATTCATGAAATATTTCTCACTGGCAACAAAAAAAATCGATAATTTAAAATAGGTTGTTAACATACAAATTACGAAGAAACGTAAGATTCAACTTCCGAGGACAAAGTTTCCCTTATAGATGGATTTAAATATGTATTAACTTCACATTGGTCAAACACCTCTTTGTTTCGTTCTTATTTTTCTTGAATTTCAAATTTCAGTTTCAGCGTTCCGTAGGTGAATTCTTTACTTAAAATTCAGCGTTTTACATTGTACTGGTTTTTCGAGAGCAACATAAGTGTACGGCCAAAAATGGAAAAAAATCCATCATGCAGCTGACAGTGTGGCTTCTCTTTGCACGCCCCATTCTGACTGGATGTATTTTTAGTTTGCTCAAAGTCGATTGTCGTACGATAACCTGAAAATACCCAAATAACAAAATGCAAATACGGGACAATAATATCCTTTAATACAAAAAAAACTATTCCTTTTGTTTACTTTTATAAAACAGTGGTTGATTTAGAACCTTTAATGGAGCTACGTGTATGATAACCAGTCCAAACGTTGTCTTTAAGGGAGCAACCATTTAACTTTTGAAGTGGGGTGAGGTTGTTTTGTCGAAGCACTAACAATTTTTTTAAGTTTTTCATCGCTATTAATCAACTTGTCTGGTTCAAAATTTAACACTAAAAGGCATGGATAATTTTTCTTGTGTCCTCTGCTGGCACAGAATATTATATCATCAAATTAGGGATCAGAATATTTTAATTTACCATTATCGAAGCCCCTAGTGGTAATATTAAGGTAAAAAAAACAGAAGATTACCATTTATCGCTGATAGAAACTTTTGAACACAATTTTCAACTTTCAAAATGCCGGCACCTACAACTGAATAGATGGGTGCTTAATGTAGTACAGCGACAAATATTACATAAACATGAATGCAAGTTGGGTGCTTAATGTAGTACAGCGGTAACTATTACATAAATATGAATGCTCGTGAAAATAATGTTTATGGTATACGTTTATATATGATATGAAAGGTTTCAACTTTTACAAAACCAGAGCTATAGTTTGGATTTAAAAGTTTACTTTATTTGGCCTTTTCAATTTTATTTGACTTTATTTGCCTTTTTAACTTCATTTGGTTCGAGTGTCAATGATAAGTCTTTTGTAGACGAAACGCGAGTCTGGCGCAAAAACCTGCAGAATTTATATTCTGGTATCCATCTATGATGAGTTTTTTGTAGATACCTTGTAACAGTATCTTGGTTCCAATTTGCTGATATTGGATCTTAGTACCGTCTTAATTTCAGCGTAAATAAGATTATATTAAAAACCTCCCACACTGTGGACTAGCACAACCTTAATTAGGACACCATCATTCAGTATCATAAAACCAGCAGGAAAAATGGTCAATATCAGAGCCGTACGTCTGTTTTTTAAATAGATTATCTTCTTTTAAGAAATATTAATTTTGTCATCCAATTTTTCACCGCTTACTAATGTCCGTTTTATTTAATACATAAAATTTTAAGTATCAGTATGTTTTTAATTCATATTGTTTCGTTTCGTTCCACTTTTATTTCGTTTCGCTTTTTACAGGTATCCCTCTTATTGCCCCTTTTCTATTTTGATATTTTAAGCAAACATTTAAAAAAATCAAACTTTCAAAAAGTGAAATAATCAAAATTGCGCGTTAGGTTTATTATTTAAAAAGTTTGATCAAATTTCTAAACTATCAAATTTATAAACGATATTTAGAATTTTGATATTTTAATAATTTGGTTAAAATTTCAAAATTTCAAAACTTTAACTCAATTTGAAATTTTGATATTTTAAAACTTTGATCAAAATTCCAAAAATCTAAAATTTCAAAACTTTTTAAAACTTTGAATTGATAAGTGTTACACGGACCGTTTTGAAGTTGATTGTACCACTGTCCTGTAAAAAACTTATTTTGAACGGGATTGCACATCCTTATTTGTATGCAGATGTTGTTTATTTACATGTCGATCCTTTTAATAAACTTAGTCTAAATGGTTACTTATTCAACACTGTGATAATATCTTTGGATATTTTTTTTTATTGGTATTAATATTGATTACGTCAACAGTAAATTCAAATTCGAGAGCGACATTTGAACTCATAAGTCGAAAAAAAAATTTGACGCCATGGATAAAAAATAAGGGAAAACACAAACAGACAAACGAAAGTGCAAAAAAACAAAAAATCAGAAAACTTAAGACGGAGCAAAACGAACAATTGTAAACAAATGTTTGTTCCGGCGTGACATTTGTTCCCCCGGAACAAATTTCAAAGGATATATGTTCCACCAGAATATATATCACAGAAAATATGTTCAAAATGACCAAACGTGAAATAAGTTCCGGAACAAAAGTCACAGCTCCATTAATTTGGTTCCAACTAATATTAAGAGTTTTAAAAGAGTTAAGTAAGTTCCTGTGATGAGGGGCGGACAGTTGGGGGGGGGGGGGTATGGCTTTATCCCTTCTCCCGCACTTTCTCTCCTTTCATCTGCCCCATATTCTCCTCTCTCCAGCCCCTTTTCTCATTTCTACTGCCCCTTTCTCTTATCGCCCGCCCTAGAACAAGAATAACTTCTGTATAGGAAGCTCATCTTAAAAGAAATCGATCAAAATTATTGTCTTCTTTCTTTAAGGCACGTCCCCGTATTGTTTTCACAAGATAGAAGTGTTGTTCATCTGCTTCAAGAAAACTCGACAACTTTTTTACTGACCTTTAAGCTGTCTGTTTGCATTGAATTCGTTAGTCAGCTGATGCACGCAGTTTCCCAATGGATTTAAAAAAAAAGAATAAATCTAAATTATAGAAACGCAGGATATGGGTGAAAATATGAGGGATTGTTTTTCACCTTTAGTGCAATTTCGTTAAGCAACTCATTCGTTTTAAAATAGTTACCGAAAAACGCTGCTCGAAAAATAGAAAAATAAAATTCATTTGGAAAAGTGATATAATTTTATTAGCAAAAATGCATAGTACAAGCAGCTGATGAAAATAAGGTAGAAAATGGTTTGTTAGAATGCATGTTTAGTATGAAGTCCATTATCACTGAACTAGTTTACATATTTGTTTAGGGGCGAGCTGAAGGACGCCATCGGGTGCGCCGGGGAGTTTCTCGCTGCATTGAAGACCCATTGGTGGCCTTCGGCTGTTGTCTACTCTATGGTCGGGTTGTTTTCTCTTTGACACATTCCCCATTTCCGTTCTCAATTTTATGGAATTAACAAAGAAGAATAAACAATCTTTGAACTTGGTTATTTTGCCACACAACTTTCCCTCGGCTATGTTCCAAGTGTAACCATTTTCTAAATAACACGTTACTGTAATCGTATAAGCGCAGTTTACACTGGGCAGCAACATCGTTATTTGGAATTTTGGGATGTCAACACTTAATCTGCACCCGTTGGGACGAAATGAAATTAGATTATTCAGATTCCGTTACATATTTTTCTTTCTATTCCGTTTTCAAAACAAAGTATGGGCTTCGCTCATTGTTGAAGGCTGTACGGTGACCTATAGTTGTTTTAAATGTCTGTGACATTTTGGTCTCTTGTGGACAGTATACTTATTGGCAGTCATACCACATCTTCATTTTTATATATATCTCAAAATTTACAATAACACAATTCATTAAATAAAAATCAGGGGCCAACAATGAATCAATAATCGGTAACTGTTAGAAGTCCTCTGTTAATCATTATCGGTTTGTTAAGTTTCTTTTGTTTCCTATTCTGATATTGGACTCGGACGTCTTTTGAACTGAGTCTCATTGTGCGTTTTGCGATGTATTAGTTTTTTCTACATTGGCTAATTGTATAGGGGGATTTTGAGATCTTAAAAAACTTATTAACCAAGCCGCATTTTTGTGCCTGTCAGGAGCCTCTGGCCTTTGTTAGTTTTTATAGTTTTTAGTTTCTCTAATATATTTCAGAGTTGAGTAGGACGTTCATTATTACTAAACCAGTTTATATTTTTGTAAAGGGGCCGGTTGAAAGACGCCTCCGGGTTCGGTATTTTCTCGCTGTATTGAAGATCCTTTGGTAGCCTTCGGCTGTTGTCCGCTCTATGGTCGGGTTGTTGTCTCTTTGACACATTCCCCATTTCCATTCTCAATTTTATATATAGTTAAGGGTTTATACAATTTATTTCTTAGTGCTATATTTTTTTTTAGCTTCAACTTTACATCATGTACCTGGTAAGTGCTTATATTGTCAGGTGATTTTTAAAGGACATGTTGCTAGACGTAGTTTTTTTAAACAACGGGTTGCATAATCAAAGCACATAGTCCGACATACTCCTTTAGGCGAGTGTAATATTTGAAAAAGACGTCTGACTAGTTAAGGACTTTAATGCACCCACCTAACACACGGCTAATTTTTTTTTAAATGATAGAATAATGATTGAACTTTGATTTTTGCCCGGTCGTCACAAAATCGTACGGTGCAGTTTTTGTAAAATTGACGTTTATTTCAGAAATTAGTTGAAAATTATAAAATTACGACATGTTTTTCAAGCAAAGGAAATTAGTCGTATCTCTTCTTTTAGACAGAATAATTCAGTGAATTATATTCTTAAAACAATGAAAAGCAATATTTACAATTTAGTGGGAGATATTATGGACATAATTGTGCAAATCGTGATACAAGCATGAAATTTGGTATAAAGGTTGACTAAATGATACTTAAAAAAACTCCGCTGCTGGCCAGAAAAAAAAATCATTTTTTCAAAATGGCCACCACATATTTCGGAAATGGCGTCATTCTAAATAGGCAATAATTCGTTAATCCTTTGAAAGGTGTGTTATATGTAAAATCCAATGTAAGATTCGATAAAAAAAGAAGTAAATGACAGTTCTTAATTACGACTAGACAAAACATTAATGAAACTTAAGGTGACTTCCGGTTTCAAAATGCCGGCAAAAAAGTAGAAAATTTCAATTTTCATACTCTCAAGTAACTTCACAAGGGATGTAAATCCTTGAAAGATGTGTTATAGGTATATTTTAATGTAAGTTATGATCAAACGTTAAAAGCAGTTCCTAAGTTCGACAAAACAACACATAAATGAAAAAAATAGTCTTCCGGTTAAAAAATGGCGACAAATACGTAGAAAATATTTTTATAATTTCCATCAACTTAACAAGTGATAACACTCTGTTAAGTTTAAATGCCTAGTTTGGTTAGAAAGACAGGTTGCTTATCTTATAATTATCTGATAGTTGCCTATACAACAACCCGTACAAGGAAGGCCAGAACGGTAGCATCTACAGTTACCAACACAGCTGGATTTTTGCCGCCCGAATTTCAAAATTTCCTGACACGAGGATGCAACGGCAGTCTAGGAAGTCCATTTTGGTTTCCAAATGTCATTGATTCTTGCTTTCATCCAATCCCAATGTTTATGACTTGGTACATGTACCTGTCGAATACATGAATCAGCCTGAACCCAAACAACTCCTCCTTGATATACTTCTCTTTTGATGTGCTCCGGAAAAGAACCTCTTGTAGGCGGAATTGCATCACAATGCCGCTGCCTCCTCGCAAACAATTCACATCGTGCCTCACTTCATATTAAAGCCAAAAAAAAAAACGTCCTTTACATCTGGAGAAACTTCCATTGTTAGCCAAGCTGACCTCTTCCCTTTCTCACGACAATTCGACAAAGTACCACATCCACTGAATGCATGGACGAAAGTAAGAGCAGCTATACAAGGACCAAACGCATTTAATATGTCACGTACAGAAAGCCATCAAAAGTCGTTATTCCTTCCATAACCTATCAACAGTTTGTTCTACCTTATTTTCCGATTGCTGCAATTATTGATACTATTACATCTGTGTCAGTACTACCTAAAATTACATTTTACAACACTTTTCATAATCATGCCGAACATGGACAAACATTCGTGTATCTGCTTCTTCATGATTACAAGGGGATAGATAGTAAGTATCTTTATTGAAATTGCAAAGAATATTTTTACCATGAGTAACAGACACATTTTTATTAGTCTCTCAAGAAGCAATTTTGTCAGCAAGAAACTTGAACAATTTCGTTTCGTTGTCATCTTCACAGAAAAAAACTACTACAAACCCTTCGTGTTCTACCAGAACCAACACATTTCCATCTGCCACAAGAACCTTTAGTAAACATCAAATACAATGTCTGATTTGAAAATTTATCGATGCAAGATTTTATATAAGGCAGTATGACATCATTAGTATAATAATCAAATATTTTTCCCAAAATTTGTGACCTGGAATTAACCATTGCTACCCCACCAACGATAAATGCGTCCGAATTTTGATCAGCAAATCGGAGAATGTTTCAAGTAAACCCATTTGCAGCGATTTAATACCACTATTTCAAGTGACATCCTGAGATAAAGACGGAGGAGCAGTTTAGTTTTTATGGATAAAGAAATATTCGAAGTAAAACTGTCTACTCTGACAAGAAATGAAAAGTCTAGAAAAGATATCGCAATCACTTTAAAGGTTCTCTAGCTTTGTTTTTGACAAAGACGTTTTGCATTTACTTCAAAACATCTTCGTTTTGTTTGGACCAATATCTTGAAGTTTATTTACATATCTTACCTGTTTCCGAATCAACAATTTCCTAAATGGAGTATTTTTTTTTACAAATCTGACGACTCTTCTAGAAATGAATTTCCAGACTCGTTCATCACTTTACAAATCCTTTAAAGCTGTTAAAAGAAATCTTTTTGTGTTTTCGTAGAGTCTTCATTATGTCGTTCGTCTGTTGTAGAATGACCCAAACCACTAGATCTTTCAAATTCATATTCTAGTATACTGACTCCTGGTCCAGCTACCATCCATTTGTCTAAAAGTGATCTTTTGTTAATCCTATGGCACCAACATCGCCCTTCACAATTGCATTATTCTGTTTTTGTGCCTGATCAATTGTGTAATAAGAAAGAAATTTGCTGGTCTAACGTACAGTGAAATTATCATTTTCAAATTCCATCGTCACCTGTGGATGATGTTCGGGAAGGGAAGTCATATCTCGGAGACGGGTCGGTAACGATCGAGCATAATTCACACGATCAAGACCTAAAACAATATGTTATCATGCTTTATATGGACTGTTTGAAAAGTACGAAATCTCACTCACTCATGAAATGAGCATAATACCAAAATCAAAAGAAGTTCTTAATTTATAATTGAACGCCAGTAATTAAACTGTGGTCGAGATGACTCTATTTCCTTACACCAGTCTTTTAAATCACTGAACGCCACAGAGTCATGACATAATTATATACTCTGAGTTTAGCTTTCATAATCTGAAATCAACAATTTAAGCAAACTACATGCGGTTGTCTGATGGGCCTGTCTAGTTCTAGATACATTTGAACATACATAAAAAGAATCTGCCGTTCTTGGTGCTGCAATATTGGCTTCAGTAAGACAACATGTCCATCCCCTATCACAAAATATATCACCCAGAGTTTTATAACAAGTCATTTCAACTAGCAATTCACCAAACATGACGATACACTTAATATCTTTTCCGTACAAATCAGGCCATTCCCACTGAATTTCAAAAAGTGGCTGATCTGCAGTGACAATTGATGTTTTTCCGGATTTAACCACATTTTCGCCTTAACCATCGACTACCTGAGAATTGCCTGGTAGTGCATACAAATCGCTCTTGATGTCTATAAATAGTTTGCACATGCGCAAAAGTGTTAAACACATGTGTATCATAACCTTGAAAAATGTTATTAAACCAATTCATAATATTATTAGAAATCCAAAAACACTAAATATATGGTAAATAGTTCAAATGTTTTTGAAAGAATTTTGTTACATTTTAGAGCATGCGCAAATACTGGATATGTCAAATATTCATTTTTAATAAATATGTGATGTAAGGAATGTATCCACCAAACCTGGTAATTGTGTTTTACTAAAAAGAAGTTCAAAAAAAAGTTTTCCAGAAAAATCAGTATTTTCAAACTAAAGAAAACAGCCATTTTAGAAAATGGCCGTGGCCATCTTGAAAAAATATTTTTTTTAATGGCCAGCAGTTAATTCTAAAAAAATATATAATAATGATGCTTTGTGGTAATTTTCATGCTTGTATCATCATTTGCACAATTCCCTCGATTTTGCTTGCTAATATCTCTCACTAATTGTAGGTCCGCATGCTTTTGCATTCCTTCTAAATATTTGATATTTTGTACGAAAATTTTCATAATCCTGACCTTTTCGGATCTACAATTAAATTTTTATTAAATGCTTTTGCACTCTTTCCGTTTTAGAACACACCAAATTACTCACCAGTTATCGTTTTTTTCATTTAAGATCAAGACTGTATCTCAATAGTTATCAAAGGTACCAGGATTATAATTTAGTACGCCAGACGCG
Organism: Mytilus edulis; assembly: GCA_019925275.1. Classification (NCBI taxonomy): domain Eukaryota; kingdom Metazoa; phylum Mollusca; class Bivalvia; order Mytilida; family Mytilidae; genus Mytilus; species Mytilus edulis. Next base: position 117,252,708 of record CM034350.1, on the reverse strand, counting down.
CGTTTCGTCTACATAAGACTCCTCAGTGACGCTCAAATCAAAAATATTAATAAACCCAAACAAGTACAAATATGAAGAGCATTTTTTAAAATCACGACTTTCTGTAATTTTATGATGTTGGGTAAAATCACTATAGTTTCCGGAATCCCTTATCTATTTCGTTGTCGTTTTTTTACTGAATATATTAGTCGATTTCCGTGTACTAAATAGTGCTATAAGAGTACGATAAATCACATTTAAACGGTTCTATTTCTATCTTTAACTTCAGTGTAGCTTAAATAGATATAAGTATCGTCCGAAATTGAGATCAAATCAAAGTAAAACATAGTTTTTGATTTCTGTAGAATTCACCGCTTTCTAAATAAGAAATCGTATCGGAAAATTGTAGAAAATCTTCCGAGTCGTGTCAAATTTTCACAGTCCAGTTCACAATGAAACCCTTTCTATGCTAAAAAGCAAAAACTATCCATTGATTAACACAGATGCATAGTCTGTCATGTATTTACTACATATAAACTATGTAGTTAAACACTTAATGACAATACAGTTGTCTTGCCACAGTTTGAAAACGAAAAGATGAAGTTTACAGAAGACCTGGTCGATGAATATGAAAAAAATGAAAACATCCCATTTAAAAATACAAAATATCATAAGAGTTGCTATAATATTTCAAAAGTAAGCACAACCTGTCATCTTCTGTTTGTCTGTACAAAGACTTTGTACTTTATGTACCAATTCTACCGACCAGTCTCTTCTCATATATCAATGAGGGCAGTAGATCTACAACTAATTCTGATTTGTATGTTTGTATATTTTGCAAATGTATAAAGCCTATAAGCAAGTTACACAACTTCATAAGGTATGCTCTGCGGAGCAAACTCAAGCTGTATTGAGTGTTACTACATATATCTCCTACAATGATCTGTATACAAAAGAACTCATGATAATTTTACTATTAACTCTCTATACCATCGAGCTTGTATCGCTAAATATTTGCTACAAAATTTGAAATCAGAAAGTAAAGAGCTATTTAATTCTGAACATATAACAGCTTTTACTAACATTTCGACTATTAAAGATGACATGCCTTTACACACGGAAGTATTCTAGTTAACAACTTTAATTACTTGATCAGTTAACCGGGCTTAATTTCTGCTCGAGGATCGCCGCCGAGAAAACTACACAACATATTATCAGCTTCAACAAAAACTAAAAATGTATGGCCGATTTATAGTTACATGTATACAGCCTCTACAAGGCCAAGGTAACTCCAATATTGTATACAGTAGCTCTATAATTTTGTCGGAATATTACCCGTTTAAAATGACTGTGATATACAGTCTGTCAATAAAGATATGAGCAGTGACTGCGAAACTGGTTGCAAGCACTTTACGCAGCTACTAATATTTTACGAGAGCAGTTATAGGGTAAAGTTGTAATCCAATCAGATAAATATCCATTATTTAAAAACTTTTCACTGGATTATTCAATTAAAATTATGCCATCTGCTTTAAAAACCTTTCTGTATTGTCTTTTGGATGATGGCGCAGTTTATAAAGCGTGCGATATTCCTATTGACAAAGTTCTTCGATGTATGGCTTTAGTAGAATATATATTATCTGTAAATATTTTTTATTTACTCTTTTTAATTTAGATTTATCATTACAAATGCACCGTATTTATGGACACGCCTTTTATAACTATTAACAAGTTTGACTGCTCAGGAGATTAGAAAAATTGAAAATCGGGCATACATTCTACATGGCATTATTTTTCTTCTGAGGGTCAAACATTTATCCAAGACCATGTCGACCTACAGAAACAATAAAAGTTGTCCGTATGACTTTGGTTGGCTAAAAGGCAACATCGGTCCGGTATGATGTCATCCAACTTTCTACAAGATTTGATCTGTTCACGCATTGGTATAGGTATCGGGGGAGGGTTGAAATTTCCAAAAACATGTTTAACCCCTGCGCAATTTTGCGCCTGTCCCAAGTCAGGAGCCTCTAACCTTTCTTAGTTTTGTATGATTTTTTTATTTTAATTTCTTGAGTATATTTCGAAGCTTAGTATGACGTCCATTATCATTTCAAGCTAGTACATTTTTGTTTAGGGGCCAGCTGAAGAACGCCTCCGGGTTTAGGAGTTTCTTATTGCATTGATGACCCATTGGTGGTCTGCGGCCGTTGCCTGCATTTTTAACGGGTTGGTGTCTCTTTGACAAATCCCGCATGTCCATTCCCAACTTTTAATTCAATCTGTATATAGTAGATCTTGTATCCGCTTTGGGCAAAGGCTCTGCTGTACTGATATATGCCCATGCCAAGGAAGTTGTCTTTGTATGGATATGTTGACCGATAGGAATGATGAGATTACGAGTTTAAAATAAAGCTACATGTATAATATTCCGATATCGCAATATTCCGACACCTAAATGGTCCAACATTCTATTGGTCCGGCGTTGCGACCATTTAGGTTATACGCTAACGGGATTTTAACATAAGCAAGCCAAATAAAAGGTTCAATTTTAGGATAACCTTGTCCTCCGTTTGAAGCGGTGAAACAAGATATAACAAGAATGTATCCATAGTACACGGATGCCCCACTTGCACTATAATGAAACATGTTCAGTGGTCAAAACGTTAATTTGGAATTAAAATTAGAAAGATCATATCATAGGGAACATGTGTACTAAGTGTCAAGTAGATGAGACTTTAACTTCATCAAAAACTACCTTGACCAAAAACTTTAACCTGAACTTTACACTTTCATTTTCTATGTTCTGTGGACCCTGAAATTATGGTAAAAACGATAATTTGGCATTAAACTAAGAAAGATCACATCATGAGGAGTATGTGTACTAAGTTTCAAGTGGATTGGATTTCAACTTCATCAAAAACTACCTTGACCAAAAGCTTTTACCTACAGTGCGAAGAAGGGACACACGGACGGACGAACGAACGGACAAACGGAGACACAGACCAGAAAACATAATGCCCCTCTTCTATCATAGGTGGGGCATAAAAAAGTAATACTAAGTGCCAAAGTAGCCGAACGTCATTACTTGCGTAATTTAAAAAAAAGTACAAACTACTTTGTCAAGTGTTGTTTGATTATTTATTAGGTGTCTCAAGATACATGGCGGCCGACTAAGTAAAACCAAACACAGTTTTACGTACAATGAGTGATCATATTTTCCTTGTGATGCTTTATATTAAAATTGTCAATTTGTTGATATAAATATACAAGTAGCACTTTAGTCATGTTAGTTAGTAGTCTTATCATATCTGTTTTCGTGATGTAAATGAAATATTGCGGTATGATCCAGACTCAAACATATTGCACTAAAATAATAAAAAAAATAGTCTGCCCTATGGTTGTCTGATCTTGAAGCGGTTGGCAGCCTTTCAAACAAACAGGAGACCATACGCTTCCTCAATGTTAATGTACAGATCATCATGGAACTTTTCTAAACAATTAAAAATACGTCATATGTAATATTTTCCCCTTGCTTCAAATATTTTGTTTCGGATTATTTATATCAAATTTGCAGATATCTGTTTGTAAATACGTGCACTCAAATGATATTGAGGTATTATAAGATTTTGATAATGCAAATGCGACTACAGATACATTTATGTGACTTAATAGTTGATTTTTAAAAGACTCCAAGAGAAAACGTTATGTAACATGCGTTACCGTTAAAATCGACCAAAATTAATTAATACTATGATAGAAATATATTTTCCCAACAGTAATGCAGCATTTCTATAAAATTGTTTCGTTTTTGCATTTCTTTTGATTCGATTTTTGTACTGGAAGTATCCGTGAATTGAAATTGCACCCATGACCAGGGTTTCCGCTGTAATAATTGTGGCGATTAAAATTCGTCATTGGCGAAAGAATTTGGCGAAAGAAATATATATAACGATTTATTTTCAGCCATCTTGTTTATTTACTTTTTTTCGGGTTTCTCTGACTTTACCTATCAGACAATACTCGGAATTCACCTTGAACTCGTTGAGATTTTGACAGAAATCAATAATCAGCTGATTGCATTCATAGCTATCGACATCAAAGGATTAAAGGTGTTGATTGTATGATAGGTCAAAATGATATAGTTAAATGGCTTCTGTTACATGTCACAAAAGGGATTTATTAACCACTTTACGACGCACGTGTTTGAAGCAAAGTTTTTACGCTTCCTCTTCTTCTTTTAATGATAGTCCAGAAAAGAAAATTGTTGTTATGACGAAAAATGTTCAAAACCGAGAAAAGTCTCTGATTTAAAACTATATCATTTAACTTTCATATAGATCATTTATTTGAGTTGTTACTTCAAAGTCGTTTCAGAGAGACATGTGTTTCAAGCATATAGTTTTACTTATTTACGATGGTCTAGAAGAGAAAACTGTCGTTATGAAGAGATCTATGCAAAAGGTTGGCATGAGAGTAAACCTTCAATGTAATGATTACACCTTACACGAGGGATCAATTCCATGTAATACGATGCTTCGTTTTATTGTAAAAACCACTTCTTATTTAGGGGAGGGGTTCTGGAAAAAAGAAAACATTTAAAAGAAAAATACATTTGTGTGACTTGGCGAAAAAAATAATAAAGTGGCGAAAAAATTATTGTTTTGGCGAAAGGGGTGGCGAAAAAAATAATTGACCCAGGGGAAACCCTGCCCATGACCTTTGACCTCGATTTAAAAAAAAAATGCACCATAATTTCTTTTGACGACCGGGATATTTAGAAAGTACACATTCTTAGCTTTTCAGTGATATATAATTTAGCCGTGTGTTAGGTAGGTGCATTAAAAATGTAAATTTGGCTCTCATATCACTCGCCTACTTCTACAGTGTACAATTTCAAGGTTTAACTTTCTTGTGTCAAGTGGTTTACTTATTGAGAATGCATATGTGTTCTCAGGAATTTATAATTCTGTATTATTGAATACAAATGACAGAAGGTTGATATTGTTTTTTCAAATGTATTTTTGAATACAGTTTGCAAGGTTTTCCTACAACTACGCACACAACCCAAACCTTTACACCATACAGAGTATATACTACATGTATATTAAAACTGTATTATTTCATCTATCATTTTTAAATTTACAACTATTAAATTGTTTTTATTAGTTACCTTTTTCATATGGCTGCTTTAAAAATGTCTTTAAGACACAACTCTTTTCATATTGTATTGTATCTTCCAGAATATGCCTGAAATATTTGCCACTGAACATTTTGCAGCCTCAAATCAATCAATTCAAATTATACTTGAAAATTACTGTTTATTTAATCAATTTTTGAAGCATTTTATCCATGCATGGAAGTAGCGGTGGCATTACGTTTGTCTTGTTTTGTAGGATTAAGTATTAGATATGGTGGTTTTTTTTCCTAGTAGAATAAATGGGACATTTAGCATGTTTAGGAAACCAGACAAGGGAAATGAAAACAAAATAACACACCATAAAGACCCCGTTACATATCTTAGCAATACTTCCGAGAAAAAACAACTTTACTCTATATTCTGTAACGGGATCTTTTTTTCTGTCAAATTCTATCCATGTCGGTCAACTTTGAAGCAATTTATCTAAAAAAAACAAAACACTGATGATGACATGTGTCTCTATACATTCACGGATTCACTTTAAAATCCTGTAAATTGTTAGTATTCAATTTGAGACTTTCTTTGTGTATAAGAGATCGTATTGAATTAGTGGCGTTAGGTCCGGCGTTTTATTTACTATAATATTAAATAGAATTTTATGAAACTGTCATACAAGTGAGAGGATTTGCTAGCTATTAAAAAAAGTTTAATCCATTATTTTCTACATAAGAAAATGTCTGTACCAAGTCAGGAATATGACAGTTGGTATCCATTCGTTAATGTGTATGAGCTTCTGATTTTGCCATTTGACTTTTCGTTTTTAATGTTCCTCTAAGTTAGGTATTTTTTGTTATTCTATGTTTTCTTGGAGCTTTTTATTAACTAACTTAATAAGATAATTGTTTTCCAGCTAAATTTTAATAAATTTTATAATCATGTTGTCTCCCTATACCCTGTCCGCGCCCTCTGTGATAGTAGTTTTAAACAAACATGTACATATTTCATAGAAATCAATGAATAAGTTCCTCTCAAATCTATTTTAATTTCACAGAAGTACCTTTGCAACAAATTGCTCAGCGAAGCATTTTCTTATTACACCTAATTTATAATGCAAGCTAGATTTGCAATTGAAGGTATGACCGTCACTATAGGATGAAGATAAGAAATGAAAGCCATGGTAATGTATCATAATTTGTATTTATGTTTGATGTTGTATTCCTCCTGTACTTAAGTCAAGGCAAAGTTTTAAAGGATAGTCTTTTTTGTTTCTACTTGCTTTTGATATAATAGATCAGTCACTTTGTCCTTTTCAAATAAGTATATCTTTAACTGTACTTTTTTCTGAATGATTTTTCTTATTCTACTCTTTACTTGCTCAAAAGTGTCGTTTTGATATTTTTTAAGGAGTATATTATTAAACATTTTCTATACTTCACAGGATCCGAATTGGATCATTTATAGTGATTAATAATTATATATATCATTGATATAATACTTTTTTTTATAATGCACTTGAATGATAGTTTTAAACTCACTGATGACAAATGCTCAGTATATAAGAAAACGTGTTTAACAAGAGGAACATATTTCACAGACAAGGAACTTATTTCACCAGGTGAGGAACAAATCTCACAAACCCAGAACTTATTTCACGAGGTAAGGAAAACATATCTTAAACTTAGAACTTATTTAACCAGATAAAGAACAATTTCACCAAGTCGGTACTTATATCACCAGGTAAAGTGTGGAACTTATTGTATCCCATAGCAATATAATATTTCCCACAGAAAGTAACCAAAAGTTAGCGTGCAATAAATTGTAATATTGCACGAGGGCAATAAATCTTCAAAATTCATGATGTCATCAACGACAAAATCTTAGTTTATACCAATTTTTACTTTCAAATATTATATTGCTTTACAATAAAAGGGTTATTGCATGAATATTGGGGAATATTGTACCTCGTAGAACATATATTGCACTCGCAAGCTCGTGCAATATAAAATTCTACTCGGGACAATATTCCCCAATATTCATGCAATAACCCTATATTATAGAGATGGAGCAAAATATATAGAAATCATCTGTGAAAATAGTTCTCACAGAACATATCTCCTGTGATATTAGTTCCACTGGGACCTTTTCAACAGGGACAAACTTTGGCTCACACACGCACAAGTAATTTGAAGTCAAATATTGTTGTTGAAAAATTAATGGACAAGTCGACGTTATATAGAAAATACAAACTCAACAGGAACAGATGATACATATTGTCTACTTTTATATGCAAATATTTATGGTTTTATTGCATGTTTCTAACTTGGTTCATGAACACGTACACAAACAATTATTGCTATTATGATAGGTTA
>CM034350.1:116934679-117245123 GCA_019925275.1 Mytilus edulis | reverse complement strand
ATGCTGACAAGAAGTGAGAATGGTCAAAACGATGTTGTTTTATAGGAACCTGATATACTCACCATAAGCTGATACCAAAACCGATACCGAAAGCAAATAGTAGTGAGGAAATTGGTTATAAGGTTACAGCACATTTCAGTGAGTATGTAGCTAATGGTAATATCTTTGGTTAGCTTGCTTGTTAGCTGAACCGTGAAGTCATTGTTAGGTTAGGTAAACTACCCTCCTTTAATAGTAGACTAGCCTAACAGATAACCAATCTATCTCTCTGTAGGACTAAGCTACTTTAAAAGGAGGGTAGTTTACCTAACCTAACAATGACTTCACGGTTCAGCTAACAAGCAAGCTAACCAAAGATATTACCATTAGCTACATACTCACTGAAATGTGCTGTAATTAACTCAACCCTTTTACTCTATTATATTGTTTGAAAAATTGATTACACCAGATATAGTATTACTTCAATTCATCTATTCGCATGAATCTATCAATAAAGCAAAGTTAAATCAATCACTGTTAAAAATTCACTATTGCAAGTAGTATACAAGTTTAGATATTGATACAATCTATTGATGACTTGGTCCTCAATGCTCTTCAACTTCGTACTTTGTTTTGCCTTTTAAACGTTTTTAGATTCGAGCGTCACTGGTGACTCTTTTGTAGAAGAAAAGCGCGTCTGGCGTAAATACAAAATTTAATCCTGGTACCTATGATGAGTTTATTTAAGATGTACGTTAATCATGAAGCCGGTTTCTTCGTAAGCAAAGAGCTACACATAGTTCTACAATAGGTGCATTATCGTTCCGACTATGTCTAGAAATAGTAAGAAAAGGATCCGTCTTGATGACCATACGTTGACCTATAATGGTTTACTTTTGAAAATTGTGACTTGGAAGGATTGTTGTCTCATTGGCACTCAAACCATATCTTCTTATATCTACCATTTTATGAATTTTCATTTGTCTTATGGAATGTTCTGCATAAAGTCTTCTTGCACATATCTTTTATTGGCAATTTTGCGTCGATCCTGGATTATTATATTTTGACTGCGTTAGCTGCCCTACAGTATATGGTTTTGCAATAAGATGTGCAGATGGAGATATGGTATCGCCAAATAAGTAATAATCAAGAGAAAACGGTAATATCTTGTTTTGGACCGATCGCATTCATCAATCTGTAAGTCATCACGTCATTGTAAATACATAGGAAACCAGATTTGATGTATCTTATTTTCTTTCCTGTGTTTATTATGAATTCCGTATGGATACAGTGCATTATTATAAGGATATTTTGTACGTAACAGACACCCTTGTAGATTTCGAAAAAGAGCAGGCTAATGCCACTACAAGGCAGCACTCGCACCCGCAAAGTTGACAAGAATTAATATAAGTTGCAAAACTTGTTTTCCAATTTACTATAAATAAATATGTTTAAACTAAGGATATCCACTATAAAACAATTATGGATGCCTAGTTTCGGTTGAATGATATATTCTATGGGAGGTGCTATCAATACTTCCAACTGCTTCTTCCAATTCTGGCCAGTTACCTTTCATAGATCCCCATTCCCCAGCTGAAGGGCAGCTAGCATTATTGTTTTAACTTTGTTTTTTGTTTTATAGGTTCGTGTAAATTGATGAATTGAAGTATTACTCCATTCTATTACCTTAAAATTCGAAAAAGTGGTAACATTCGAAAGAAAATCACACTTAACACATTTTGCGCGTCCCACACTCTTTTCTCAATTTGTATTCATCAAGAACGCTCAGATAAATGTATTCACAATCCAGAGATGTATAAATAGCACACCGATGCGTTGGGATGTGTTTGAACAAAAGGAATACCAAAGGAGTAACAATATCGTCTAAGATAAACCTGCATTAGAGTGTTTGAATCTCTAATTCTATAATTTGTTCTTAATTTGAATTGTCAACATTGATTTCAAATGTAACACTTTTGTAGATCTATCCTTATTTATGAAAAAAAATGCTATTCATTCGGAATTACAAACGAAATGTACTCATAATTAGGGCTTTTAATGTCGTGTTGGTAATTGTAGCTACGTGATTTTTAATGGTTCGATATCTTCCCACGGTAAATGGATTAGAAATATGTTGTTTTTAAAAAGATAATCATCAAAAATTTAAAAGATGTTCTGAATAGTACATTCGTACGTAAATATTTAACAAAAATACCAACATTGAAACTTATGCTGACGAGACCTTTAATTTTCCAAAAGTTGAATTTTAATTTTTCGGAATTCTATTTTTGACCTACTAAAAGATGTTAAAAAAGATCAGTTTTGAAGACGTATTCTCAATCAGCGTATCAACTTAGAGAGTATAACACCTTCTGACTAGGACAGACACGACAATTTTGACTGCATGTAAGGTAATAATCTTTAATTAATCATATTATTTTATCATTACTCATTTAATTTTACACTGATGTAGGAATATTTTGACATAAAAAAATCCACGAATTAACAGATTTTTTCATCATCATAAGAAAGATAATAGTATTTTATCCCAAAGATAACTTATGAAATAATGTTTTTAACCGCAATTCAACAATCCCTATTTTGAAAGTGCCTATTGCAAACTGTAAGTGTTTTAAACACACATTTTCATGTCAGCAAAGGTTTACGCTGACGACCTTGTCTCATGTTTATTGCTCGTTTTAGATGCATTCCGCCGCTAATTCTGATACACTGCTTTCTAATATCTAAACCAAAAACTGCGCAAGTGGAAATGTATTTAGATTTTAAATTGTTTTCACGTATGCAAAACAGGTAAAAATTGAACGCATGTATTTTTTTTTTATTAAGACGATTTCCGTTGGAAAAACTTTAATTTCGAGTCTATAAAATATATTTAATAAATACAGGAAGATGTGTTATGAGTGCCAATGAGACAACTCTCCATCCAAGTAACAATTTATTACAGTAAAATGTTTGCACCTGTCCTAAGTCAGGAATCTGATGTACAGTAGTTGTCGTTTGTTTATGTAATATATACGTGTTTCTCGTTTCTCGTTTTGTTTATATAGATTAGACCGTTGGTTTTCCCGTTTGAATGGTTTTACACTAGTAATTTTGGGTTCTTTATAGCTTGTTGTTCGGTGTGAGCCAAGGCTCCGTGTTGAAGGCCGTACTTTAACCTATAATGGTTTACTTTTTAAATTGTTATTTGGATGGAGAGTTGTCTCATTGGCACTCACACCACATCTTTCTATATCCATTATAGGTAAAGATAAGGCCTTCAACACGGAGCCTTGGCTCACACCGAACAGCAAGCTATAAAGGGCCCCAAAAAATCACTAGACAGTGTAAAACCAATCAACTATATTATACACTTTTTCATACTCAATATGACCCATCGTATATTAAAGATTGTTTAAAGTGTCAAATGACTATTGTTTTGACGAATTATGATGTTTAAATGAATTTAATAAATCGAATTAGTGAGGCTTTCAAATTTTTGTCAATGAACTGTAGAAACATTAATTATTTGATCAACTGCATCATTTAAAAAAAAACACTCAACCGTGGTAGTGTACGTTAAATACAGAATGAATCCCGATCAATCAATATTATTTGTTTAATATAAATAAAGACCGATAATATTCGATACATTCTAAGGATGTTGGAAAGTCGTGTTTGTGATTTTTTGCCAGATATTCGGAATACTCTGTTTTTATTAATATGATGCCATTAAAAAACATACCGACTTGCCATTTTTTCTTTTCAGAAATTTATTACATAAAGCGTAAAAAGCTATTTTTAAAATCCTTGTTAATTAATTATACTTTGGGAAAGATAACAAATGCCAATTTTAATAATATAAAGTTTAGAGAGAATCATCTCAAATTTTCAATGGCTGTCATTTTTCTGCTTGTTACATGTAAGTTCTATTTTATACATACTATAAATCTAGAACAGTCTGTCTAAAAACTTTTGTATTCTAAGACACAGTAGCGGACACACTTAGGTTCCAAGCACAGGTTTTGCTTTCTTTTAATTATACGTATAAACACCAATTCATACTTCATATTCAAAAGGAAAATAATATCCTGACAAGAAAGTAGCAACATAAGAACTTAGATGAGAATTGATAACAAATTGAAAGCAGTTTCAATATTCTTGTGATGCAATGATAAACTGAAAACATTAAAGAAGCATTAGCTGTCAAATTCATGTTCACCAATTTGACTTCAATTTCCATTTTTGATTTATAACATACTAAATGCACATCAAAATTATAAAAAGAAACAAATAAACATTTAACCAGATGCTTAACATGGAAGCGCATATGGTACACTCCTCAAGAAGTTATTTTGTTGCAAATAAGTCGGAAATATTAGTTATGTTGTTTGTTGTTAGCTGGAATAAAATGGTCATAAGTAGTCAACTTGTCGGAATGATGAAGAAAACATTGCATTACAATCATTATGTCGACTTGCTAATATATGTACGATGTATAATGACATAGTAATTAGAAGTCGACATGTTGAATTCCGGCGTTTTGAATTTGCACCGATTTTTTTCTTTCAATTGCGCCGATTTTATTTTTCATTTGCGCCGATTTGTTTACAATTAAAGTACAGGTGAATGTTATTTTTCATTCATCATTGATGACTCTTCCTTTAGACAGTTGTACAAATCATATGAATTGTCAATCATAACATGTATATAATGGTTGTCCTATGCTCAAAACGAGAAGGTGGAAGAAGGATGTCGAGCAGGATAAGTCAATTTAAACGCACTATGTTCACAAACTTTAAAATAAAGAAGTAAACCTTTGCTAAAAGCACTCTGTTAATTCTAAAATGAAGAATTAAAAATATATTTACAACATTAAAATTCATAAAACATGTAAAAACAGACTACATTAAAATCCTAAATTTGTTCTTGCCGAGTTTTTATAGGCAACACATCTAAAAGGTTAATTTCTTGTGATTTCATCTCATCTATATTTGTCGTAATTGTCAATATTGCATCAAGAGTTATTAAGATCAGCAGTATCTTCAATTTCTTACTTTCTCCGATTGCTTCTGATATGAGGAATGCTGCACATAGTGATGATACTCCTTCTGTAAAGCCTCTTTGCATGGAGTTTTGTATGTTGTTAAATACAGAGTCAACTTTATCCTTCAATATACTTTGTAATATTTTTGCAAAGGTTTAAGTTACAGTTATTCCTCTAAAGATTAAATTTAGCGAATGTACTATAAAAGGAGTTAACTCTTCCTTCCCATGTTTGTAGTGTTCTGTCGAAATTCCATCTTCATCGGTTGCTTTTCCTGCTTTAAGTTTTTCTATTACTTTATTTACTTCCTTTACATTACATTACATTATGTCTTGACCTTTTTCCCTTTCTATGGATTCTATTATATTGTTTTGTATTTCTACTAGCTCTAGTTTTTCAGTGTCAAAATTTTCCTCTATTGTTGGTGTAGCTAGTTGTTGGAAATGTTCTTGCGAGATGTTCATTATGCTTGGTCCATCTTCTGCAGTCTTTTCATTCAGTTTCAGTATCTTGGTGTTAGTAAGTGGTGTTGTTCTTTGCATGTTGATAAGTTTGTACAAAAGTTTTGTATCTGCATTTGAAGCTTTCATAATTTTTCCCGCTGTTGAATCTCTCTGCGAGGCATAGGCTTGTCTTTGTGCTTTTCGAAGTATTCTCTTTGCAGCTGTCATTTTGATTTTGAGCTACAATCCATTACATCTTTCTTGAGGTGCTCCATCTTGCCTCCATACTTTATATGCATTTTTTTATTGCTTTGATGCCTTATCTATTTGTTCATTCCATATCGCCTTTCCCTTTGATTTGATTTTGATTTTTCTTCTATACTTTGGGATTGCCGCTTCTCCGGCTTTATGTAGCTATTTTTCTAGATTTCTTATGTCTTGCTCAATGATTCCTTTTGATTTTTGCATGATTTTTGGTAGATCTTTATTGATGACTTCCTTATAAATTTGATGGTCGCAGTCAGTCCATTTAAGTTTTGCTATGATAGTTGTTGCTTTTTCCCTGACTCTTTTCAATTGGCTATTCAGTGTCAAGATAACAGGTACATGGTCCGAGGTATTCTCTGGGTCAGTATCAAGGACATCAATTTGTCTGATTTTGTTAATGATTTCTGAGTTACTTTTGAAGAGGAAGTAATCAATTTGTCCTTTCGATAATATTTTCATTAATTTTTTTTTCCTGATTATGGCTACTCCACCATATCCCCTTTTCATTGATACGTTGAAATCAGGGTCGTCATTATCATCAACACTTTTAGCTATGTATCCGCTATTTTCAGTAATTTCAGCTATGATTTTCTTTTCCACATTGAAAAGCCAGTGTTCTTGAATGCATAACACATGTACATCCCTTAACAAGTTTTTGATTTAGAGGGCGTTTGATTTCACATTTTGTACATTGAGTGTACCTATAATGATATCCTCCTTTTTATCTTGTTTGATCGGCCGCTGCCTAAAAAATGATTTGGTTTCTTTCTATTCCCATCTTCTTTCGCTTCTAGATTGTCAGCTAGCCCGAACTAGTCTCTTTAGATGTTTAGATCCACCAATATTGGCTCCCCTTTGAGAGGGGAACTTCTGATGGCAATCCGCGTCCCCACTAGAAGCCGTTGTTATAAGACCAGTAATGGGCGTGACATCTACTTGATGGCTTACTTCTGTATGTGCTTTGACTTCATCATCTTTGAGGCAGCTGAATTTGTCAGATTGATGGTCTTCCTAGCTTCTTCTGTTGGTTCTTTGTCTATTTGGTTAATATTATCAACCTGATTTGTTAGCTGCTTTTGTCAATTTCTTCTGCATGACTTTGTTTAGCTATTACTGGCATGCTTGTTCTTTGGTCATAAATTCTTTTACTGAAGTTTCTTTGACTTTGTTCCTTTCTCAGTGTTTGTTTGTTGTTGACTATATCCTTGGTGGTGATTTTTATTTTGTGGTATAGGTTGTGGAGTCATACTATATTGTTGTCTGTATAAATGTGCATTTTGTATCATGTTAGTGTTGATACTGCCAGTTGGTACATGTATACTTCTATAGCCAGGGTAATGGTGGCTACTTTGGCTATTTACAGGTATAGCCTGTATTCTGCTATTGTGGTACATTGGCGCTTGAATATGGCCAGGATTTATTCTGCTCTGCTCTGTTGGTATTTGGCTATAGTGTGGAGGTGCCATAGGTTTCATGAATAGTGGATTGGCTTGGTTAGGAATCCTGGATTGCTGATTTATAAGCTGTACACCAGTATGCTGATCACTAATATGGTGTTGGTTTGAGTTCCTAGTATTGTCCATATTCTGATTATAAGGATAATATTCATGACTTCCTGGTCTTTGCGACATTCTTAGTTCTTTCTGTAATTCCATTATTTGCAGTTTGTTACTTAATTCATTCATCTCCATTTGATGTTTTATTCTAATGTCTCTATTTTCCATTTCTAGTCTGAAGTTGTTCAGCATCATATCGACTTTGTTTATAGTCTGTTCCTGCGAATTGTTGCTACAGCCACAATTTGGCTGGTAGGCTTTTAAGTTACTTTTGTCAATAGTGCTTTCTTCTGATTGCATCCTAAGTAGATTGATTGTATTTCTATAGTCTCTATTGGTATCTTCCATTATGACTAGTCTTGCTCTGCATTGTGCTCATTGATCGTCAAGCTGTTGAGTAGTTTCATTTATATTTTTGCACTTATATTGCCTTTTTCGGTTTTGCCTTGATGTTTTTTGGCTCATCTACATTTTCTATTTGTTCATTCCTGCTGTTCTGTACCATTTGGTAATGCTGTTTGTATGAAGCCGTTTTGTTCATTTCTAGCATGTCCAGTACTTCTGTGTTAGAATTTCCTGTTTCTTCCTTCGTGATCTGTGTTCTAGTTGGACTGTCTTTAGATGTATTGTCTGGCATATTTTTAACTATATGGCCTATTTCGCTATAATCCTCTGTCGAGCCTTGTTCTTCTAGAAGTACTATAAATAAGAATATGAAAAAAATAAAATATACTTTAATTAATATCTGAGACTACTATATAGAAGCCTCAGTTAATATATACATTAAAAAAAAATCGTATTCTTATCTTTAATATAAATAGTCTATCGGGTAAACTAATTTGCTACTCTGGATTTTTTTTTAATTAAGATTAATATTAATTGTTTATGTTTACAATCCGAAAAATTTAAATATAAAGAACATCGTTTTCAACCAATGAAATGTTGTACACCATCTATTCACAACATTCCCGATTGCACGTTACACAATCACACCATTCCTCATACACCATTACATCGTTCCCCTTACACCATACACCATAGCACCATACACCATAGCACCATACACCATAGCACCATACACCTTACACCATTGCACCATACACCTTACACCATTACACCATACATTTATTTTTGGGAAGTTCACACCATCCAAGGGCTGTATACGAAATATTTATAAAAAATTACATTAAATTTGTAGTTTCCTTTTTTTGTTATTGGTGTTGTTTTGTAAACTTTTTAGGCGTTTATATAATATATACATTTTGTACATGTATGTATGTAAATAGTGGGTCAAGTAGCTTTGTCATTAAAATAAGTGTGTATTTAGTGTATTGTCAAATAGCGGTGTCAGAACTTTACGTAGACAGTGTGTTAAGTAGTTGTGTCATTTTTTGAATGGGTATGTTCCAAAATGTAGACAGTGTGTCACGTAGCTTACTCGTTATTTTATTCCATGTTTTCAAACAGGTTTGTATTAACATGAACTGTTTTATTCAATGTTTGTAAGTAACTTTTTACTTAAAGTGTAATAATGTATGCATAAACACAATCATTATACCAAGTAACTTCGTCATTACTTAAAGGATTTCCTCAATGTCTTTTATACAATGTGAATTTTTTGTTTAAAATTTTTTGAATGTCTTATTCGATATATGAATTCGAAGACAGTGTATCCAGTGGCGTTGAACAGAAATGACAATGCCACTGGGCAGACTGTCTTCGTATATCGAATAGGACATTCAAAAAAAAATTACAAACACT
Source organism: Mytilus edulis (assembly GCA_019925275.1). Classification (NCBI taxonomy): domain Eukaryota; kingdom Metazoa; phylum Mollusca; class Bivalvia; order Mytilida; family Mytilidae; genus Mytilus; species Mytilus edulis. The sequence continues at coordinate 117,236,070 of CM034350.1, read as the reverse complement.
ATCTAAAAACTAAGTTTGTAGACAAACTTCTAGTGTCAAGTACTTTTGTCATTATTTTAAAGGTTAAAATCCTTGTGTATGGGCCATGTGTGAAGTAGCTTTTTCATTTCTGTAAAAGTTAGAGTACATGAAGATATCCCATTGGGGGGGGGGGGGGGGGGGGGGGGTTACTTCCTATATTTTTTTTACAGTGTTTTAAGTGGCTTTTTAATTAATTCAAAGATTATAATTCACGCAATTACTATAGATATACTTTGTTCAGTAAATATATCAATACTTAAAGTGTGTTTATCAATGTGTCAAGTAGCTTTGTCATGTAGATTGTTTTGTACCTGGTTTATATATACAATGTATTTTAATTAGCTACATTGTAAGTACTTTACAATAAATAGCTAAAAGTTTACATTTTAACAAGTTTGTAAAACCACTTTATTTTGGGCTGCAAAAGGGTCTTACTGAACCTACTCCTTCGTTCCTCTATGAACGTGCAATATTAGAATAGCAAGATTAAAAAACAACGGAAATATTTCTATTTCGAATATATATAAAACTGTCGACCTTTCCCATGAGGTTGTTAAAGAAAGGTCAAGCCTTTTGCTCTTTTGGAATCATAGATAAATAACAACGATGTGTCGAGTAGGACGAATGCAACTATCTCTCTCTCTCTTTCTATGCGTTAAAAGAACGACTGTCATGCCTCTTTGGATGGCCCGTTTAGGGCCTGTTTGAACAAGAAAGTCTCCGAGGTCCTTATCAACAATGAGCAAAGCCCATACCGCATAGTCAGCTATAAAAGGGCCCGAAATGACAACGTAAACAATTCAAACGAGAATACTGACGGCCTTATTTATGTACGAAAACAACAAAAAACCAAAAAGAAACACATAAAAAGGCAACCACTGAAATACAGGCTCCTGACTTGGGACAGGTACATATATATTCAGTAAATACATTGTTTAAATATACATGACCATCGTCTCTTAAGGTGAAATAGTTCTTAACACAAAAACAGGCACATGTGTATAGATTATCGGCTTTGCATTAGATTGATATCGTAACATGTCTGCAGACCGCAACACTGTGATCATGGTTTGAGAGTGGTTGAGCGGGGCGAATGAGAAAAAAAAATGTTATCAAAGTGTCGACTGGCAGTTTTAATATACGTTGAGTACACGAAACTCTTTATATCGTTCTATGACTGGTAGTTGAGACAGACTGGCAGCGTCGCCATTGTGTCATAGATCAAACATATTGGTTCATTACATGTTCACTTGTTTTTGTTAATACAAAAAAAAAAGATGTGGTGTGCTTGCCAAAGAGACAACTCCCCACAAGAGACCAACTGACCCAGAAATTTGTCTTTTGATTGACTTAAGCTATGTCAGTCGATACATCTTATCGTATGTCTTTATATGCTGTGATATTACACTAGTGGTTCATGTAAGGTGAATGTTGGCGCCTTTTAAAACGTTAAACCCGCTGTATTTGTTGGCACCTGCCATAAGTAAGGAACCTGCTTTTCGGTGGTTGTCGTTTGCTGGTGTGGTTCATAAATAAATGCAAAAGTAGTATACCACTGTTCGGAATTCATAAATCGATTGAGAAAAAAAACAAATCCGTTTTACAAACTAAAACTAAGGGAAACACATCAAGTATAAGCGGAGAACTACGACACATCAGCAGCACAACATTAAAATTTAACACCTACAGAAACGAACTATAATATAACAATGGCCAATTTCCTGACTTGGTACATTTAAGAAACAGATGGCGGGTTGAACCGTGTTTTGTGGCATGCCTAACTTCCCGCTTTTATGGCAATGTTAGATTTACTATTAACATGACAACAATACATGATAGGACTTCAATACAAATAAATGGAAGAACAAATAGGACAGAGAAACACACGATAAATAGCTAACACATTTAAAGATGCCGGGTTTAAAATCTAATACGCCAGACGCGCGTTTCGTCCACACAAGACTAACCAGTGACGCTCTGATGACCAAAGTTCTAAAGCCAAAACAAGTACATAGTTTAAGAGCATTGAAGACCAAAAGTTCCCAAAAGTTGTATCCTTTTCTCGTTTTTATATTGATAAGATCGTTGGTTTTCCTGTATGAATTGTTTTACACGAATCATTTGTGTAGCCCTTTATAGATGGCAGTTTGGTGTGAGCCAATGCTCCATGTTAAAGGCCATCTGTGACCTATACTGCTATACTTTTACAAATAGTGACTTGGATTGAAATTTGTGTCATCGGCACTCATTCCATATCATCTTATATCTATTTACACACTGTGACGTCTCTGATAACCTCTTCACAGACATCGGGATCACCATACGAGAACTACGGAGCGACTGAGCAGGATTATGTAGGCACACTAAAGAAAGATAACATTGTTATCACCAGATAACGAATTGAAATATCTGCCACTGGAAGTTTTTTTTTTTTTAGTGTAGAAATACAGATATTGTCATTTAAAAGGTTTAATAAACCAGAACATTGTGAGTTTTGTTTTTCAACAAGACAGATATTTGGTATATTTGTGGATGACATTTATAGTTTTACAGGTACTGATATTTTAAAATCTTAACGCTTAAATTCAGCATGCAATTTGAAGTTTTATGTATGGTACATGTATATAGTCTAAAAAAAATATTTGACGTTTATATTTATATTCGTTATATAAATATTTATGTTTAAACATGTTTATTTATAGTGGAGTGGATTGGGAAACCATTTATTGCAACTAATACTAGTCCCTTTCCACTTTGCAGGTGTGAGTGCAGGTTTGAGTGCTGCCTTGTAGCAGCATTAGCCTGCTTTTCGAAATCTACAATTTGATTTTTTACGTGCAAGATATACTCATAGCCCTCTCTCTTAAAACGGTCAGCCATTTTCTTCCACTTCCTACGGACAATTATCGCTTCTCAATACCATACTCGCAATTGTTGTCCCTGCGTGAAGTTTTCTAATTGAAACTTAGATCGCACAACGAACACTAACCACTACCCCACGTCTATCTAATAGTCTACTGTGTTGCAGATCTTATGTACACCCGTTATTTTGTTTAATTGAGTCTACTCGATGAAAAGTTGCTTTCAATATCCATTTAAAGATGACTTTAATTAACTATGTATAAGCCGATGAGTAAAATCTGTTTGAAAAAATACCTGGGAAGGAGTAACTTCCTTTGAAAAAAATATTGAATAGAGTATTTTTGGTGATTCATTTTCCCCTGGACAATTTCGACCGCTTGTTCGTTAAAAGTTTAGCCTAAAATCTAACACATTAAAGGAAACATGCTTTAAAACTGGTATTACTCACGGAATTTTATTTTGTATAACAGCGAATCAGTACAGCAGCTTTGCCTTACAATTGTATCGATCATATTTCATAAAAAAATACGTCGGTCTCACTGAAGCAGCGACAAGAGATTCTCACGCGAGACAACTTTTGATACTTGAACCTATTATAGAAGTAGGATTAATTATTTAATTATGACATTTTTTGACTATAATTATTATCCTTTAGTTAAGTTTAAACATATGTATTTATAGTGGATTCGGAAACAAATTACTGCAACTTATATTAATTCCTTTCCAATTTGCAGGTGCGAGTGCTGCATTGTAGCGGCATACGCCTGCTTTTAGAAATCTCCATGCGTGTCTTTCGCGTGCAAGATACATGGCTCTCTGTTAACACATGTCAGCCATGTATTTTCCCCTTCCGACGGACTATCATTGTTTCCTCAAGACCATACTCTCAAATGATGTCAAGGGAGAGCCGAAAATGCAGTCCCTAAAATTGTTCATCCCAGAACAGGAATCGGACCAGGAACCTATGTGTCAGTAGTCCGATGCACTAACCACTACACCACGGCCTCTCTAACTTGCAGTTTATAAAAATCGAAACAAATATCAACATCCGTATTAAAGTTGTATTAAAACAACGTCATGTGGAGCTTTTAGCCATGATTTTGAAGTTCAATCGTTGTTGCTGGTTAATGTCTGTCATATATGCATTATGTATACTGTCTTAGCTTTAATCTAACTGTTGTTTTTTTGTTATATTAATAGTTTTACATTTTATTATGCCGGAGTATAATATAGCCTTATACACTAAATAGTGGTTGTGCATTGTTGAGGCCATGCAGTCATGCATATAAAGTCATAAGTGCTCTCCTTATTCGTGTTTAGGCTTTAATTTCACTGCGTGTTAAAATTTACCTGACAAAAATAAATGATGACAAAATATTGGATAGAACAAATCTAATGTGTATGCATCATTAGGGCTTCAGTGGCTGAGGGGTCAAAGAAATTCGACTACTGTTTCACTAGCCTGCCATCACTCAGATTGTGAGTTCTAATCTTACACGTGACCGATACGTTCGCATCCAAACTAGCTGATGTCTGCTATATGGGCGGGTTGTTGTCTCTTTGACACACTCCCCATTTCCATTCTCAATTTTCTTAATTAAGATGGATTGTCATCGTGTTACAATTTTAAAAGAAACAATTTAACAGAACATAAAAGCATCTATCAAATTAAAAACATAACCTTCTCGAAATAACGGTTAATTACGCAAAGTGCTGATGTGGCATTTAACCCGACAATCAATCAATATTAAAAAAAAATAATGGTGACAATGTGTAATTTGTGCCAAAAAAATAGTCCGTTGATAATAAAATAACTACGACAGTTGAAGTAAATAAGCAACGTCAACTGTTAATTTCACTGAATGATATTTTGAATACAAATTTACTTTTATCCTCAACTAAACATGTAGAGTTTTCATATCGTGAATAGTCAGTTTTCTCTAAAATTACCCGTACTATTCACACTAGTTCAAGCACCGTTTTACAGACACAACTCATTTGATTTGATACCTGCACAATGTGTCGTTGCGAGTTTAAAATAAATCTGATGATACACAATTCTAAGATATCACAATATATCAGAAAGCAATTAAACACGATAATTTTTTTATAAAACTTATTAAATAGATTTATATCAGCAATATCTCGGACAAGTTCTATAATGGTGCACTCTTTTTAAAGGAGTTATGCCCCTTGGAAATATAAAATAAGTGCAACGTTACGCGGGGTGGTACATTGGAACTCTGTTCTTTTATTTGAACTTCAAGTATTTGTAACAATACAATAAGGTGAAATAATGGCAAAACTCTACATCAATCCTACAAACACTGTATTCACATTGTACAGAAGTGGTTTTTTAAATTCCATTCAGAAATCATGCTGCATTTATATATATATATTTCGACTATCCCGACCAAGTAAAAGAAGAGATTAATAGATAAAAAAAATGAGGCTGTATATATATATTTTGAAAAAAAAGTCAAATGCTATATAAAAAAAATATTGAATGCAGAAATGATGTACCCCAATTGACTTTTTCGTAATACCGACTCTTGATTCCGGATTATATAATGTTTGTCGACAGGCTACTGTGGTTAGACATCCTAGAACTCGATCAAATACGAGCAACCAAAAAACAGTGAAATCAAACATGAAATATCTGCACTTCGGGGGGAGAGTTTATTACTTTTCGATTATTTTGTCATATAATGAGAGCATACAACAGTTCATCTCCGCCAAACAATATACCCATTAAAAGCTTGAATTTACTTCTCTACGTTGCTCTTTGTTGGTCGAGTACCAGGCTGTCCAAGCAGGGTTTCCCGTCGAAGAAATATTAACTCTGGAGTTAAAAGTCGGTTATAATTATGAAATAATCTATTCCATACCTTACGTATACTGTTGAAAGTTAAATATATGACAAAGACACTACAATAACAAAATATAGTTACTTCATCTGAGAGTACTTTATTATTGAATATAATATTGTAAGACTTAGTAATCGTGTTAGTAGCCATATCATTGAACATTTGAATAGGACAAACTATAACAAAGTAGTATTTCCTGTTGATAATTGGTCACTTTATATATCATTTATTATGAAGTAAACTATAAAACGGTTCTGACGAAAGATACTTATCGTGTCATTAAAAGTGTGTGCATCTCGATTGTTAAAACGTCAAAGATTTAGTAGGTTTAGACGGACCGTGTACGTGTCTTTTTTTGCGTGGGTGATGAGAACGATCAGCTAATTAATTAAGTCATACAATACCAGAAGAACACAGCATATGCATATCTATAAATTATTGAATCGGATTGGTTAATTAGATTGTTTTCCCTTATTTACACTTCGATAAAACTTTCGTAACCTTCACTGTTATTGATTAATGCGCGATACACATGCATGCAGAGATCCCTTGTACGATTCGCTCGTGTATGTAACAATGTTTTAGATTTTAACGAGAGAAATTTATGTATTACTGAAAAATTATTACACCAGGGTTTTCGATATCACAAACTAGTCAAAACATTGACTTAATTTTATCATCGGTATAAAGACATCATTCGTAAATATAGCTCAACATGCAGGCTTCTTATACATTCAGGTATTTCACATTCATTTTTTTATGGAAATATTCTTTATAAAGCACAAAGGTATCAGTATTCACCTCAGAAACTTACCAAACCTTTGAATAGACTTATTAAGAAGGGAAATAATTACGATACTGTTGTCAAGTCATTAAATATTGCATATTTTGGCGTTAATATTGAGTCACTGATAAGGTCTTTGCGTCGGAACTAAACACATTTATTCTAAAAACAATTGTTGGCATGACACGGGTTATGTTCTTCTCATATATGTTATGATGGTATGATACTAAACCCCTAACGGGAAGGATTGTGTCTGATGTTCATATGATGAAATCATAATCTTTCAGTCAATTTCATTGAAGTCTGGAGCTTGCATGTCAGTTAACTGCTAGTAGTCTGTTGTTATTTATGTATTATTGTCATTTTGTTTATTTTCTTTGGTTACATCTTCTGACATCAGACTCGGACTTCTCTTGAACTGAATTTTAATGTGCGTATTGTTATGCGTTTACTTTTCTACATTGGTTAGAGGTATAGGGGGAGGGTTGAGATCTCACAAACATGTTTAACCCCGCCGCATTTTTGCACCTGTCCCAAGTCAGGAGCCTCTGGCCTTTGTTAGTCTTGTATTATTTTAATTTTAGTTTCTTGTGTACAATTTGGAAATTAGTCTGGCGTTCATTATCACTGAACTAGTATATATTTGTTTAGGGGCCAGCTGAAGGACGCCTCCGGGTGCAGGAATTTCTCGCTACATTGAAGACTTGTTGGTGACCTTCTGCTGTTGTTTTTTTATTTGGTCGGGTTGTTGTCTCTTTGACACATTCCCCATTTCCATTCTCAATTTTATTTAAAAGTTCATTTTTACAAATAAATAGTTTTTATCTTCATGTATATTAATGTATGATATATACGAACTCTGACTATGAATAACATATTGTATTATGTGACTTTACTCATTTAAATATTAAAGGACAGTAAATTAGACATGATATACACTTATGGCAAATCTCGTCCTGTGTCAAGATAGCAACATTTTGAAAAAAACTCAATTTAATATATTATTTACTTTCTGTATTTGATAGTTGCCACTGTACGTTTAATAAAAAATAATTAGTGTACAATACACGTATGTTCTTAGTTCAACAATAAGGCAAACCGAATTGATTTGAATAATGCAAATACAGTGAAAACTGACTAAACTAAATTCTAAATAAACCGAAAACCTGTATAAACCAAACAAGTTATTAAGCACCGTCATATCAAATTGTATGCGTTGTGAACCTGATAAAACCGAACATCGGCAAAAACCGAACAAAACCTTAAGTCCTGTAAAGGTTCGGTTTAAACAAGTTTCACTGTGTCGTATAACATAACGCGTATTATAATTATATTCCAGTTCACTGTCATACATTTGTGTAAAAAAGCGTGTGCTACGGAAAACTATAACGGGACATGATGTAAACGTTGTTAGCGTTATTTTCAGAACCTCGTGCTGTAGTATTGACATGATCTATATCGTTTAATTTTGTCTCAATTCATTCGATTATTGTATGGTGACATAAACCTTGGAATGCAAAAGGTAATAGTTCTAAAAAATGGACATTATACATGTTATGAAAAATGACCATCATCTGAGTTTTTTTTTATTGTTTTATAAATGAACTTGCATGTATCTACAAAGATGTTATTAGTGGAAAAAAATGTTATAAACATATGTTTATTTTTTTTCCCTTACTAAATCTTAGTTTTTGTAATCTTAATTTGATTATATATTTATACCTTCTGAAAGAATACAAGCAAGCTTTTCATGCTTTAAGCATGGTGACAGTAGTAACAAAATGGAGAGGCTCTAAAAACTTTTACAAATAATTATTTACAGAAAATATTTGATAATTACATTTTTCTTGAAAAAAAAAGCCACAGCTTATGACTTTCAAAAATGAAAATAAAATTGTATAAAATATAACCAAAAAGACCTTTATTATTAAAAGAGGACTTTTTAATATTGTTAACAAATTATCTTGCATTATCCCCCTTACTTATGAATAAAGAAAGGAATTAACATGCCTCTAAAAATTTCTAAAGAAAAAAAGGATATAAGTGCTATACAGGATGAAATTCAAATAAATAATAATTCATATCAAATCAGACCATGAAATTGAAAGCGAAAGTGAGAATGATGATTTTTAAAGTGATGGAGATGAGACTGAGGATTACGAATGGCCTTAATAATATATTTGTGGTGAATATTTTGTGTTTGGTTTTCCTAAAATTAATCAAAGTCAGCAGATAAAACTTTCTTTAAACATATGGAGGTGAAAATAACTAACACATATGTTTTATATATCATTCCTTTTTCACAAAATTTCATTTCTAAACTGAATTTTGCAAAGAAAGTGTTTTGCAGTTTTCTAAAATGTAATATGTAATACTAGTAATGTCCAGTGGCAAACATTACTAAGGACTCAGGTTACTCATAGAACAACGAAACATACAAAATTATTTATACAGAAAGCTCAGTAATCGCATGAGTGAATTGAATGCTGGTCAGATAGTTATCAAAGGTACCAGGATTATAATTTAGTACGCCAGACGTGCGTTTCGTCTTCATAAGACTCATCAGTGACGCTCATATCAAAATATTTATAAAGCCAAACTAGTACAAAGTTGAAGAGCATTGAGGATCCTAAATTCCTAAAAGTTGTGCCAAATATGGCTAAGGTAATCTATGCCTGGGATAAGAAAATCCTTAGTTTTTCGAAAAATTCAAAGTTTTGTAAACAGTAAATTTATAAATATGACCACATTTGTTGATATTCATGTCAACGCCGAAGTGTTGACTAATGGGCTGGTGATACCCTCGGGGACGAAACGTCCACCAGCAGAGTTATTCAAATAAGTAAAGTCACATGGTACAATGAAACAGGATTAAAGTCTAATGTTTTTGTTTTGAATGGAAGGCTGTTACACTACTAATACTTACTCCATCGGGTATATTATTTAAAAAAACAATAAAAGTAACATAGAGACTTATGGGTAACTTTTTCGATTTTTGGTTCAACATTATGTTATTCATAGTCAGAGTTTGTATACATCATACATTAATATACATGAAGATAAGAACTATTTATTTCTAAAAATGAACTTTTAAGAATCATTTTCTGAAGAGTTATAGAAATCAAACGGACTTTAACCAAAACATCAATTATCTGCCTCAGATTGTAGGTCGAGTACACAACATAGTTTTTTTTTCAATTTCACTGTTCTTCCAATTTCGTAATAAGCCGTGTGTAATATGATGTAATGTCAAAATATTTGGTTATTCATATTATCCGATTTAAGTTGTGTTTTCTCTTATATCTTACTTAAGACAAACAGACTTTACGAAGAGCAGTCGAACTAAATCTAGTTTGGAAATCCAACTGATATGATCGTTGGTTTTCCCGTTTGAATGGTTTTACACTAGTAATGTTGGCGCTCTTTATAGCTTGTTGTTCAGTGTGAGCCAAGGCTCCGTGTTAAAGGCCGTACATTGACCTATACTGGTTTACTTTTATAAATTGTTCTTTGAATGGAGAGTTGTCTTATTGGCACTCACACCACATCTTCCTATATGTAAGCATTTGTAATTGCATTTCAGATTACACATTATAACTCGTGGCTGTACACACGGTGTACATTTAACTACTCATATTAACTCGTGAATATCGCCAAATCATTCCTGAAATATTCGCGATTTCAAAGTATTAATGCAGGATTTGTTTTATTGATATGTATGAATCAGAATAGAAACAACCGTTATGTTTTTGCTTTTCAAGTAGTCCTAGCTAGTCTTTAAAAGCGGACCGAGTTGTCCTTAATTTGGTCCGAGTCGTTTTGGTCCGACTTGTCTTTGGTGTGAGTTGTCTTCATTAAGTTTTGCTATATATGCTTATTCTGCACATAAATATACGTACATTTTAAAAAACAATATACAGTTAACTCTTGGTTTTGTTATGTAAATACACAGTCTTTTTTTACCAGTCGACATGGATTAAAATAAACCAAAAATCAAGATTGGCCACTCATTTTAACTTTTGACTGGGGGTCAATTTTGATTTGATGGTTTATTAAACACTGATTCTCAGCAAATCGGGACCATTTGCCAAAATTATACTTGGAAAATAAATTTCTGTAAACTAACTTTTAATAATGCTCAAATGATTATTATATATATGATTTGAAATAGATTCCAAAGTGGTTGATCTTAGCTCTTACTGTGAAAATAATATCGTGGTCAGGACTATGAGTCACTGTTTTCAACATAACAGATACGTTACCGTCATGTTTTATTTCCTAAGCAAACGAATTTTCATACAAAGTGTCATTGCTTATATATTTTCCTCCAAAACTATTCTAGAGGTACCTAAGATGCTATTAATAGTCATAAATCTTAAGTAATAGTTAATGAATTGTTCTTGAATCCATATCTTGATAAAATATAACTTTGAAAACAAAAAACATAACAATTAGTTGTTCTTGATAAAATATGTATCAAGATATTACTCAAAATATGTTTAAGTATCATTTTAATTTCATAAATTTTTTTCAAATGTTTATATATATTATCTTTTTTTCAACTTGGAAATGAACAGATAACGTATCTGTTGAGAAGACAATTTTTATATTGAAAACACTGTTATATCGGTTCTGGAACTATTAATTATAAATTAACTTTAAATATATAATATTTGAAATCAAAGAAGTGAGCGCAACACTTCACCCTTCCGGAGCACCCGAAATCACCCCCAGTTTTTGGTGGGGTTTGTGTTGCTTAGTCTTTAGTTTTCTATGTTTTGTCTTCTGTACTATTATTTGTCTGTTTATCTTTTTATTTTTAGCCATGGCGTTGTCAGTTTATTTTCAATCTATGAGTTTGACTGTCCCTTTAGTATCTTTCATCCCTCTTTCAAACTTGAATGAAACAATAGGATATACGATGTAACGTATCTGTTCAAGGCATGCAAGAAATGCGTTGCTATAGGAAGCAAATACGTAACATATATCTAAATTAATATATAAGCGAAAAATATATTAAAATTTCAAGTTAAAATCAGCTCAATTACTAAAATTGACGTTGTTCTTTCATATGTCTTCGCAAATTACAGCTGATAACTTGTTGTATTGATGATATTATTCATTGATCATTAAACAAGCAAAAATGTATAAAGGCAGATATCTCATATGTCTGAATTTCGAAATAACATCGATATGTCATCGTTAAGGTAGCACAATACAAAGATTTTTTTACTTCCAATCACTAACCTTTAAAATGCTATTACTTTTTTATGAATGCAAACAAAATAATAAAAGAGATATATATAGATAGATAAAAGATTAAACTTTTAAATGAATGCAATATTTTTAATATGCAATCATTATGTAATCAATTATTATGTAATTAGTGGCAAAATCTCGGTCAGTTCACTTGAATGAATTTAGCTCTTTCATCTCTTTAACTATACAGAAAATTTTAACGAAATCTTCATCAACACATTATGGGCTTCAAAAGGGTGTCTCAAATTGTCCCTATGGTATTTCAATCTCTCATAAATCTCTAATTAGTGTGAACATCCAAACCACATAAAAGAAGATAATGTTTAATTAAGTGTAAAATGTGTTCTATAAATTCTATCTGAAATCTGAGACACCCTTTTGTAGATAATTGTCATAGGAACAACGTATAATAAAATCAATCCTCTAGGAATACCTATGAGGAAGCTAATTTCAATTGAAAGTGGAGATTCGAGGAAAAATATTTTAGACACAGTTAACATTATAATTGGTTACACAATTGTTGCATCATACTAACATTTCATTTATTTGAAAGAGTAATCTGTTAGCTATCCATAACTACCACTTTTATAAATTTTCAAGCATTATTAAGAAAGTTACAGCATTTTAAAACTTGGGAGTTGGAATTATAAAATCTTTGTATTGTGCTACCTTAATCGAAACATAGTAACGTATCTGTTTGTACTGTATCTGTTTAACAAATTGTTCGTGGTCCATTATTTCCAATATGTTTCTGATACCAGCATTTTTCACTGTAAAAAAGTAAGATCAAATATGTAAAAACATATTTATTCAGTTAAATAGATCCATGCAAGTGGTTAATGCTTATTCAAATGATTCCGTAGTAACGTATCTGTTAAAAATCAACGTACAAAAGCCAATTCCTAGTTTTGGAGATTATCAATTTTCTAAACCATTATAGATACACATCATATATTTTTTTGGGGTTATAACTATGGACTAACACTTCAGAAGCAACACAATCATTCTTTCAATTGACCTTTAGATAAATGTAGAGTCTAATTAAACAGGTCGGGACCACTACCTTATATGGAAATGCATAAATTAGCATACTTATGTTCTCGCACATGTAATTGTTTATTTACATGTGATGCAATTTTTTTTACCTAGGTTTTTGACCAATCCACTAAATGAGTAACAATGCATGATGGACTACTACGTGTTTACAATCAACCGAGAACACGTGTTATTTACTGATGCAATGCGGAATTCATAATTTCGCTTAGTTTTTCATTTTGTGTATCATCATTTATAGTTCATGATACAACGTATTCCTTCCATGCTCAGATTAACGAAGAGTTGTTTCTATGCGAAGAAAAAGGGTTTGAATTACCCGATATATAGCCATTAATATGTTTGATGATGACACGGAGATTTCATGTATTCAGACAGCAACGAAACAACAGCGAAAAACACAATTACCCATTAGACAAACTTACTAGTGTAAAGTAAGCCGTCGATAACAGCCGGTGCTAATATTCACGAGTACAGCAATTTCCGTATAGATAATTAAAGACGAATGTGTGATCCTTGAATTTTGTGTTCGTAAAAAAGGCGAAGAAATATTTACATACATGGCAGTGTTAACAAAATCTAAAAGTATTCATTTTTGTCACATTTCAGTATATGAGACTTCCAAACTGTTCCCTTTGTTTTGAAGGTAGTGAAGTCAGCAACTGTAGTTTCATTTTGTTTTCGTTTGTTAACGGGCTCGGACATTTGCCAAACTGAATAAAATCAAACAGCTGATTTCCTAATGTTTGCAAAGTAAAACTTTGGTTGGCTTGCTTGCTTTGTGTGTATAGTTGTTTATACAAGCTTTGAAAATAAGATTGCCATCTTTTAACAATATATATAGGCATAGTTAACTTGTATATTTTATATTTGAATTTAATTGGTTGTTATCCTAATATGATTGTACAATATACAAAGCAAGCAAGCTAACCAAAGTTTTGCTCTACATGCATTAGGAAATTAGCTGTAATGATGTTATCCATATGTATGTGCGACGAGGTGGAAAATTTGATATGTTTTGTGAAAATTGCAGCGTTGGATCTAATACCAAAAAAAAGATGTGGTATGATTGCCAATGGGACGACTGTCCACAAGAGACCAAAATGACACAGAAATTAACATTTATAGGTCACTGTACGGCCTTCAACAATGAGCAAAGCCCATACTGCATAGTCAGCTTTAAAAGGTCCCGATATGACAATGTAAAACGATTCAAACGAGAAAACTAACTGCCTTAATTATATAAAAAAAAAATGAAAGGAAAACAAATATGTAACACATAATCAAACGACAACCACTGAAATACAGGCTCCTATATATAAAAAACCTATATACGTTTAGATTTACTATAATATAGATTTCTTCTCCTTTTATATATTATATTGGGCCGGTTTTTTTTGGTGTTTTTTGTTTGTTTTTTTGTTTGGATTGTTTTACACGTCAAGTAATTTTTGGGTTATTTATAGTGTACGTTTCGGCATTGAACCTATGACTGCTTACTTTACTAGATTATGTCTTTTTTGGAAAGCTGTCTCATCTGGCACTCATACCGCATCTTTTTATTTCTTTATACAAAGCACGTTTTAGAATAAAAATAATAGGTAATTTGGCACCCACTGTGATCCAGAGGCTTTAAATATTGGAGATATTTCACATACGTCAACATGACAGCAGTCGAACGATAAAAAACCTCTGAGGTATATTTTGTGATAAAATTAGCAACAAACGGACTTTATCGATGGATGAAGCTATACAAAATGTATCAAGCTATATACCGTACCCGCTCAGTGGCGGATCCAAAAGGGGGGGGGTCCGGGGGTTGGACCCCCCTTTTTTTGAACGATCGATGCATTTGAATGGGGACATGTAGTTGGAACCCCCACCCCCATTTGTCCAGGGTTAGGACCCCCTTTTTAAAAATGGCTGGATCCGCCCTGCTGCTTTCATAACACTATTTTTAGCATGCTGAATATGATAATGTTCTTTCTTTCAGTTCAGGTCCTGCTATAAATTTTACACATCCAGTACAGAAAGAAGTGTTTCGATGAAAGTTTTCGTGTTTTTCTAGGCAGAAATGATTTTGGAATGACATTATACAGGTTTAAAAGAGCTAAAAAAAATTTCATAGTGGACAGTGGTCATTTCATCTGAAACTTCACTGTTTCAGGTCGTTCAATTATTGCACAGGTACAATGCATAACCTCGAAAAAACCTGTTCAACAACTTTAACAAGGCGAAAAAGAAAGTCGAATAGTGAAGCCCGTAAACAATACTATTTTAATCTGAACATGCAAATTGAAGATTATGTTATATATTTTAAAATAATCACATTCGCAGAACAAACAAATATTTTTTGAGAATCCCAGACACTATATTAGTTGACAGTTCTTCCACTAATGCATTGTAGCTCATTGAGTCGATTGGTCAGTTTTTCAAGGCCGTGTTGGCCTTGTGTTTGGGAAATTACTATGCAAATATATTCTGACGTAAAGAAATCTAGAGTTCTCGACCTGTTAAAAGTTAGTCACGTATTTGGTCAAGAAAATGGTTAAATGGTGATAGATCGAAAAAGGCAACAGAAGTTAATGTTTTACAAGCTTCTTAGGGCAAATATTCAACAGAAGAAAAACTATACCATCAGGGACATTCGTTATTCTCAAAGTAATACGTTTTAGTGTCAGGCTGGAGTAATTTTTATATTCAGCTACGTAGCAATTGTGTTAGTTTTAGATAGATATCTTCATTGACTTTCAAAAACATATATTTTTTTGTGTTAAGAGATTTTAAAGCAGACGAGGCTTCAAATAACTACAGGGACAACAAATCACGTTTTGGACCCGATTTCCTGAGAATATGTGTAAAAGTCATGTCGGCCTCTATCAAATAATGATATTGTATAATATTCCTTCCTTCTCCCATTGATTTGTGTTCTCGTCATTTTTTGGCATTTAAGACTTACCCACTTTAATTTATTACTTAAAACATTAAAATAACTAAGTTTAGGTATGAACATTGATATGTACTTGATTAAATCTATCAATGAAATCTTAACGGGACAAAATCACGAACCAATAAAAAGACATAATTAAGACTGACAAGTAATGAAATGTATATATTAGACTAGGAACTATTTTTGTCATTATGGAGTAGTGATAATCATTATTATAATAAGTAGACATCAGGATATGATGAACGATTTTAATGAAAGATAAATAAGATTTAAAAATAGATAAAATTTAAATTAAAGTGTCAACCATTAGGCTTAAAAAGAAAACAAATTATTATTTATACCCCAAAAACAAAACTGTCATTCTTGTTCTCACGAATAAAACATTTATTTAAAAGTAAAAATATTTAGTACAAGTAAAATTCTAATATTCAGAATCAGAAATGTTAGTATTATAATAATAATAATTATAATGATAAAATAACAACAATTATAATGATAAATATAATATTTATAATGACACTAATAGTTATTATTATGATATATTCTGACATTTAGTAAATGTCACATATTTTATACAGATTTTCGTTATAAGCTTTATTATATACTTAATAGTAAATACAGATGAATTGTATGTGTAAAACGATCAATGGTTGACGACGTATTTAAGGGCATCCAGTTTTGTTCCCACGCTGAATTGTTGACGAAAGTTTAACTACAAGTTTTTTTTCACCTAGTCGGGTCAAATTTGGAATAAAAAGTGTATCTTCATGTGTTACTTTTAGAGATAAATGGCGTCGATATTTTGGACATTTAATGGAATTTTTTATTTCTTGGACATTGCTATCTTTTGGAAAGACATACCTAACTCTTTTGTTTCAAAAGATAAACGAAACCGGAGTGTTGTAAAAACATTTGGAATATATTCTCTACATCAGTGGTTTTTGAATTTGTGTAACAAATCTTTAGAAATTTTTTTTTTTCATTTTCATGACTTAAGTCAGAAAACGGCATGTTTTGCTGTATATTTATCTTATTTGAAAAAAATCAAAAAATCCGGTGATTTGTGCATAAAAATTGGCATACATAATCTCCACACATAATCAATTCAAGTGTTAGTTTTAAAAAGAGTGTTCCATGAACTGTTTTCCAAGTTAAATGAGTCTGAATCAATGATAAAAATCAGTCGAAAAATGCATCTTTTACCGATATGTCACAGTTTGACGTCGCGAAAAATTAATGGCTCATATGCCCTTTACTATAATATATGGAATATTTGCCACGTGTTTACGCAAAAATCAGTTGACTAATTCTGCAATTCAAATTTTACTATTTTCAAAAAAGTCTACAACAGCAATTTTTATCGTTGAAATTTTAATGTTATGCGCATATGAAATAGACATATCAAATTTATTCATTCATAGTGTATTAATTTACGTTTTTTGATTGAGTTAAGCCTGCCAATTGATATTTTATCGTGTGTTTTTCTATATTGTGATGTTATGATATTGTTTCAGAAAAAGGGAGAAGGTTTTGTACCATTAAAACGTTTAATCCCGCTGCAAATGTTTGCACCTGTCCTAAGTCAGGAATCTGATGTACAGTAGTTGTCGTTTGTTTATGTAATTTATACGTGTTTCTCGTTTCTCGTTTTTAGCTCACCTGGCCCGAAGGGCCAAGTGAGCTATTCCCATCACTTTGCGTCCGTGTGTCCGTCGTCGTCGTCCGTCGTCGTCCGTCGTCCGTCGTCGTCCGTCGTCCGTCGTCGTTAACTTTTACAAAAATCTTCTCTGAAACTACTGGGCCAAATTTAACCAAACTTGACCAAAATCATCATTGGGGTATGTAGTTTAAAAAATGTGTGGCGTGACCCGGCCAACCAACCAAGATGGCCGCCACGGCTAAAAATAGAACATAGGGGTAAAATGCAGTTTTTGGCTTATAACTCAAAAACCAAAGCATTTAGAGCAAATCTGACATGGGGTAAAAATGTTTATCAGGTCAAGATCTATCTCCCCTGAAATTTTCAGATGAATCGGTCAATCGGTTGTTGGGTTGCTGCCCCTGAATTGGTAATTTTGAGGAAATTTTGCTGTTTTTGGTTATTATCTTGAATATTATTATAGATAGAGATAAACTGTAAACAGCAATAATGTTCAGCAAAGTAAGATCTACAAATAAGTCAACATGACCAAAATGGTCAGTTGACCCGTTTAGGAGTTATTGCCCTTTATAGTCAATTTTTAACCATTTTTCGTTAATTAAAGTAATCTTTTACAAAAATCTTCTCCTCTGAAACTACTGGGCCAAATTAATCCAAACTTGGCCACAATCATCTTTGGGGTATCTAGTTTAAAAAATGTGTGGCGTGACCTGGTCAACCAACCAAGATGGCCGCCACGGCTAAAAATAGAACAAAGGGGTAAAATGCAGTTTTTGGCTTATAACTCAAAAACCAAAGCATTTTGAGGAAATCTGACAAGGGATAAAAATGTTTATCAGGTCAAGATCTATCTGCCCTGAAATTTTCAGATGAATCGGT
Organism: Mytilus edulis; assembly: GCA_019925275.1. NCBI lineage: Eukaryota > Metazoa > Mollusca > Bivalvia > Mytilida > Mytilidae > Mytilus > Mytilus edulis. The sequence continues at coordinate 117,217,735 of CM034350.1, read as the reverse complement.
CAATCGGTTGTTGGGTTGCTGCCCTGAATTGGTAATTTTGAGGAAATTTTGCTGTTTTTGGTTATTATCTTGAATATTATTATAGATAGAGATAAACTGTAAACAGCAATAATGTTCAGCAAAGTAAGATCTACAAATAAGTCAACATGACCAAAATGGTCAGTTGACCCGTTTAGGAGTTATTGCCCTTTATAGTCAATTTTTAACCATTTTTCGTAATTAAAGTAATCTTTTACAAAAATCTTCTCCTCTGAAACTACTGGGCCAAATTAATCCAAACTTGGCCACAATCATCTTTGGGGTATCTAGTTTAAAAAATGTGTGGCGTGACCTGGTCAACCAACCAAGATGGCCGTCACCGCTAAAAATAGAACATAGGGGTAAAATGCAGTTTTTGGCTTATAACTCAAAAACCAAAGCATTTTGAGGAAATCTGACATGGGATAAAAATGTTTATCAGGTCAAGATCTATCTGCCCTGAAATTTTCAGATGGATCGGTCAATCGGTTGTTGGGTTGCTGCCCCTGAATTGGTAATTTTGAGCAAATTTTGCTGTTTTTGGTTATTATCTTGAATATTATTATAGATAGAGATGAATTGTAAACAGCAATAATGTTCAGCAAAGTAAGATCTACAAATAAGTCAACATGACTAAAATGGTCAGTTGACCCCTTTAGGAGTTATTGCCCTTTATAGTCAATCTTTAACCATTTTTCATAAATCTAAGTAATCTTTTACAAAATCTCCACTGAAACTACTAGGCCACAATCATCTTTGGGGTATTTAGTTTGAAAAATGTGTCCGATGACCTGGCCATTCAACCAAGATGGCCGCCACGGCTAAAAATAGAACATAGGGGTAAAATGCAGTTTTTGGCTTATAACTATGAAACCAAAGCATCTAGAGCAAATCTGACAAGAAGTTTAATTGTTAATCAAGTCAATATCTATCTGCCCTGAATATTTCTGATGAATTGGACAACTGGTTGTTGGGTTGCTGCCCTCCAATTGGTAATTTTTAAAGAAATTTTGCCGTTTTTGGTTATCTTGAATACTATTATAGATAGCGATAAACTGTAAACAGCAAAAATGTTCAGCAAAGTAAGATCTACAAATAAGTCAACATGACCTAAATGGTCAATTGAGCCCTTAAGGAGTTATTGCCCTTTATAGTCAATTTTTAACAATTTTCATTAATTTGGTAAATTTATGTAAATTTTTACCAAATATAGTTCTCTGTTACTAATGGGCAAAGTTCATTATAGATATAATTGTAAGAAGCAAAATCGTTCAGTAAAGTAAGAACTTCAAACACATCACCATCACCAAAATACAATTTTGTCATGAATCCATTTGTGTCCTTTGTTTAATATGCACATAGACCAAGGTGAGCGACACAGGCTCTTTAGAGCCTCTAGTTTTATATAGATTAGACCGTTGGTTTTCCCGTTTGAATGGTTTTACACTAGTAATTTTGGGGCCCTTTATAGCTTGTTGTTCGGTGTGAGCCAAGGCCCCGGGTTGGAGGCCGTACATTGACCTATAATGGTTTACTTTTTTAAATTGTTATTTGGATGGAGAGTTGTCTCATTGGCACTCACTTCACATCTTCCTATATTTATATAACTGTTATATATGGCGAAATTATTGCTTAATACGAGAATTCCACTTGGTTTTAAAATTTTTTTGTAATTAATTATAATTCAGTGACTGAGCGGGACAAATTCAGTGGAAATACTCCAATTCAGTTTAATAATAAAACTTCGTGTCAAAAATTTGAATCGCCATGATAAAATTCAAATTTTCACTGTTTTTTTTAACATGATTGTGATAAATACTTTATAGTACGGCGGTCGGTCGGACGGGGTATCGGTCGGCACATAGAATATCGATGTAAAGTTTTATTTTGACGATAAGTCCGGGTTTGCCGCAGTTTGGCAGTCTGTGTTTTAAAAGAATTGATGACATATGTAATTATGATAAGTGATCATTGGTAATTTTCGTGAAATTTAAAAAAAAAATGTTTTCAAACGTTTGTATTTGATTCATAAAGTTTAATGTTAACTTTTATTAAATGACCGTTGTTCGGAATAGGGATTTAATTGAAAGAATGTGTACATGTGCTACAAATTCTATGTCTTTTTATCAATGAGAATTCCTTCCCATACTGTAACTTCTGAAAAATAGAAGTTAATGTACGGTATGGCTTCAATGAGTGGAAGTTGTAGTACAGGATGGCTCCTCCCCTTATACATCTTTACGATTTGTAGAACAGATATTTACATAGGCAAGCACATTAAACCATGACATAAGTCTTTAATATGAAGGTTTTACCACAAGTATCGCATAAACTTGCCTATACATGTTGTATCTAAAACATATCAAACCACAAAAAATTGACATTGTCCAATAAACTATTATTTTTAACATAGCTTCCCCTGTCAAATTCTCTCTATCTACAGCTTTTGTCAATAGAACAAACGTAACTTGAATGTTACCTCTATGTTCTTATATTATCTATGTCTTCTATTTGTGTTGGCAAGTCGGATAATCGGACACAAAAACCAGGTTTAATCCACCATTTTCTGCATAAGGAATTGCCTGTACCAAGTCATGAATATTAAGCGTTCCTGATGAAAGTAAATCCAGAAAGGCGCCTCGGACGCAAAACATTATTACACATGTTGTTTTCAATTTTTTACATTACTGGGTCGATACCTCTGCTGGTTGACTATCAGTCCCCGAGGGTATCATCAGCTCAGTAGTCAGTGCTTCGGTACTGACATGATTAAACAAACTTTACTGAAATTGTCCGCTTATAAATTTGTTGAAATTATTATGAAACTAAGTTTCAACTCCCTCATGCAAAGTTGGCTTTAGATGAATTTGGCTATTTATTTTAGGTATTTTTCGCATATAGCTCTTAAACGATTTTCGGTACTTAAACATCTTCGAATTTCAATTGTTTGGCTTTGTGCGTTCCTAATGAAGGTAAATCCAGAAAAGCGCTTCGGACGCAATAAATTATTAAACGTGTTGTTTTAAATTTTTTTAAAGTTGTTTTCCATTCATTTTATGTGTTTGGACTTTTGATTTTGCCATTTGATGTGGAACTTTCCATTTTAAATTTTCCTTTGAGTTCTGTATTTTTGTTGTTTTACTTTTTAAACTACATCCCTTTATGACGATTTTGTTGTTATTTTCCACTGTACCACTCTAAACTACCTGCCTATATATACAAATGTACACTAAAGAAAACTTGGTATGTTCCACTATTAATTTGTACACAGTAAAACATATACACATGTACATGTATGAATCTAAAACAATGCCAAAAAAGTATAAAATTTATAGATATTTTTCAAATTTCAAATCATTTATTTATTTGCTTTGCTTTTGTTGTTGTTGTTGTTGTTGTTGTTGTTGTTTTTGTTGTTATAATTATAACATAAGTACGTTTGAACCATAGACGACTCTACAACAGATTTAATGACTGCTGGTGATTCGATGAATAAAATCTGTTGTAGTGTTGTCACTGGTTCAGACGTACTTACAGATATAATATAATTATTTCTGTGACTGCATCTTTCATTAATTTGTAAGATCTTTTACAATAGATAATTCAGCTGATCTGTAACAATTCCATCTTCATGCCTTATATATCATGTACTGTGTTACGACGCTAGATTAAAACTGACGAGGAAAGTACGTAACACCCTGCCACTGAAAGCTTTATTATATGTAGAGCCTAGGTGGTCGAGTGGTCGGGCACAGTGCAACACGATTTGGTGTCACGATATCTCAGTAGCATAATTTCGAATCACGGCCAGGAAAGAACAAAAAAAAAATACAGATCTAATGTTGGGTTGTTATTTAGACGATTTATATATACAGAATGTGTTTTCAGCCTTGTAACACCATCACTGCTGGCGATCCGATGGAGAAAATCTGTTGTAGATTCATCTCTGGTTCAGACGTACTTATATATATATATATAGAAACAATTTAATGAAGTTTTTGGAATTTATAATTACCTACAAAATTGTAATACACGTCTTTATTGATATTGTTAACGTGTCTTCAGTTTAAAGGTCAGATATTTAGAAATTTAACTGATCAATTACGTTTATATATTTATGAATTGTTATAAAAATAAATCACAGAGCGGTAAGGTCATTTAACCTGAATCTATTTAACAACAGGGCCATTTCTGTAAAGTCTTAAATAAAAAAAAATCTAAAATTCAAAAGTACATGACAATAGATTCAACTGTCAACTTTAAAGATTTAACAATATATTTGTGTATTATCTAATATTTGACAAACTCAGAAATGCCTATATCGTAATTTTGTGTATTTGTTTTCAATAAGAGGATCGACATCCTTAACTAACACTAAAACTATATGGGTTGTAGTAGTTTATATTGTTCTTCAAAAACAATTCGTTCATTTTGATAAGAGACATCCTTCGGTTAAAAAATACAAAAACCCATAAAACTTTAATTATTCTTTACAATAGCAATAATATCTAGGGCTGAAAACATTGTTATTTATTTGAACAAATGTAGAATAGTTATTGAAAATTACACGGGAATATTATATTTGACTCTTTAGTATTTGGAGTGTTTTATTTATATTATATTCTGTTAGAAAACTGGCTCATTGGTAATCAAACCACTTATCAGTATTTACAAATGACACAAATATTTCCTTATTATTGTATTCTGTTAAAAAGACGTCTAGTTAGCAATCAAAACTGACTTAACATTATGTATATACACACATATATAAAAGAAGATGTTGTATGATTGCCAATGAGACAATCCTCCACAAGATATCAAATGACACATAAATTAACAACTTTAGGTCACCGTACGCCCTTCAAAAATGAACAAAGCCCATATCACATAGTCAGCTATAAAAGCCCCGAAAAGACAATGTAAAACAATTCAAACAAGAAAACTAACGGCCTAATTCATGTACAAAAAAAGAACAAAAAACAAATATGTAACATACATAGTCGTAAACGGCCATACCATTTTATATCTGTACCTTGGATACTGAATGAGCATTGTCATCTGGGCACAATCTTTAAAAGAATGCTATCAGTAAATTCTGACAAAATGTGAGAATGGCCAAACTGATGTTGTTTTATATGAACCTCTTAACTACGAAAACCAAAAACGAATAAAAAAAACGAATAAAAAAAAACTTTGTGCGTATCCACTTTTCCTGATTTACAGTCATCAGGAACGCTCAAACAAATGTATTTGAAATTCAGAGATGTATAAAAAGTACGCAGAAACGTTAGGGCCATATGACCAAAAGAAAAACCCAAGGAATAGCCAAATCGTCTAAGATAAACTTGCATGAGGGAGTTTGGATCTTAGTTTCTATACATTTTTCTTGATTTGTCAACATTGAATCAAATGACATTGTTTTATAGATATATCCTTATTTTTTATTAATTACTATTCAATCGGAAATATTTGTAATTAGTTGTTTGTCATGTCGTGTTGATACTTGAAGCAACATGATTTTAATGGCTTGATGTCGTACCACGGTATAATTAGTTTTCAAAGGTACAAGGCTGATAATTTGATACGCAAGGATTGACTATATGTAATTTCTAAAAGGATCATAATCTGATCAAATATTTTAAAACATGTTCTCAAAATTACACTCCTACATAAATATTTAACAAAAAAACACACATTAAAACTTATGCTGACGATACCTTTAAAAGAAATGTATAAAAAGTTCAGTTTTGAATACTTGTACTCAGTCAGCGTAAAATAACATGCGCCTAACAACCTTTGACTATAACAGAAAAGATAACTTTGACTGCAATTTAAGGTAATTACATTATTTGTTTAATCAATCATTTACCTCAATATATAATTTTGTAGAATTATTTGGATATCTCAAATTATGGTATACTGCTTTTTATTATCTAAACAAAAAACGGCATAAGTGGAAATGTGTATTTTGATTTTTAATTGTTTCCACATATAACCACATTTTATTATGCAAAATAGGTAAAACGAGTGTAATTAAAAAATTACAAAATAAAAGTCTGTCCTAAATTCAGGTAGTTCAGAGCCAATGACAAATAATAAAAAAAACTCAAGTAGCTATGCATGTTATAATTGCCACTCAGCAATGATCAGCATCAATAAACAATAAACATCGTTTCCTGCAGAGAAATGATAATTATAAAAAGTATGAAAGGACCATCATATACGTTTGTTACAAATAATTAAGAGCTGGATTGATTGATTGATGGTTGCTTAACAAATACTAGGTAGAGGAAGCGAAATAAGTTAATGATAACTTTTAGTTTGTTATCATCATTATTTTAGGAAATTAGCACGAACAAACTCAAAATTCGAAACAATGAAAGAAACGAAAAAAAAAAACCATCAAGAAGTTAATGAAAAAATAAGTTATGACTGACATCAAATTGAGTAAGGACCACAACTTTAATACATTCGTACAAATTAATAGCTTGGGATACTAGTAGGCAGGTACAGAAAAAGAAAGATACTGTTTTAGAATGTTGTAGGGTTCAAGTCTCTGTCATGTCATTTGGGAGTAGTAAAGAACGCTCCCAAGATAATGATATACAAGAAGAAAGCAAAATGACTCACTAGAAGACGATTTTTATACACACACACACAAGCTTTGTAAATAAGATTGACATCTTTAAACAATATATATATAGGCATAGTTTAACCTGTTTATATCATATTTGAATTTAATTGGGTGTTATCCTAATATAATTTTGTACAATATACAAACAAAGCAAGCAAGCTAACCAAAGTTTTGCTCTACATGCATTTGGAAATTAGCTGTAAATGTTTATTGACCTTTCTTTTGACTGTCAATCAAAAATGAAGGCTATTCAAAAAGATGTTTTATGTCCCCAAATAAAACGCAAAAATCCATGACCGATGGTTAGTCATGAAAACAGAAGGAATGTAGGATGAAAAAACTTCAATCAAATAGTTTGGGGTGGGAGAGGGGAAGGGGTTGTAAAATTGCTTAGTTTTTTTGTTCATCCAAAGTCGATTTTACATATGTCCATATTTTAAAATATTTTTTTCCCAAATTAAGTTAACAAAAAGGGGGGGGGGGGTTGTCAGTGAAAAAGCTATGTGAATCAAGTTTGTCTTATCTTTTATTTAACTTTTGGTGTCGTCTCTTACTTCTTTTCTTTGTGGAAGCGTCGACCATGTGCATTATACACTGTCATCATTGCATAATGGGCAACACTATGTGTTTCCGTTGTTGCCACCCCCTCTTTTGTGGGGAAAATTTGGTTGATTATATCGGGAATTACTAAAGCATGACTGGAGCGCCCCCTTAGGTCAGTCAGTGCCCCCTCCCTTTATGAAAAGCTCTGGATCCACCACTGCTGCTGTCGTAAAAGATGGTAGAGAGGATTGACTGAATGCTTTACCAACTCTAGCCTCAGACACGTTAATAGCCTGTCATCATTGTCCGACCGTGTGTGGGTCCAGCCTGAAAATAACACACACGATGCGCACATCATGATTTAAATGTAACTACTAGTATATGTTCCATGTACATGATACACATGGTTTTGAATACGTTTGTGTCGATCAGTGTCGATCTGGATTTTTTTTTTTTTACTTTTTTTATTTCACTGACTGAGACCCATTTCTTGTGTCGACATATTTGTCCTTTAATACTTGTTTTGCTTTCACATATTAAAGATGTAAAATCATATTGAATAAAACGAAATAGAATGTAGATAAAACAGAAACTCATTGGAAATGTTTTATGTTAATTGAAATACTATTCGCATATACTTTTGACATTTTTATTTCTGTCAAAGCAAATAGAAGAAGTCATTCATCCTTCGAAATATACATTTACCATACACACATGCATGCAAGTTAATTTCATGTTTTCATTTATAAGAAGATGCTCATTTAATATTATGCGACAGAGAACTGTGAATATTATAAGCTTGGGAAAAACAAGTTTGTACTAAACAGATTCAAAATTAGGAAATGCAGAAAATTACACAAATAAACAAATACTAGCGCATTGATTAGAATAATATAACGTCTACACCCATCCCTCCCCAACCCATTCCACCCGTGAACCCTGCTCCTTTAGTATGTACAGAAACTGACATGGACAATATCTAATATTCTTATATTTTCTCTTATTTTATAACATGTTTTACACAATCAGCCACGATATGGTTTAATGCTCAGGACTTCGTCTACTCCGCATCGCCTAGTAATTCCATTTTCAGAGCAAAAAATGGCTTATTGTTCGCGCTGATACATGCTTGATTTCTGAAGAAGACAAGTGTTGAGAAATGTCTTGGTGTGTTCTTCCGTCAAGTATCATTTGTTGAATCAAACATCAGTGGCGTGGCTTGCCTTCTGTTTATACCGAGGCAGGGGGTCAGGGGGGCGATTATGAATATGTCAGGATTTTCCCATAGTTGTAATCTTGCACGTGTTGTCATGTATAATGCAGCTCAGTTATGATATTTGACTTCAATAGTGAACATCAATAAAATGTAGTCTCTTTACAAAGTCTGTATTATTTTGGTTCCTAATGGCACCACAGTTGTCCCCAAGTTATGACCACAAGGTGCCACGCAATACTACATTATTTTTTAGAATCCAGTTTGCTGCAATAATCATTTAAAAGGAAAATACAGTGAAGGATGTCTTTTTTTTAACTGCCTCGGTTGCCTCAACGAGATGATTTTATTTTGTCAAAAGTTTTAATATATTTAAACATTTGCATTTGCTTACTTTAGCAAACAAAACCTATTTCAATCTCATTCTCAAAAGCAAATATTGAAAATACTGACCTTTAGTATTTTTCAATTTAGTTTACAATATTGAAAAATTAAAAATGCTCTAACGTGGAGCATTTTTCTATTTGACTTACAATATTGAAAAATGAAAAATGCTCTAGCGTGGAGCATTTTTCAATTTGACTTACAACATTGAAAAATGAAAAATGCTCTGGCGTGGAGCATTTTCAATTTGACTTCAAATATTGAAAATGAAAAATGCTCCAACGCGGAGCATTTTTCAATTTGACGTTTGAAAATGAAAAATGAAAAATGATTCAATTTCTCATTTTTTTATTTTACTGTCTAATATTCAAATTTGAAAAATGTTCATTATTTAAATCTTTAATAATGAGAACGAAATGTTTCTCTTCTTTCTTGTTTTAAGTCAATATATCTTAAAAATCTTTTTTAAGGTGTGTGTCACTGTGTGTGTGTGAACTATGTGTGGTATCAACAAATTCCCAACAAGAATGGTACACTGACAAGTACGATAATGACCACAAAAAAAATCATTCTTTCTTTAATATTTATATACCTAGTCGTCTTTGTAGATACATTTTCATATATATCTTTCGATCTAGGAATCTGTCATTCATTGTTTATATCTATCTGTCTATCTATCTGAATTTTGTTTTTCTTTGTCTTTTCTTTCTTTGAATTGTAGGGGTTGAAATCTTTAATTTAGTTCTCGCGAAGTGAAAAAGTCTCTTGCTCACATACATGCACATGTTGTAAGAATGGTAGAACTTTTAGACCATTGATGTTTGATTCAACAAATGATACTTGACGGAAGAACACACAAAGACATTTCTCAACACTTGACTTCTATAGGAATCAAGCATGCATCAGCGCGAACAATAAGTCGTTTTTTGTTCTGAAAATGGAATAACTAGCCGATGCGGAGTAGACGAAGGAGTTTTAAACCATATCATGGCTGAATGTGTCAAACATGTTAGGAAAGAAGGGAAAATATTTGAATATTAGATAGTGTCCATGTCAGTTTCTGTAGATGCTCAAGGAGCAGGGTTCGCGGTAGGGGATGGATGGGTGTAGATGTTATATTATTCTGATCACTTCGCTAGTATTAGTCTTCAAATTTGTATTTTTCTGCATTGTATATCATTTCCTAATTTTGAATCTGTTTAATACAAACTTGTTTTTCCCAAGCTTATAATCTTCACAATTATCGCAGAATATCAAATAAGCAGTATCTTATAAAAGAAAATATGAACTTAGCTTGCATGTATGTAGGTGTGGTAAATGTATATTTCGAAGGATGAATGACTTTTTATATTTGCTTTTACCGAAACAATATGTAGCAACGACTATATCACAATTATGTGAATAGTATTTCAACAAACATAAAACAGTTCCTATGAGGTTCTGTTTTATGTACATTCTATTACCTTTTATTCAATATGATTTTACATCTTTAATATGTAAAGCAAAACGAGTATTATAGGACAAATATGTCGACACAAAAAATGGGTCTCAGTCAGTAACAATATTCCTTTGAAATAAAAGAAAGTAAAAAAAACTACCAGATCGACACTGATCGACACACACGTATTCAAAGCCATATGCATCATATACATGGAACATATTCTAGTACATTGTAGTTACATTTAAAACATGGTGTGCGCACAGTGTGTGTTATTTTCAGGCTGGACCCACAAACGGTCGGAAAATGATGACAGGCCATTTATCAAGCAAAGGAATCAACGTGTCTGAGGCTAGAGTTGGTAAAGCATTAAGCGACAGCAAAGCAGTGGCGGGTCAAGAACTTTTCATAAGGGGGGAAGGGGGGGGGTGAATTACCTACAGGGGGAGGACTCCAGTCATGCTTTAGTGATTCCCTATATGATTAACCAAATTTTCCCCACAAAAGGGGGGGGCACCAACGGAAATACATAGTGTTTCAACTTCTGCAATGATGACAGCGTATAATGCACATGGTTGACGCTTCCACAAAGTAAAGAAGTATGGGACGATATCAAAAGTTCAATGTAGGATAAAAAAAAACATAGTTTTTTAACTGACAACCTTCCTTCTAAACTTAATTTTTAGAAAAATTGATTGTAAAACATGGAAATATGTAAAATCGATTTTTGATAAACCAAACTCGCAGCAATTTTACAAGCCCTCCCCCTCTCCCACCCCAAACTATTTGATTGAAGTTTTTCATCCTACACTCCTTCTGCTTTTCGTGACTGTTACCGTGATCGGTCATGGATTTTGCGTTTTATTTGGGACATAAAACATCTCTTTTGAATAGGCTTAATTTTTGTTTGCTAGTCAAAAGAAAGGTAAATAAAAAGTTAATATTTAATAGATAAATCTTTTGTCAATGTACAAGTTTTGTGTGTGTGTGAAAAAATCGTCTTCTATCGAGTCATGTCGCTTTTTTCTTATATATCATTATCTTGGTAGCGTTCTTTACTACTCCCAAATAGCATGACAAAGACTTGAACCCTACTAATATTCTTAAACAGTAACTTTCTTTTTCTGTACCTGCCTACTAGTATCCCAAGCTATTGATTTGTATATTTGTATGAATGTATTACAGTTGTGGTCCTTTGTCCAATTTGTTGTCATCTATAACTTATTTTTACATCGTTTTTATTAAAATCGTTTTTTATTTTTCGTTTCTTTTATTGTTTCGATTTTTGGGTTTGTTCGTGCTAATTTCCTATAATAATGATGATAACAAACTAAAAGTTATAATTAGTTTATTTCGCTTCGTCTACCTATTTTTTGTTTAGCAACCAACAGTCAATCAATCCAGCACTTAATTATTTGTTACAAATGTACATAATGGTCCTTTCATATTTTTTTTATAATTATCATTTTTCTGCAGGGAACTATGTTTTGGAATATTATTTCATATCATTTTGTGATACGCTTACGGAAACATATATTGTGCAAGGTTTAACTTAATGTAAAAGGCAGAAAGTTGATAAACTTGGTAGCATAGCTTTCATTTCTCTCCTTTTTATGTAACAATATATAAAAGCTATGGAACTTTAACCACTGTAGGGTAAAATAAACGGTTTCATATTTTTTACTTTCCCCTGAATTATAAATGAAATAAAACCCTTTCCTTTCTGTTGTCAGAATAGGAACGAGAATTTGACAAAGAGACAGCAACCCGACCAAAAAGCAAAAGCAGCCCAAGGCCATTAGTGGGTCTTCAATACACCGAGAAAATCGGGAACATGGTGGACCCTTTACACAAATGTCTACTAGTTCATCGAAAATGGACGTCACATTAAATTCCAAAACATATTAATAAAAGTAAATAAAAAAAACTTACAAACAAAACGAGCTTATAAGGCTACCAGTTTCTTCTTTTTTATTTATTATAGTACTTAACCTTGTTTATATGTAGTTTGTGCAAGCGAATGCACTTCCAGCATGTCCAGTGTGACTTTCAAAAATAACTTGATAGTTTTCCAGTGTGACTGGATAGTTGCTTAAGGTATATCAGACTTTTCAAACGATTCGGAAGTTGACATTATATATGTGTAGAGACACCTGTCTTCTCTTGAATACAATAAATGTGTTTCCAAGGGACTTTTGGTTGTGTGTTTAGTTGGGTTGTTATTTCGATGCTGTGTAAGCGACATCTTTTTCTGTTTATATCCGTATAACTATGTATATCAAATCGACGTGTTGTGATGTAATAGAAGAAAAGGTATGAAGAGAATTATAAAGCCATAGTTTACATAGAGATTCTGATGAGAATACTAACTTACAGAAAAAAATTGATAAAAAATTATCTGTCGATATATTTGAAACATAATTGATTCATAATCTTAACGTAATCCAACGTATCGGTAATACAATTACAGTATTTTTTTTTTTTTTTATTAAAATCGATTGCAATTGTACTGACTGATTTTGTAGGCTCAGACACATGATGGTTTATAGGTTGTTATTCGCTCTAAATTTGGTTGTGCACCTGAAACGATTTTATATTCTAATTCCTAAGAGTTCTATATATGCGCCGTAAAGTTATTTTTTCTCGAATGGATTGTATTGTTTTAAATTTTTCATTTGTGAATCTTTTGTAGCTTCCTGTGCGGTATTGGTTTTCATCAATGTTGAAGACTGTACTATGAATTATACTTGCTTACTTCATCATCATTTAATGTCTTATGAAAAAAATGTGTCAGTGGCAATCATACCACATCTTTTTTTTTTAAATTATGAATATAACAAACACTAGTATTTGTCAGTTCAGTTACGAAGCACGCTATTCACGAATCGAGTAAATGAATAAACGGAGAGCGCGCGGCACCTTTATATATTTTCATGTGCCATAATGCTATATATATATATATATATGAATTTTTATAAATGTACATGTATCAATTGGTGATGTTTTCTGTACTTGCTATTGGGGAAACTCAGAAAAAATAAGATTGCAACGTTTCTTCGGTTCTATGTTCATTGATTTTTTTTTTAATTTGGGACCTTGGGATTTCATGTTTTTTAAGCCCGGGATTTCGGAATCAGGAACCCTCAGACCCCCTCAACATGTTATCAATGGTTGGTAAAGAAGGCGAGAGACTTCAGCGTGTGCACTCTTGTCATAATTTGAAAATTTTAAAATAATTTGATTAAAAAATTTACCGATATTGCCTCTTTGTTGATACTATTATTTTTTGTGTAGCTCGTCCGCTCCCATTTTATATTCGTTATGTAAACAGAAAGTCACAACTGTTTTGTTTTTTTACAGGGATCACGTACATTTAACTTTAATCCTGTTCCATACCATGCTGATAATTTTGGGCATAAAATCCATCTTGATTAAAATGAATCTTGCAAGTAGCCCTCGGAATATATAGAGGGGTGGTGTTGAGGTTACAAAAAGGGGATGTTGGATATAGGATTACAAAAATTGGGGTATTGAAATCAAGGGGACATAAAAGGTGGGATCTGGAGAACAACAAAAAAAGGAATTTAGGAAAAGGCGCACACCGAGTCAATAAGATTGTTGTGTTGTTTACTGTTTTTTGAAGGGGGAGGAGGGGCGGGCATTATGGGAAGATCTCTCGTCTCTGACTCAAAATATGGATAATTTAAAGTCAAGGGTTTTATAATTCTCCCTGATAGCTTCAGACAAAATAATTTTGTATCTCCTATCTTTTTAAATAGACAATACCCTTTTCTAAAATTGAGAATGGAAATGGGGAATTTGTCAAAGAGACAACAACCCGACACTAGAACAGACAACATCAGAAGGTCACCAATAGGTGTTCAATGCAGCGAGAAACTTTCGCATCCGGAGGCGTCCTTCAGCTTGCCCCTAAACAAATATATATATACTAGTTTAGTGATAATGGACTTCATGCTAAACGAATTAAACACAAAAAAATAAAATTAAAAATAATCAAAGACTAACAAAGGCCAGAGGCTCCTGACTTGGTACAGGCGAAAAAATACGGTGGGGTTAAACAAGTTTTTGAGATCTCAACCCTCCCCCTATACCTCTGACCAATGTAGAAAAGTAAACGCATAACCATATGCACAGTAAAATTCAGTTCAAGAGAAGTCCGATGTCAGAAGAGGTAACAAAAGAAAATAAACAAAATGACAATAATAGATAAATAACTACAGACTACTAGCAATTACTGACATGGCAGCTCCAGACCTCAATTAAACTGATTGAAAGAGTATGTCTTCATCATGGGAATACCAGGCAACTTCCGTTAGGGGTTCAGTATTATACACATAAAATATTTAAGAGAAAAACATAACCCGTGTCATGCCAACAAATGGTTTTGTAATAAATGTGTTTAATTTCGATGTAAAGACCCTATAAGTGAATCAATATTAAAGCCAAAATATGAAAACTTGAATGACCTGACAACCGTATCGTAACTATATCCCTTCTTAATAAGTCTGTTTAAAGGTCTTGTTATCTTTTATTGTTCCTTGTTGTCGTTTGTTGATGTGATTCATTAGTGTTTTTCGTTCTGTATATAGATTAGACCGTTGTTTTTCCCGTTTGAATAGTTTTACACTAGTCATTTTAGGGACACTTTATAGCTTATTGTTTGGTGTGAACCAAGACTCTGTGTTGAAAACCGTACTTTGACCTATAATGGTTTTTTATTTTAAAAATTGTGAATTAGAAGGCGAACTGTGTCATTGGCACTCATACCACATTTTCTTATATCTAGAGAAACGTAAACAAGCTTCACATTTGAAGTTCATTTTTAACTGAAATGCCACCTTACGTTCATTCCAAATAATAGAGAAATCTGTCTCAAAATGAACAAAGTGATCAGCAATATCAGTCTCAAACCTATTTTGACTATACATTTACCAAATAAACCATACAATGAAAATAAAAGACCACAGGATCAATTAAACACTTAAATTTTCAAAACTTGTCTCCTAGAGACAGTCGTATCTAATTCCACCAAGCACTGACTCAAATGTCTGCTTCTGTTTTTCCAAAATAATGTATTTCAGTTAAAAACAGAAAAATTTCTGTAAAATTCAACATCAACCTCGCGGGACCAAAATTTAGCATGAGTTATTCTGATTGAGATGCGGAGATGTGGACCACAGCTTGTTCTAGTTGTAAACAGAGACGATGGATGCAAAATGTTAAAGCAATTGGTATCTAAATAGCTAAGTAAATACCAACCAAAAAAAAAAAAACATAAAAAATATCAAATTAATTTTTATCTAGTTAAGAAATGGAGCATTCAATGACTTCCAAAATAAGCCGTATTTAGAAGGAATATGGCATATTCATCAACCTTATACAGGGAGACTGGGAAAAGAACAGCTTTCCTAAGTGTTGTTTTTATATTTACACCTTTTCTAGGTTGTCAAGGAGGGTATCACCAAACCCGTAGCCAGTGCATGAAAGTACGAAATTTTATGTTAATAAAATTTCCTGTTACAATATTTTTTATTTTACTTTTCATTCAGGAATAACTCTCTCGGCTTCGGTTACACTATTCTGTCGTTGAGTGCTTTATAGGAAATATTGTGATTGCTTTCAGCTATGTATAATCCTTTGTAAGGCCACAAATAATACGTGTTATGAAGAACGAGCATGATTATGCTTTGATCAATATAGAAGCATGTTGCTCGGATTTTATATAATTAATGTACATTAACTTTTTAAAGAAGTTTACAAATGTTTTGCAACGATGCAAATACTAATCTTGGGAGTAAAAATAAATATCTCTATCAATGAATTCAACATACCAATATCTATTTCATTTAACAAATATATGAAAATACTTAGTTAACCTGAATGTAAATAACAAAATAGGGAAATATAAAATTCATGGTTTTAAACAAGGAAAATAACAATTTCATAATAATCCTGCGCCACATCACAAAATTTTGCTGGTGCGTTGCTGTTCTCCTATCTTTTCGGGGTTAGGTAATAAATGTGTATTCACGGGTTCACACATACACACATGTGTATTATATTTAAAGCATAAAAACAAAATTTCTAAAGTGTAAATAATGAATGAAAAAATAAATTTGATTATCTATTTTCCAATATCTTTTATATCAATTTCTTAATCCTTTTTAGAGTATTTTACATTTTGTCACACGATTACAAAAATTGAAAAGTGCTACACACAAAAACATTTTCATTTTTGAGAAAATTTTCTAAAAATGAAAATTCAACCCATATGGGGCATTTTCCATTTTTCAATATTTCAAGGCAAATTGAAAAATGCTCCACGTTGGAGCATTTTTCATTTTTCAAATTTGAAAGACAAATTAAAAAATGCTCCACGATGGAGCATTTTTCATTTTTCAATTTTTAAAGTAAAATTGAAAAATGCTCCACGTTAGAGCATTTTTCATTTTTCAATTTTTTAAGGCAAATTGAAAAATGCTTAAGTTAGCAATTTCAATATTGTGATTTTAAGAAGGAGATTGAAATTTGTTTTTTTTTCTAAAACTATCAAATTCAAATGTTTTAATTTATTCAAAATGTTGATCAGATGAAGTTTTTTTTAACGCAAACTTATCATTACTTTTTATATTATCCTCTTGGAATCAAATAATATAATCTCATGAAAATAACAAATTTCAAATTTCATAACGAAAGTGAATTTTAAGAAGTGACTTTATCAAATTTTTGTTACATTTATCAAACAAATTAACTTTAAAATTTGTAGAGTATTTTGCAAAATCTATATTTCAGTTTAAAATGAAAAATTTTTGGCGTAAATATACACGGTCTTATTTGCTTAATATTTTATTCTGTTAGAACGACGCCTTGTTGGCAATCAAACCACTTATCATTATGTATAGATATAGTCGTAATTGACCCTACCTTTTTATACCTGTACCTGTGATAATGAATGAGTATTGCCATCTTGGAAATTTTACACAATCTTTAAAAAGTTACTACCGGTAAATTGTGACAAAATGTAAGAATGACCAAACTGATGTCGTTTTATATGAACCTGATAAACTTCTAAAATCCAAAACGAATAAAAAAATTACTGTCTTCACTTTCCGTAGAAACTTTCTAATGAAAATAAAACTTTTACAAATTTTGCGCGTCAGATGCGCTTTTCCTGATTGACAGTCATCAGGAACGCTCAAACAATTGTATTTGAGATCCAGAGATGTATAAATAGTACGCAGAAACGTTAGGGGCCATATGTCCAAAAGGAAGACCCAAGGAATAGCCAAATCGTCTAAGATAAACTTGCATGAGGGAGTTTGAATCTAAGTTTCCATACATTTTTCTTGATTTGTCAACATTGAATCAAATGACATTCTTTTATAGATATATCCTTATTTTTTTATTAATTACTATTCAATCAGAAATATTTGTAATTAGTTGTTTTTAATGTCGTGTTGATACTTGAAGCAACATGATTTTAATGGCTTGATGTCGTACCACGGTATAATTAGTTTTCAAAGGTACCAGGCTGATAATTTGATACGCAAAGATTGACTATATGCAATTTCAAAAAGGAGTATAAGCTGACCAAATATTTTAAAACATGTTCTCAAAACTACACTCCTACAAAAATATTTAACAAAAATACCCACATTAAAACTTATGCTGACGAGACCTTTAATTTTCAAAAAGTTACTTTTGAATTTTTCGGAAATTAATTCTATTTTGACCTACTCAAGAAATGTATAAAAAGTTCAGTTTTGAATACTTGTTCTCAGTCAGCGTAAAATTACATAGAGCGTCTAACAACTATTGACTTGAACAGAAAAGATAACTTTGACTGCAATTTAAGGTAATTATATTATTTGTTTAATCAATAATTTACCTCAATCTATAATTTTGTAGAATTATTTGGATATCTCAAATTATGGTATACTGCTTTTTAATATCTAAACAAAAAACGGCACAAGTGGAAATGTGTATTTTGATTTTAATTGTTTCCACATACAACCACATTTTATTATGCAAAAAGGTAAAACTGTACGATGGACGAGTGTAATTGAAAAATTAAAAAATTTAAGTCTATCCTAAATTCAGATTCTTCAGAGTCAAGTAGCTATGCATGTTATAATTGCCACTCAGCAATGATCAGCATCAATTAACAATAATTATTGCAATCTTCATCAATATACTGAGACATAATTTTTTTTTACTTTGGTAACCATACTAGAGTGGGTGAATAGCATTCCTTTTTTTTTTATCTTTTACTAAATAAACCGCATATCTCCGTTTTCATGGAGGAAATGGAATTTTGATTGTTAAAAGTAATCAGTGACATAAAGAATAGCCAATGGAAATGTCACAAAATCGTATCATGATGCTTGATAAGCCAAGCAAATTAACGCATTTTTCGTATCATTTTTTTTGTATTACACTCTGCGCAGTGTGAAACGAAAAATATTTTCAAGCGGGGAATAAATAAGAGGCCACAACCTTAAGCGAAGGGAGATTAAATTTCAGCAAACGTTAGTACAAAAATGCACATTTTTTGTATAAGCTAATACATTGAATTTATAATGATATCCATTACCCCGGCCAAAATCCAATATGGAATATACAAAAACGAATACAAAAATATGTAGAACAACACGAGTTGGTATAAAACCAGGTTCAATCCACCATTTTCTACATTTGAAAATGTTTGTACCAATTCAGGAATATGTTAGTTCTTGTCCATTCGTTTTTTAGTATTTTTGTGATTTTACTTTTTGGTATAAGAAAGGAGGGACCTAAAACATGAGTCTGTAACTACGACCATTCTTTAAACGATGTGATATTGTCTTTTTTTGCGTTGTTATCTACTATAACTTTTTCTTCTATAAAAGTGTTTTTTACCTGTATGATGGTTATAGTATTTGCTGTCATATATTTTATGGTCAGTTCACTAATAGACAATAAAAGAGGGTTGAGATTTAACAAGAAAACAAGATATCGCCACTTATTAAAATGTACTTTTTCAATATTTGTTATCGTTTAAAAAATGCATATATCGTGAACAATATTTTCACTGATAAAAAATTAAACAGGATGGATTGCGATTTGGAAACAACACTAGATAAACACTTGCTTAAATTATTACCTCCAGAACTGTAATACACGTCATTAATTTTATTTGAACAGTCAGATATTTTTTTTAATCGGAGTGATTGGTTATGCTTTACTATTAAAAAATTGCAAGAACAATAAATCAAAGAGCGATATTGTCATGTACCGTGAATTTATTTCACAACGGGGCAATTTATAAAAAGTTTTTCATATATATTTTTATCTAAAATTTACATGTAAACAATATTAGATTAAACTGTAAACTCCAAGGGTTGAACACTATTTTGGTGAAATTTCTAACATTTGACAAAAAAATAACTGCCTTTATTGAAATTTCTAGTACTTGTTTTTAATATAAAAAAAATCCTTTGTCAACTTTAAAATAATATATATTGTTCCTAGATAGATAGATAGTTTATTCTCATAAAACCATGCAAGTACAAAGGTTACAGAGAAGTTAAAAAAATAATATACATCCTCGAATACAATTTATTCAATTTGATAAGAGACATCCTTCGAAGAAAATACACAAACACATTTAAAACTTTAAATATTCTGCAACATCTAGCACTCAAACCATTGTAATTTAATTGACAAAATATACAATTATGGTAAAAAGAACGAGAATAGTATATTGATGTTTTAGTTTTGAATACAACAGTAGTTTTAAACACTAGGTTTATTTTACTCTGTTAGACAGATGTCTCATTGAAAATCATATTTTTTATACAAGTAGTCTTAAATGGCCTAACCTATTCACATCTGGACCTATGATTAAAAACGATCGCGGATTATGACCAAGCTCAGTGAAGACCCGTCAAAATTGAATTTAATTGATAAATTCAACAACACTTACGGTTATCTTGATATTTTTTTCGTTAAATAATCAAGCTACCAATACTGCCGAAATTTACCCAAAGGAACTTACTTCAAATACATCAAATGTAAACGGTAATAACTGCCCTCTCCTAAATTTTGATATTTCAGTTTTACATATTACACTATAATTTACGACAAAAGGGACGTTTTTTCGTTCCCTATTGTAAATTTTTTCTTTTCCTTCGGCACAATCTTACGGTGTATAGATATTACATATCATCCGCTATGCATATGCCTGTTGTGACGTTTTGAATTTGAATGAACGTTATCTATGTATTACATGTAAATTATTAAGTCAGGGATTTCCTTACCATAAATTATTTTATTTCTTTACTAAATTCTTCCATAGATATAAATCTTTTGCTTTGAAGTTTGGTTGTACCTGTAGAAAACTTATTTCGAACGGGATAGCACATCCTAATTTTCAAGCAGATGTTGTTTACCGGTCAACTTATCCATCATTTAAATAAAAAATTCTAAATGGTTTAGCTGCTACCAGTAAATTGTGACAGGACGTGAAAATGTCGAATCTAATGTTATTTTATTTAGTTTTAAGAGTTCATACCCTCGCGAATGTGAGATTTGATCTGGGGAAAGGGGAACTGAAATATTTGGGTTAATAGTAGAATAAATTGCTGATGCCGCAATAATTTTACGCTATCTGTTATCTTTAAAATTTGTGCCCACATGCATGGTATTTCAACTTTTAGAGATTGAAAGAGGAAATATGTATATTTGGAAAACAAATTAAAACTAGATATTATGCATTTGTTGCGATATCGTATTTCGTTTTCATATAGTACATACACACCATTTCTTAAAAAAAAACAAGTCTGTAATAATATATCACTAGTGTTTATCTCCTGTAATCACTATCATCGTACTTTAACACATATTCTTGAATTGTGTGTATTTTTTTAAATAAAGGACATCCTTATCAACAACAAAATAATAATGGTTGTAGATATATATATTGTCTTTTAATACAATCCTTTCATGTTGTAGCATATTTACCTGACGATATCAAGAATCTGGTATTTAGTCAAATCTTAACCGGAAATTGTGATTCTAAAATTTATTAAATGTAAATAACATGTCGAAATATTTAGGCTTGAAATAAATATATTTTTGGATAAGTTAATGCAAGCACACGAGGTGTATAGTGTCTTATACGATTACAGGTTTGTAATGTTTAACAACCATATAATATAAGTGTGTAAACACGTTAATTATGAGCTTTGAAAGTCAAGTAGTTCGAGCATTTTTCTGAGTAAGTGTTAAAAAATTTCAAACAATATTCTTTACTGTGGTTAGAATTCATTAGTCGTCAGTATCTACAGATTAACAACTTGTGGTTATATTGATGATTTAGAATCTTCCTTGAAGGTGGCGCACGAATTCGCAGCTAAATAACTCGATTGATGTGTCATTTGTATACAAGAGTTATATTCCTTTGAACCATGAGTCTATGTTTAATTTCATAAAGTCAATATGTTGATTGTCTACCTTGAACAGGGTTATAAATATATCTTATAAATATAGTTTTTTTATTAAATTTAAAATCGTTACAAAATCTGTAATGTACTAGATACTCGTATTTTTCATTAGTTTATCAAAGACATTTATGTATATCTATAATTTCTTTTATTTGTTTTGAAATGTTTAAAATTAATATATACCAATATAAAGAATTATTTTGTTATCTTATAAATATTTTTTGTTATCTGTAAGTATTCATACCGTGTTTATACGTTAAAAATATGCAAGGTCAAATCTGCCTTCATCATCACTAACTTTGTTAGAGCGGTGAGACAAACTGCTCTAAATCACAGATCACAGGCACTCGTTACAGAATAAAACTTTCCTTTGTTATACCTTAACATACCATTTAGGTACATTGGGGGAAATATTCTAAAACAAGTGACTATGTCACAGAAAAAGCATCTTCCCAGTATTCATGAAATTGCTCTCTTTTAAAGCCATATCCTGGAAATTATTAAAAAAAAACACTTTTTTCCTACTTTTAATTTGAGGTACAATATGCCGGTGAAAGACATTAATTGTGCTGTCAAGAATACACTATTTCAAGTTGTGGTAATGAGTGCATCAAAAACTGTCCAAAAGCATTCGTCATTCTACTCGTAAAGGCATTTGTTTCTAATTTAAACGCACTATGTTCACATACATTAAAATAAAAAAGTAAAAACCTTAGATAAAAGCGCTCTGTTTATACTAAAATGAAGAATTAAAAATATATTTACTACATTAAAATTCATAAAAACGGAATACATTAAAATCATAAATCTGTTCTTGCCGAGTTTATATTGGCAACACATTTAATATATTAATTTCTTGTGATTTCATCTCTGCTATATTTGTCGTAATTGTCAATATTGAAGTCCATTTTTCCTTTCTCTGACTTGCGTACTGAAACGGGCATTTCTAGAGTTCGTATTTTGACATAACCGCCTGGATTTGTTTTTTTAACTTAAACATAAGTGTACAACTTTAATAAATAAATTTTCCCAATATACCTTCAATGTATAATACATGTACAAGTATTTACTCACCTGTGTTAATCTTTAAATGCAAATAGGAGCAAATTTAAAATCGGCGCAAATAAAGAAAATGAAATTGGCGCAAATGAAAGAATGACAATTTAAAAAATCGGCGCAAATGTCATACGCCTGTTAAATTCAACCTGTTAATTCATTCGGTCTATTTTTTAATTGATTTCAATATGTATTTTGTTAAATGTGCTTCGGATGAGGTCGCTATTCATTTAGTTCAGTTTCAAATTAAAGTTCTAGTTTATATTCAGATTTATTTGAAATGAAAAAGAGGAACGGCAGTCAAATATCAGGAAAAAAAGTACTGAAAAAATATTAATAATTCGGAAATAAGGGGGATATTCCAACACCACTTAGTCCGGCAGTTTTTTTTTTCCAAAGTTCTCAAATGGAATCAATATTATAATAAATTCATGACGGTTCCACGGAAAAATCTGTCTCGCTAATATTGCTGCTGGCAGTGTTAAATTGTTATGTCGACTGTAAAAGGTAATTTTTCTGTAACATACAAGATTTTAAAAAATAGGCTTTATCTTCACCTAAAGGATTGACTACTTTACAAGTTTTATACAATTCATGAAGATTTACAAATTCATGAGGATTAAACAGTGTCATTGACTGCAAAAAGAAACCTATAAAGAAAAAAGAAGATGTTGTTTGATAGCCAACATAAGACATTTCTCCACCACATACCAAATCATGGAGAAGTTAATAACTGTATATACGGTCTTCAACAGTGAGCAAAAACAAACCAGATAGTATGCTTTGAAATATCCCGAAATGACAAATGTAAAACAAAAAGAGAAACATAACATTCTAAATCACTAAGACGCCGACAGCATTACCGACGATGGAATAAAGGTTTTCCTTGTCTCCTTTCTGCAACATTAATGTCATAGGCTCGACACAAATAAAATGACTGATACTTTATTGTCAACAAATCAAACACTTTTAATCAACTTAAACTCAAGTTACAGAGAAAAAATGGGAAACGATGCTATATGTTCCAATTGTCGACACCACAAATTCCGTCCTTATTTTGCACAACTTTTTTGGAATTTTGGGTCCTCAATACTAATCAGCTTTGTACTTGTTTGGCTTTATAATTATTTTGATCTGAGCTTCACGGATGAGTCTTAATAAGACGAGACGTGCGTCTGGCGTACTAAATTAAAATCCTGGTACCTTTGATAACTGTTTACACCACTGGGTTGATGTCACTGCTGGTGGACGTTTCGTCACCGAGGGTATCACTAGCCCAGTAGTCAGCACTTCGGTGTTGACATGAATATCAATAATATTGTCATTTTTATAATTTCCTGTTACAAAAATTTGAATTTTTCGCAAAAATAAGGATTTTCTTATCCCAGGAATAGATTACTTAAGCCGTATTTGGCACAACTTTTTGGAATTTTGGGTCTTCAATGCTCTTCAACTTTGTACTTGTTTGGCTTTATAACTATTTTGATCTGAGCGTCACTGTTGAGTCTTATGAAGACGAAACGCACGTCTGCTGTACTTAATTATAATCCTGGAACCTTTGATAACTATTTCAGATTCACTTGTAGGGTCTTTGCATCATAAATAAACACATTTATTCTAAAACAAGTTGTTGGCATGATACGGGTTATGTTCCTCTCGTGTATGTAATGATTGTATGACACTAAATCCTTAACGAGAGGGTTTGTGCTTTATATTCATATGATGAAGACATAATCTTTCAGTCAGTTTAATTGAGATCTGTAGCTGGCATGCCAGTAACTGTCAGAAGTTCTCTGTTAATCGTCGTCGTTTTGGATAGTTCCTTTTGTTTCCTATTCTGATATTGGACTCAGACTTCTTTTGAACTGCGTCTCATTGTGCGTATTGTTAGTTTTTTCTACATTGGCTAATTGTATAATAGGATTGTTGATATCTAAACAAAACTTGTTTACCCACCCGCATTTTTGCGCCTGTCAGGAGCCTCTGGCCTTTGTTAGGTTTTATAGTTTTTAGTTTCTTTAATATATTTCAGTGTTATGTAGGACGTTTATTATTACTTAACTAGTTTATATTTTGTAAAGGGGCCAGTTGAAAGATGCCTCCGGGTGCAGTATTTTCTCGCTGTATTGAAGACCCCTTGGTAGCCTCCGGCTGTTTATCGCTCTTAGGTCGGGTTGTTGTCTCTTTGGCACATTCCTAATTTTCATTCTCAATTATATCACTAATGTATGAACCCGATACATGTATTAATGTTTAAATGGAATTTGTCTAGACGTGATAAATAGATAGCGTCCACGTGTAATTGGCTTTTTGTCGGTCTCTTTTATTTTCAATCGTTTGTTAAAAAGAATGTGTAGCTCCGTTTACCCGTTTAAGAAATATTTGTTAGTGTATCGAATCAGTCAGCCGTTGGTTCAGTTTCTTTTTTACTTTCGATGTGGAAACTCTGTTCCCATAGATAGCTGACAACAATTGTAACCCTAACTCCAGCTAATGGGTTACATTGAATGTCACGTGAGTACGAATGCTTCACGTAGCGGAAGTTGTAAAACAGGAACCGTTGCTATGAATAGTGATCTGTCCTAAACAGCTTCAAATTCATTTTTTTTACAAATATACTGTTGCATTCCTACAGACCGATCAAGTGCAGTACCCAAATTTTCCAGATTCAATAATTACACTTAATATTTTTCCCATCAGCAAGGTCTGATAATTTCTATTTCATTTTCTTTGTTTAATAACGGCTTCAATCTGTTAGGCAGACAGCACACGCTTCCTATCACATATGATTGGTGTTTCAACGTCAATGTCATCCTGATTGTCATTCGGGATTTTCGTTTTAAGTAAATAAGGTTTATTGTGTATTAAATTTAAATTCTATTGTAAGTAACAATGCTTTTTTTATAATAAAATGTAAGCATAAAATTATTGTACAAATGATAAGTGAATTTTAGAAATTAAAGCACTTTTTTTTCAAATTATAATATGTAAAGATAACTAGTCGTAATGTGCTTCGTAATGTGTTTCCATCCCTGGAATGACTTGATGAATAAATAAAGACACATGCAAACCTTTCCCTAATGGGCATTCATCCTGATCGTTTTAATAATTTCTTTTTTTTTCAATTCATTTAATCTAAGTTTTATTAAAATATTTACATTTCTTAATAGATACATCAAATACCGGTACCTTATCCCGGCCTCGTTATCATTAGTATAGAACATCTATTATGGTTAATTATGTTAGTAAACAAATTTTCATTAATCCGGATATAATTTATTTCTTCACCTGAATATTTTTTCATACTAGTTTCTTTGTTTACAAAGAAGCTAGATAACACGTGTAGTGCTTTATATGGAATATACATTAATGCACTATTCAAGGAAATTTTCTAAACTATTTGTTTTGAAAGGATTTTTGAATTTTTTGAAATGCTAAGGCTTTTCTACCTCAGGCATAGATTTACTGCACGAATTCGCAGCTAAATAACTCGATTGATGTGTCATTTGTATACAAGAGTTATATTCCTTTGAACCATGAGTCTATGTTTAATTTCATAAAGTCAATATGTTGATTGTCTACCTTGAACAGGGTTATAAATATATCTTATAAATATAGTTTTTTTATTAAATTTAAAATCGTTACAAAATCTGTAATGTACTAGATACTCGTATTTTTCATTAGTTTATCAAAGACATTTATGTATATCTATAATTTCTTTTATTTGTTTTGAAATGTTTAAAATTAATATATACCAATATAAAGAATTATTTTGTTATCTTATAAATATTTTTTGTTATCTGTAAGTATTCATACCGTGTTTATACGTTAAAAATATGCAAGGTCAAATCTGCCTTCATCATCACTAACTTTGTTAGAGCGGTGAGACAAACTGCTCTAAATCACAGATCACAGGCACTCGTTACAGAATAAAACTTTCCTTTGTTATACCTTAACATACCATTTAGGTACATTGGGGGAAATATTCTAAAACAAGTGACTATGTCACAGAAAAAGCATCTTCCCAGTATTCATGAAATTGCTCTCTTTTAAAGCCATATCCTGGAAATAATTAAAAAAAAACACTTTTTTCCTACTTTTAATTTGAGGTACAATATGCCGGTGAAAGACATTAATTGTGCTGTCAAGAATACACTATTTCAAGTTGTGGTAATGAGTGCATCAAAAACTGTCCAAAAGCATTCGTCATTCTACTCGTAAAGGCATTTGTTTCTAATTTAAACGCACTATGTTCACATACATTAAAATAAAAAAGTAAAAACCTTAGATAAAAGCGCTCTGTTTATACTAAAATGAAGAATTAAAAATATATTTACTACATTAAAATTCATAAAAACGGAATACATTAAAATCATAAATCTGTTCTTGCCGAGTTTATATTGGCAACACATTTAATATATTAATTTCTTGTGATTTCATCTCTGCTATATTTGTCGTAATTGTCAATATTGAAGTCCATTTTTCCTTTCTCTGACTTGCGTACTGAAACGGGCATTTCTAGAGTTCGTATTTTGACATAACCGCCTGGATTTTTTTTTTTAACTTAAACATAAGTGTACAACTTTAATAAATAAATTTTCCCAATATACCTTCAATGTATAATACATGTACAAGTATTTACTCACCTGTGTTAATCTTTAAATGCAAATAGGAGCAAATTTAAAATCGGCGCAAATAAAGAAAATGAAATTGGCGCAAATGAAAGAATGACAATTTAAAAAATCGGCGCAAATGTCATACGCCTGTTAAATTCAACCTGTTAATTCATTCGGTCTATTTTTTAATTGATTTCAATATGTATTTTGTTAAATGTGCTTCGGATGAGGTCGCTATTCATTTAGTTCAATTTCAAATTAAAGTTCTAGTTTATATTCAGATTTATTTGAAATGAAAAAGAGGAACGGCAGTCAAATATCAGGAAAAAAAGTACTGAAAAAAATTTAATAATTCGGAAATAAGGGGGATATTCCAACACCACTTAGTCCGGCAGTTTTTTTTTTCCAAAGTTCTCAAATGGAATCAATATTATAATAAATTCATGACGGTTCCACGGAAAAATCTGTCTCGCTAATATTGCTGCTGGCAGTGTTAAATTGTTATGTCGACTGTAAAAGGTAATTTTTCTGTAACATACAAGATTTTAAAAAATAGGCTTTATCTTCACCTAAAGGATTGACTACTTTACAAGTTTTATACAATTCATGAAGATTTACAAATTCATGAGGATTAAACAGTGTCATTGACTGCAAAAAGAAACCTATAAAGAAAAAAGAAGATGTTGTTTGATAGCCAACATAAGACATTTCTCCACCACATACCAAATCATGGAGAAGTTAATAACTGTATATACGGTCTTCAACAGTGAGCAAAAACAAACCAGATAGTATGCTTTGAAATATCCCGAAATGACAAATGTAAAACAAAAAGAGAAACATAACATTCTAAATCACTAAGACGCCGACAGCATTACCGACGATGGAATAAAGGTTTTCCTTGTCTCCTTTCTGCAACATTAATGTCATAGGCTCGACACAAATAAAATGACTGATACTTTATTGTCAACAAATCAAACACTTTTAATCAACTTAAACTCAAGTTACAGAGAAAAAATGGGAAACGATGCTATATGTTCCAATTGTCGACACCACAAATTCCGTCCTTATTTTGCACAAATTTTTTGGAATTTTGGGTCCTCAATACTAATCAGCTTTGTACTTGTTTGGCTTTATAATTATTTTGATCTGAGCTTCACGGATGAGTCTTAATAAGACGAGACGTGCGTCTGGCGTACTAAATTAAAATCCTGGTACCTTTGATAACTTTTTACACCACTGGGTTGATGTCACTGCTGGTGGACGTTTCGTCACCGAGGGTATCACTAGCCCAGTAGTCAGCACTTCGGTGTTGACATGAATATCAATAATATTGTCATTTTTATAATTTCCTGTTACAAAAATTTGAATTTTTCGCAAAAATAAGGATTTTCTTATCCCAGGAATAGATTACTTAAGCCGTATTTGGCACAACTTTTTGGAATTTTGGGTCTTCAATGCTCTTCAACTTTGTACTTGTTTGGCTTTATAACTATTTTGATCTGAGCGTCACTGTTGAGTCTTATGAAGACGAAACGCACGTCTGCTGTACTTAATTATAATCCTGGAACCTTTGATAACTATTTCAGATTCACTTGTAGGGTCTTTGCATCATAAATAAACACATTTATTCTAAAACAAGTTGTTGGCATGATACGGGTTATGTTCCTCTCGTGTATGTAATGATTGTATGACACTAAATCCTTAACGAGAGGGTTTGTGCTTTATATTCATATGATGAAGACATAATCTTTCAGTCAGTTTAATTGAGATCTGTAGCTGGCATGCCAGTAACTGTCAGAAGTTCTCTGTTAATCGTCGTCGTTTTGGATAGTTCCTTTTGTTTCCTATTCTGATATTGGACTCAGACTTCTTTTGAACTGCGTCTCATTGTGCGTATTGTTAGTTTTTTCTACATTGGCTAATTGTATAATAGGATTGTTGATATCTAAAAAAAACTTGTTTACCCACCCGCATTTTTGCGCCTGTCAGGAGCCTCTGGCCTTTGTTAGGTTTTATAGTTTTTAGTTTCTTTAATATATTTCAGTGTTATGTAGGACGTTTATTATTACTTAACTAGTTTATATTTTGTAAAGGGGCCAGTTGAAAGATGCCTCCGGGTGCAGTATTTTCTCGCTGTATTGAAGACCCCTTGGTAGCCTCCGGCTGTTTATCGCTCTTAGGTCGGGTTGTTGTCTCTTTGGCACATTCCTAATTTTCATTCTCAATTATATCACTAATGTATGAACCCGATACATGTATTAATGTTTAAATGGAATTTGTCTAGACGTGATAAATAGATAGCGTCCACGTGTAATTGGCTTTTTGTCGGTCTCTTTTATTTTCAATCGTTTGTTAAAAAGAATGTGTAGCTCCGTTTACCCGTTTAAGAAATATTTGTTAGTGTATCGAATCAGTCAGCCGTTGGTTCAGTTTCTTTTTTACTTTCGATGTGGAAACTCTGTTCCCATAGATAGCTGACAACAATTGTAACCCTAACTCCAGCTAATGGGTTACATTGAATGTCACGTGAGTACGAATGCTTCACGTAGCGGAAGTTGTAAAACAGGAACCGTTGCTATGAATAGTGATCTGTCCTAAACAGCTTCAAATTCATTTTTTTTACAAATATACTGTTGCATTCCTACAGACCGATCAAGTGCAGTACCCAAATTTTCCAGATTCAATAATTACACTTAATATTTTTCCCATCAGCAAGGTCTGATAATTTCTATTTCATTTTCTTTGTTTAATAACGGCTTCAATCTGTTAGGCAGACAGCACACGCTTCCTATCACATATGATTGGTGTTTCAACGTCAATGTCATCCTGATTGTCATTCGGGATTTTCGTTTTAAGTAAATAAGGTTTATTGTGTATTAAATTTAAATTCTATTGTAAGTAACAATGCTTTTTTTATAATAAAATGTAAGCATAAAATTATTGTACAAATGATAAGTGAATTTTAGAAATTAAAGCACTTTTTTTTCAAATTATAATATGTAAAGATAACTAGTCGTAATGTGCTTCGTAATGTGTTTCCATCCCTGGAATGACTTGATGAATAAATAAAGACACATGCAAACCTTTCCCTAATGGGCATTCATCCTGATCGTTTTAATAATTTCTTTTTTTTTCAATTCATTTAATCTAAGTTTTATTAAAATATTTACATTTCTTAATAGATACATCAAATACCGGTACCTTATCCCGGCCTCGTTATCATTAGTATAGAACATCTATTATGGTTAATTATGTTAGTAAACAAATTTTCATTAATCCGGATATAATTTATTTCTTCACCTGAATATTTTTTCATACTAGTTTCTTTGTTTACAAAGAAGCTAGATAACACGTGTAGTGCTTTATATGGAATATACATTAATGCATTATTCAAGGAAATTTTCTAAACTATTTGTTTTGAAAGGATTTTTGAATTTTTTGAAATGCTAAGGCTTTTCTACCTCAGGCATAGATTACCTTAGCTGTATTTGGCAAAACTTTAAGGAATTTTGGTCCTCAATGCTCTTCAACTTCGGACTTTATTTGGCCTTTTTTTTAAACTTTTTTGGATTCGAGCGTCACTGATGAGTCTTTTGTAGACGAAACGCGCGTCTGGCGTATATACTTAATCTAGTCCTGGTATCTATGAAGAGTTTATTTATATGCCGTTATCTTTTTCTGTTGTGAATATTCGTTTGATGCAAATGTGTTTTTCAAAATATATCTACAGTAAAATCGGATGCTAATTTATCAGATCATTCAGTTGAAGGAAATTTTCATTTTCTAAGTGTTCAAGCGAAAAGTTTTGATGGTGTTGGTGGGGTCCTTTATGTTGGAAGACATTTCTTTATTTTACTTTTTTAATATATTGACTCGAATTTGATATTGTTTTTATTTCAACACCTCATTATTCTGTTTTTGTTGTTGTTTGTTTTGCCGTATTTTTGTCTATCTATATTTTTTTAGTACTTCTGTTTATTTTTGATTGTCCTGTCTGTTGATTCGGCCAATTACTAAATATTTCATAAACCCCATCAAGTTCCTTATCAATTACAAATTAGACTTTTTTATGAAGTCCATGAAAATTACCTGTTTTATTATTTACCAACAATATTGATAACTTTATTTACAGTTTTCTTGGTATTTGAGAGAATTATACCTAAATCTAAAACTCGGCCACCATTTGTATTACTAGATGAAACAACAGCGGAAGCACCTAAATAAACAATTTGTTAAAGTTTGAGATAAGGCAAGAGTAAGAACTTCTTGTAAATCAATAATGTTTTGTATTTGCTTTGCATCACGGTGCAGAGCTATTAGTTTCAGTCGAAATACACGCCATCTTGAATAATTTTTTTTCACGTATAGATTCTGATTAGATGCGGCTGAGATACAGCAACAGCTATTGGCTTAAATGAGATAAAGAATTACAGACTTTTCTCGGACAGGATTAGACATCAAATGCCGGAAAATTAACTATGTGTATTACAGTTCCGATAACATTTCATTATTTCATGTTCGTTTCATTATGCATACATTTTGCAGATAAATTCAATATTTAAATATCAATTATTAATACGTGTTTATTTGCTTTGTTCCTCTGCAATTTTACGATTTGCTTTGATAAACACTGTTCATGTACAATGTCTCCAAAAATGCATTATCTGAAGTTTATAACTTCTGACAATCTAGGCACACCTCCAGAAAGGCACACCTCAAGAGTCGTGTCTATTTATTATTGTTTTAATTTTAAATAAGAAATGTAGTCTTTTTAAAAGCATGGGTGTAAAACGCACACTCTTAAAGTACATTCATTTTTTATCAATCAATATCTAAAAATGCCACATTTCCAGTACTTATAGACAACCCCAGGCCATGCACACATATTTATCACTTGCATTAGGGTAAAGGTCGTTAAAAACTTTCATGTGATGGTAGAGCGAAACAGTCTTTAGCTTTTTAGAAAGCTAAAACTTGTTGAAAAGTTGTATTCCTATTCTGAATCAGTGATGTTTTATTGACTTGAAACGTTTGCATAGCTTATCTCCTGCATCCTGAAAAATTCTGTCTCAGACATTCTGACACTAATTTTTTTATTGTGCATTTGCAAAAATTTACAGATGTTTTTTTCCGAAAATGAATTAAAATCATCTTGAACATTTGATGTAATTCTGACAAACACATATTAGAAGATGTCGTTGTAAATGAGACAACTCATCACAAGACAACACATGACAAACACATTTTGTGTTTATTTTTTACAGTTTATTGTTTTTAAGTCATACAATAATATAGTTAATTTTTGTTGTCATTCTCTTTATACTCGTTAGTTATATTTGATATTTTATATAAGGAAAAATAAACATTATAATTACTCGGTAATAAAGGGGGTTGATATTGGTTAAGGGAGATCAGTGATGCGTTTGTAAAAGTCAAGTTTCATCAATTTATTTAAGCCTTTACATGAAACAGATTGGAAATAATCTATGTAACCTAGAAGTTTAGTATATATTTATGAAAATGGTTGCCACAAACGTACTGATGATTTAAAGAGTTATTTCATTAACTTAGGTCTACCCCCCCCCCCCCCTTCCCCCCAAATTAACGTAAATAGAAATATTCAGGTGTCCTAGCAATACTGAGGCACATTTGGAGATGTGATAAATGTCCATCAGTTCTGCAATTACTTAACGACAAAAAAGGGACGTACGTTTTTTTCCGTTCCTTATTGTAAATTTTCCATTTTTTTGGACCTGATGTTCCTTCGGCACAATACTATGTATATATGTAAAACTCTAAGTTGCGAAGGTACTATAAAGTGCGATGGTCACGCTTAAGTGCGATGGTCTAAGCTAAAGTACGATGGTATCTCACGCTAAATTGCGACGGTTGTTTGTTTACAAAAGTGCGATGTTATAGCACGCTAAAGTGCGATGGTTGTTAGTTAACTAAAGTGTGATGGTTGCTTGTTTGCCAAAATGCGATGATTGGCTACTTTATTTTGCGATTAAACAATATGGTAAGGTTCGAGGGATTAACACATTATTTTGTCAAGAATTTCAATAACGGCCGGGAAACAGTTTAGCCAAGGTATAACATATAATGTGATAGGCTTCTTTGTGATTTACCGTTAGGTTATCCGATTGTTAATAAATTTAGAAAACTGACCACGCAATAATTGCTAAAAGGGTAATGAAGGTGTCACAACATGATATATTTCCTTTAAAAAAAATGTTAACAACAAGGCGTATTGGATAATTGGTGTAGCTTGCCGTTTACACAGTATGATGTGAAAACCCCCCCTTACAGCATAACTTAGCATTTATTTGCATAACCTTTAATTTAAACGACAAAAAGGCGGGTTCTCCTCGATTTCCCTTTTTTTCGTAGCAAGTACAAATACATGCTATATTTGACTTCTATTTGAAAACTTATATTTGAACCGACATTTATAATTTACGCTTGAAAAATTACCTTTATTTTACCGACGTTACTTTTCAATAAAATAGACAGTATTTTTGCAGAGACCACAATGAATAAAAAATGATTTAAATGTATCGGTTCGCTTTCTCAATACAGGATACTTATCATGGGAATACTATTTTGTATCTATATAGCAAAATTGGTCGACTGCAAGATACATGTCGTTCTTCAGTCACCCCCCCCCCCCCAAAAAAAATCACATTTGCTGCAGCCGACAAAGCACGGTTAAATTTAAATTAATTAAGTCGTGAACATTTGGTTTACAAGTTGTGGAACATTTCTTTTTAATTTATTCTTGTTCATTTTAAGCTTACAGTATAAACGACTGTTTATGTCATTATCAAATTAACTTTCTTACGTCTATACTTTCGCGGATCATCAGACTTAAGCGAATGGAGGCATTGCACTCAAGTGTATACCATTGCACTTTAGCATGAGTCGACCATCGTACTTTAGCGTCCTCGTCGTATTTAAGAGTCCTACATGTATCATGAGGTATTCGCCTTGTCCGTATCTGTTGTGACGTTTTGGATGTTAATGAACGTATTCTATGTACTACAGGATTTTTTACCATAAATTTATAAAACTGCCTTACTAAATTCTTCCATAGACATACTATTGTTTTTTAAAGTTTGATTGTACCTGTAGAAAACTTATTTTCAACGGGATAGCACATCCTTATTTGTATGCAGATGTTGCTTATTTTCATGTCAATCCTTTTAATAAATGTATTCTAAATAGTTTCTAATTTAACACTGTGAAAATTTTTGTAAAATAACAGAGCCCGCGCCACAATCAATAAAATGGTTAAATATAACGACACCTGTGTTTGTTGTCCTTGTAGCATGTATCATTAAAATAGTTAAAATTGTGTGGGATAACTATTTATATTATAGTTATATATAGCTGATGATTAGTAAAATATATATGTATATACAAATATGTTTTATGTTATTAAACTAGTTCATATTTTCTAACTACATTAAAGTAGGAATTACATATATTTATTCATAAATATATTATTTATTCAACTCCGTATTTATTTTAACACATGTATATTTCACGGATTTTTCTAAGGCTTCCGATCATCAGCCGCCCAGCCAAAATTTTAAATATTATGATACTCTTGTTAGATGCTTAATTTCAAGGACGGTATATACAGGTGAATTTATCTATAGAAGATTTCGATATCTTTCCCATCTCAGAGAAAACAAAAGAGCATATTACATGTATTAAGATGTAATTACTTAAATATATTCATAGTTGAATCAGTTCGTTTTATGTAATGATAGGTGTTTGTTCGCCTATAGTATGCATTTAGAACATAATAAGGTTTTAACTACATACAAAAGTTAGCTTCCATTAGGGATGGTGATAATAATAATCCTGGTATTTTATAATATTATTTTTAACGTTTTATTTATAGGTGATGTTCTATCTATAGCAGACTATAATATGTTAATTAAGGAATACTTGCATTGATTAAACCTCAATATGTAGAAGTTAAGTTAATTGATTGACCTTGACCACTGCAGAGGTTATTATATCTGACATATTTTTGTTACGTTTGTAGGCAATGATAGGTGGCCGACTGAATAGTTTACATCCAGTAGGGTCATTAAGTATAATTGACCAATGTTTTCGTAATACTGATGATAGCTTCCGAATCGAGGGATGGTACTTAGTGACCATAGTTAAAGGGGTGCCCTTGTTATTATATTTCTTTTTATATTTCATTGCATTTTCTCTTTTAGTATTTAAGGCTGAATTTATGCAATTGTGAATTTCGTTGGATGAGTAACCTCTCTCTAATAACTTAGATTCAAAATGTTTGATAACCTTTTCAAGATTAGATTGATTGCTGTTTAAACGTAAATGTCTTAGGGTTTCCCCTTTTACAAAACCTGTAAATGTTCCAATAGGGTGTGCACTTGTTCTATTTAGAAACTGATACGTTTCGGTTTTTTTAATGTAGGATTTTGTATCTAATATATTAGTGGACTGAAATCGATCGCCCTTGTATATTGTGACGTCTAAGAAATTAACAGACGTTTTGGAATATTCAAAAGTAAACTTCAGTAGTTCATGTTCTGAATTTGCTATATCGAATAGCACTTTAAGTTGTTCTAATTTTCCAGAAAATAAAATCAAGCCGTCATCGCGAAATCTTTTGTGTAAGATAACTTGTTTATTAAATGGAAATTTTTCCAAGATTGAGCTGATAAATGTGTAAGCTCTAACATCACAAATAGAGGGTGACGGAACTGCACCCATTGAACAACCAATTCTCTGGACGAAATGGTTTCCGGCAAATTCAAATTCATTAGTATATAGTACTAGTTTGAGTATATTTATAAGATCATTTTTATTGATTAATGGGATTTCATAATCGCTTTGTCTCATGTCAGTGTACGCATTTTCTATGGCGTTTATAAGTTCATTATAGTACATATTGGTATACATGCTTCCTAAGTCATAGGTGCATAAAATTATATCATGAGGACATACAGTATTTTCTATTACTTGAAGTATTTGTGTAGTGTCCCTAGTATATGTATTTTGTCGTTTCACTACGGGTTGGAGAAAGTAATCTAATAATCTACCAATTAATTCTGTAGGGGAACCACATTGTGAGATGATGGGTCGTCCAGGTATCTTAATTGTAATTCTATTATGAATGTTTTCTAGATTGTTTATTATACTGCCAGACAGTTTATGAACTTTTGGCAGGAAATATAATCTACCACATTTGTTATTTTGAAATCCTTGTCGAAGGAACTTGTAAGTGGTCTTATCTATTTCGTTAGTGAGATGAAGATGTTCTACTAGTGCTTGAACATCGCTCTGGATCATGTGTGTGTTTAGGGTTTCCATTTTTTCGTAATGTATGCTATCGATATGCATTAGACCTTGGGATATGTATGTATCGCTTTTAAGTATAACTATATTATTGTTCTTATCAGCTTTTTTTATCACAATGTCAGCCCTTTTTCTCAGGGATTTTAATGCATTCCATTCGTTTTTAGATAAGTTACTATAGTGTGTTGAAAATTTTAAGTTGTCAATTTTCATCTTTGTTTGAAATATATAAGTTTCGATTGCATTATTAGCAAATTGAGGTGTATATACAGATTTAATGTAAAAGGGATGTAGTGGTTTGTAATAACCGTTATCTAATTCAAATTTACATCTCATTTTCCGACAGAGACCATTGAAATCCCTGAGGATATTAGTTCGTAGTCTATCAGTGGAGGGTGTCGGGATAAATTTCAACCCCTTTCCTAAAATTAGGTATTCATCGTCACTTAGTATGACATCTGAAAAGTTTTTAATATGTTTTTTTGCTGAAGCAAGGTTATAATTATGCTTCAGAGATTTCCTGCGATTTTTATGATTTTGTAATCGCTTTAGCTTAATTTTACGCTTAGCACGTCTATTCATCATATTGATGATCAATAGAATGATCTTGACAATAATATAAACCCAACACATTAAATAGTTCAGCCAATTAAAAAGCAGAGATAAATAGTGGGTGGTATCTTTAATTAAAGTATCAGTAACAAATCTTAGTGCAACTCAAGTAGAGTATTATATAATTATTACAATGTTTACTACACATTTCACTTATTAATGTTTTATTGTTATCTTTATCGAGCACACGATGGTATAATGTTACAGGATTTCTACAGTTACGAAAAAAAGTTAATGTTTTCTCTCCATTCTTTTTTTCTGTTACTAAATTCTTCCATAGACATACTATTGTTTTTTAAAGTTTGATTGTACCTGTAGAAAACTTATTTTCAACGGGATAGCACATCCTTATTTGTATGCAGATGTTGCTTATTTTCATGTCAATCCTTTTAATAAATGTATTCTAAATAGTTTCTAATTTAACACTGTGAAAAATATCATTGGATATTATTATATTTGTATTATTATTGATAATGTCAACAGTAAATTCAAGTTTGAGAGCGACATTCGAACTCATAAGTGTTTGTCACTTTTAGTGCAATTTCGTTAAGCAACTCTTTCGTTTTAAAATAGTTACCAAAAAACGCTGCTCGAAAAATAGAAAAAATAAAATTCATTTGGAAAAGTGATATCATTTTATTAGCAAAAATGCATAGTACAAGCAGCTGATGAAAATAAGGTAGCTAATGGTTTGTTAGAATGCATGTTTAGTAAGACGTCCATTATCAGTGAACAAGTTTATTTATACATATTTGTTTGGGGGGTCAGCTGAAGAACGCTACCGGGTGAGGGAGGTTCTCGCTGCATTTAAGACCCATTGGTGGACTTCGGTTGTTGTCTGCTCTATGGTCGGGTTGTTTTCTCTTTGACACATTCCTCATTTCCGTTCTCAATTTTTTAAATAGTTAATTTACAACTTATTTCTTAGTGCTATAT
Organism: Mytilus edulis; assembly: GCA_019925275.1. Taxonomy (NCBI): domain Eukaryota; kingdom Metazoa; phylum Mollusca; class Bivalvia; order Mytilida; family Mytilidae; genus Mytilus; species Mytilus edulis. The sequence continues at coordinate 117,179,439 of CM034350.1, read as the reverse complement.
TTTTCACTGCATGAAATGATGCATTTAATATAAAATTAAATGTATATATTATGCATATTAAATTTCAAATTACAAAAAATATTATGCATTTACTTTGCTGGAAAATTTCTAATTTAATATAGATTTAAACTAAATTTAATATTGCAAATAAATTCCCAAATTTCAACCTAGTTTAAAGGTATTTTTAAATCTAAATAAATTTCAAATTTCAAGAATTTAAATATAGACTAAATTTGAATAAATTTCTAATTTAAAGAATTTTTTATATCAATTAAATTTGATTAAATTTCAGATTTAAAGGATTTTTAATATAAATTAAATTTAAATAAATTTCAAATTTAAAGATCATTGAATGTAAATTAAATTTGAATAAATTTGAAATTTAAATATTAATTAAATTTGAATAATTATGTAATTTAATTACATGTAAATTAAAATAAATTTCTTGTTTATGACTTATTTAAATTAGAACTTCTATCAAATTTAATGCAATTTAAAGTCAATATAAATCCTGTACAACTGATGTACTTACAAAACAATAGTGCAAATGAAAAATAAAGAAAAGGCAGATTTGTTCCCTCAGCTTTTTTTGGGGAAAAGGGATGTAGGGGATTATTTTTTACTGTAAACCAAATATCTGGTTTGGAAACATCTTAATAAATATAAAAACAAAAATTAGGAAAAACAGGAAGTTTCATTGAGTATAACTTTGTAGCTACTGAACAAATAAAATGTTATTCTCCAACCATTCTGATCCATATTTACAAAGTATGAATTTGAAAGGCATGGATTGCTGCTCTGTTTATTTACAGTAGAATAATATTTGTAGTTTCAAATGGCAATGTGCAAATTTTATAATTTGTCAGTAACATTGAAGACATTATTTTTAAGATGAACTTATACTATAATCCAAAGAATACATGTCATTCATTTGCAAAGCTCAATGCCATTTTGTAAGTATGCTTTACCTATATGTAAAGAGTGGCACTGCATCTGAATTTGTATAAGAACATGAAGGGTTAGAATCTAAGACATACAAAAAACACAAACACCAGATATAAACTATAGAACAAGACAAACTCTATGTGTGATTTGGATTTTGACAATTGCAGCAATAAACAATATAGGAGATAACAAAAGCTTTTGGACAAAACATAACCATACACAACAATTTCCAGCATTTTCTTATTGTCATCCTATCTTGGGCAGAGATATTTTCATCCCTTCTAATCAGGTCAGAAGAATAAAAAACAATTTTGAATTATCTCCCTTTGTATATACTTCAATAAAAGAAACAAAGTATCTAAAAAATTAATTTTATTCAGATACTGACAAAATAAAGTTGCTTTGTAGAGAAATTAAAATACAATGTCAAAATGTTTGTTAAACAATTTTCCTATCAAACAAATAAAAAAAACACTTTTTGTTAAAATAAGTCCAGTTATCAAAGAATCTCATCAAATTCAAACTAATCAATAAAATAATGGTAAGTGACAAATCAACATGCTTACTTGTATAGATGGTTTAAGAATCATAACAATAGGGTTATAACAAATAGCAAACAAATCCACCTTAAAATTTCAAGTTTGGCATCATAAAAATATTAATAAATAATCTCCCTAAGCTTGCTAGCATTATTTGTCAATTTTAAAAACTTCAAAAAGCAAAAAACAAAAACTTAACGTTATTTACATGATTAACATAATTGCTAAATTCAAAAACAATTCTGCTGATGGATTATTAATTAAAATGTTACGGGATTTCATTCCAAATGCTGTATGCAAAATTAAAATAATAAGGTGTAATGTCATATTTCAAATATGTACAACTGAATAAAATAGCACACAAATAAACTTTTATCAACAACAGTATGTAATGTCAAGCAAAAATTATCAATATTGAATGTACTTGGACAATTGAAGAAAATAATAAGTTTATAGGTTTACAAATATATTTGGTGTATTTACTGTCTCCTGATTAGTTAAAAGTTTCAGTTTTATTTTCAATGTTTACAAATTTTATGGCGACACATCCACTCTGGCAGTGTGTATTAATACCCCATCATGTGTGTAAATTGTTATTGTTAATATAAGTAATATAAAAAGTTCTTTGAGCCTTATTTTTGATAGAAATTTATTTATAATGAATGGCAGTAATTAATCTTTCAACTATTCACATTTTACATAATTCTTCAGATTTTTAATGTGAAGATACAAAAAGTTATCTCCCTTTGACCAAGTGATTATAAATTATATGGTGAAATCTTACATGAAAAAAATTGACAGCAAAAAGTAGACACTGAAATGAGCCACACTCAAATTATTATTCAGCATTTTATTAATTAGTAAAGGCAACAGAAGGTTTAAGTAAAAAGAAATATGTGTAACTTAACCAAACACAATAACATAATCTGATGTCATCGATATGCTGCACTTGTAAATAATTTTAATAGTAAAATGCAAATGTTGAAATTAAATAGCAATAATTCATCTGTTTTACTTTAAAAAATAATCAAATTAAATAAACCAAACGCCTCCATTTGACTTATTTTCTGAGGTTCCCCTTAAACTGAAAACTGTCAACTATAATTCAAAAGTAAACATGAAGGTACTTTTGTTCTTGCAAATTCCAAAAGTGTACCTTTGAATTGGCCCTTATTAAAATTTTCATTGACATCTCTCAATTTTTTGTCATATATACCCTTAAGTAAAAGCCCATTTCTTGTGACAAGGCCTCTCTGATTTACTTGGACCTCAGCTTTTTGCATTGTGCATTCAGCTGTCTCTGGTATTTATAGTCTAGTAAATGACTTTAGTCTATCCATGTAAGATTTAAAATCTTGTGACAGTCAAATCTGAGGTCTTGTGATCAGGCGAGTTTATCTACAGAATCACTGTTCCAACTTGACATTAAATCAATTTTCATGGCCTGTCTTAATTTGTCCTGTTCTAACACTGGCAGTTTCCTGGCTTAAAGGACTTTAGCTCTATTGTGTGGCTTCTGTAATAAAGTAATTAAAAAATGTTTAATTTTATTAAATTGACTAGTGATATCTATGTGACAATAGCAATAATTTTCTGTATACAATTATTCTATCTTAATGCAATTGTAATCAACTCATATATTTAAAAAATATTCTAATGAGTGACCCAAAAATATCTTGTGGAATAACCCTATTAAAAGAATAGCTAGAAGTAGTTATAAATTTTCTATTTTCTGTTTTCAATGGACCATGATATCAAAACCATTAATCTATCATTAGAAAGATCATAACATAAGGCACATGTGTATCTATATTAAGTTGATTGGTAATTAACAACTATCCTGACCAAAACCTTTTACCTAAACTTGAACCTGAAGCAGAACAGAGGAAAGGATGAACAAAAAAAAGCATGGTACAATCAGCTATATACAATATAACCAACAAAAACAATCTGAAAATGGATTACTGCCCTTTTAACTTAAACTTATTTCAATTTATTATTTGATATAAATAAATATTTAATCAATAGAAATGTGAAAAATTTGAAACAAGATTTAAGTCAGTCATTGTTTGATTTGACTTATTCTACTAAATACACAATTGTTTTGATTTTTTTTTTCCTGCAATTATTTTGTGACACTTAAGTAAAATGAGTATGAATTCAATCACCCATGACTCTTTTCATGCTATTTGTTACTTAGATGTCTCTACTCTCATTGGCAACCACAATTCATCTCCTTATAAAATGAAAGGAGTAGGTCCGCTTAGGACCGATTTTGGCCTCAAATTTCAGGTTCATCTGACGAAAGATTTTGACCACTTTTTAAACACTTAAGTATCTATTTTATTGGATTCTATTAGTTTATGTGAAATATTTTAACTGATTTGGCATTAAAAACGATTTGATTCAAGCTCAAATATGAAAGATCTACCAAATATGACGACAAATGTAACTTTTTATATGGTTTTTGTCAAAAATGAAACTGTTCATCCTCAACCTTTATATATGTTATGTATTATCATCAAATTCAACTTACATTTTAATATTAAAGATGAACACGAATGCGACCACTTTTCTTTTACAGGAAAACTGTCTTGAATTTAACTAAAATGCTAGAATTGTGAAGATTTCAGTGATTTAGCATGACTTAATGGTGCTAGTACCCGATATATGTGCATTGTATTGACAAAAGCAGCCCATATTTATGTAGCATAGCATTCTACTGTCTAATAAATAACTAAAACTTAACAGTTTAACAATTTTGTAAAACTGATATATTATGGGGCCAAAAAGGGGTCTTATCGGACCTACTCCTTTATTTTTGCAGGCCTCAACTAACAGTATTTTCCATAAAATATATAAAACAATAAAAAGCTAGTACAATCATGACAATGAGTACTATTAATTTATCCAAAGACTCGGTCTAGTCATGTCAAATTGATGTAATTACTAAATAGCTTACTTGAAAATAGAAACCAGCTGATGATTTACATGTCCAGACTAGATTGTGTATGCCTATAAGCATCACGAACAGCTGCTTACTGCAAAATAAAACATAAGAAATTCCTAAACTAAATGAACATTGCCAGGAGATAATTAGTTGAATTTAAACATTTTCAAGCAAGTTTAGTATATATCATGAACATTGCATATTATATTTGTTAAACTTGGTCTAAGCAAAGGAAAGGCTGTACAGAATTCCCAATACTTAATATATATATATTTAATAGATATAGGAAGATGTGGTGTGAGTGCCAATGAGACAACTCTGTCCCAGGTAAGGGGAGGTTTGGGATCCTGCTAACATGTTTAACCCTGCCACATTATTTATGTATGTGCCTGTCCCAAGTCAGGAGCCTGTAATTCAGTGGTTGTCGTTTGTTTATGTGTTACATATTTGTTTTTAGTTCATTTTTTCACATAAATAAGGCCGTTAGTTTTCTTGTTTGAATTGTTTTACATTGTCTTATCGGGGCCTTTTAAAGCTGACTATGCAGTTTGGGCTTTGCTCATTGTTGAAGGCCGTACAGTTACCTATAGTTGTTAATGTTTGTTTCATTTTGGTCTTTTGTGGATAGTTGTCTCATTGGCAATCATAACCATGATAACACGTCTTCTTTTTTATATCTCCATCCAACTAACAATTTATAAAAAGTAAACAATTATAAGTCAATGTACGGCCTTCAACACATTTATATATCTTTTGAAAGATTTTAAAAAATCATAAATTCAGAAAATGTAGACAATACATATATACAATATTTACCTTTACATGTGAAGGAGCATGGATGGCTGTTGTATTTCCTTATCTTTGAGCATCTGTTTCTGCTTGCAAAATAGATTCTCTGTAACAATTGATGCAATTCTTCAATTTTTTTCACCTTGATCAGTCATCAAGATTTCTGTTTGGGAATCCATCATCGTCTGTATTAGCTAAGTAAAATAAAAACTCTTTGAGATAGTGTAAATATTCATCATGATGGTCATACAAATATGATATTAAGTTTAAATTCTGTTATGTCAATGCATTTGAAACTTTGAGTCGCTGAAATGTAGTAACATGTAAATTGTTGTATATAAACAGCATGTACTTTACAGGTTTAAAATGTTTCCAAAAATTTACCCCATAATCATAATATAAATGAAGAAAGTGTAGTGACCTACATATATATATCATTTGTAGGGCTAGTAATTGCATTGACATCAGTTGGTCATTGGTGGATAGCTTATATTTTGGAAACATACATATACCACATTGTTTACTTCAACCTTATTAATCTTCATATACAGCATGAATAATCATAATAATGTACATATCTAATAGTTTTCTCGTTTAAATTGTTTTACATAGTCATATCGGGGGCTTTTAGCTGACTATGCGGTATGGGCTTTGCTCATTGTTGAAGGCTGTACGGTGACCTACAATGGCTACATGTATAATAGTTGTTAATGTCTGGGTCATTTTGGTCTCTTGTGGACATTTGTCTCATTTGGACATTTTGGTCTCTTGTAGACAGTTGTCTCATTGACCCAAGAGACTAAAATGACACAGACATTAACAACTATAGGTCACTGTACAGCCTTCAACAAAGCCCATAATGGCAATCATAGCACATCTTCTTTTTACTTTTATATATATCACTAAGAATTTGAATTTATACCAAAATCAAGGGTACAACTTGTATTGTCACCTGGTAAGTTAGGTACATGTACCTATAGAACAAGCAAAATTATCCAATAATCTTAAAAACTTCAGCGCAGTTTGTTATTATTCAGTCATGACAGTGCTAAACAATATAATATTGGGTTTGCACGACACCCTGACCCTGTCACCTCCTTTTTATAAGGTTTTGGGAATACAATATATTGCGTATGCATATTAGAATAATCATAAAAAGTAAATTGATTGTGTAAGGTGATGTTATGTATAATTATCTATAAGTAATACGGTCACCAAATCGAAAATCGTGTTGTTCTTCTTTTCGGATTTGAAAATCCCGCAACATGACGAGTTAAACATTGCAATATAGAAAACACTCGAGGCAACCGAAAGGTGCACGGTCGCACTAAATACCAGTAATATATTAGTAAGCCAAATAAAATAATGTATCCTAATTGATAAATTGAGATAATATACGCTATTATAATTGTTTAAAGGATGTGAATTACAGAATAAATGACAGACATATGAACTTCAGAAATTAACTAGTACAGATAATAAAGTATTTTCCTGGTATACTTTTTGGTTTTAATTTACACTGTTATTTTAACAACATTACAAAAAAACGCGGGACATGACCAGATAATAAATATAATTTTTCATATAAATAATAAATATATATTTTATTATAGTGTCACATATTGATTGACAATATTTACAAATCACAGTATACAATAAAACAATCAATACCCAGACATAAATTTGACTTATGAGACACTTAACACATGTTATATATGTTACAGTAAATAGGTGAAATTAGGAATTACATGTAATTACTAAAATTTAGGAATTACAGGTAATTCCCGGTGCACTTAGTTAATACAAGTAATTCCTGAAACGGCCCAGTTATTACCAGTAATTACTAATTTTAAAATGAGTTTTTACACCTATTTACTGACTGCTAAAACAATGTTGTATTATGGTCAGATGATCAAAAGTTATGGTAATATTAACTAGAAGATCAGTTAGTACTCTTAAATTATTGAATGGTTGATTTGTCTTTCAAATACTTGGTTAAATCAGAGTAACTTTAGTTTTAATCCAAAATGGTTAAAGTTGAGCATTATACAGATAATTTTTGACCAATTTTAGCAGACTGGGAAAATTCTCCCAAAGCATTATGTTTTAACTTTTTTCAAAAAAACTTTGAGTTTGAAGAATATTTAGACTTATTACCTTATAAAGATCAGATAACGTTCTGAAGGTTAAGAACTGGAATGAACTGTGATGTGCATTAACTTCGAGATATATAAAAAAAAATATATATATTTTTTGTTGTTAAATCATTAATTAAAATGATATAGTGAAATTATAATTTTCTGTTAGTAATTAATCTATTAAAATTGTATGGGTTTTGCAGAACAAATAGTGTCGCCTACTTTTGCTGTTAATTGCAGGCTCAACAAAAATTAGGAAAAAATATTAAAATTTTCCTCTAGATACTAGTTATCTTTTGACTAGTACGATAAGAAGCTTCTGTCAAAATTGGGTAAAAATCCAGGATGGTTTATAAAATCTAATGTTTTAAAAACTTTAACTGCAGAGTGTATGAAATGTTAACTGGGGAAAAAACTAGTCCATTTCTCATGTTTATAAGTAATACATAGTACAAAAAGGATTTGTTTTACAATTTTTACTTTCGGATATTATCTTATGATCATAAACAGTTAGTTTCTGTCCAAGTTTGATAGAAATCCAAGATATTTGGAGAAAGTTATTTTAAAGTTTAAAACCACAGTGCATGATTGAGATTTTAGTTTAACAAAATTATGAAAATCAATTTTGGATTTATATCATTGTCTTGCATGCATATATTTACGGAGTTTCAAGACCTATAAGATAACCATTTTCCAGTTTCAATTCACAAACACTAAAGAGTATGCACTTTTGATGTGCCTTATATTTCTACATCCTCAAATAAGCTTCCTTAAAATCCCTACCCCTTACTTTCTTATTCTGTATTTTGAGTTGAGTTTTTAATTTTAAAACAAAAACATCAAGTTAGTAAATAGCTGTAAAAATGACAAAAAAAATCAGTAATTACCAGTAATCACTGAAACAACTAGTAAATACATGTAATTACTAAATCGACTAGTAATTACAGGTATTTACTGAAATGTTTAGTAATTACGTGTAATTCCTAATTTCACCTATTTACTGTAACATATATATAAGTGCCTACAAAATCAACCTTACTATGTTAGAGTAGATCTGATTCGTGACTTCCTTGGTTATAACTTCCTACCCGCTGTACTTTTTATTTCTATTTTCTATGACAACACCGCCTTGCATTGCGCACATACTACTATACGAAGTATACATTTTATTCAGATTTTTTTGCTATTCTGAAGGAATTTTGGGGGATAGGGGGGGGGGGGGGGGCAAAATGGCTCTTTCTTTTTAAAAGTTTTACCTATAAATTTCCCATAAGGTAAAGCATCGGGCCACTGATTATTGGCTTCAGTAGACATCTACAGTGGAGATAACTTCAAACCTTTTACCAAAACTGTCAGAAGCTGTCAGGAGAACTTTTCTAGGATATTATATAGAGCTGTCATCCTGACACCTTTTAGACAGTTCTAGATCTAGCTAGAACAGTTCTAACCTATAACTGATTTAGATAGTTCTACCTAGAACTGCTCTTGACAGTTCTATCCTAGAACAGTTTCAGATAGTTCTACGATTAGAAATGAGTTGGCTAAATTTGATTTAGTCAGTTCTGTCCATAGAACAGTTTTAAGAACTCTATGTCTTAAATAGAAATAAGTCTAAAGAATAATATATACTAGTATATTATATAAATATATTTAATTAAGACTTGTTTATATATGAATATATATCTATATATATAGGTTTGAACGATTCATTTAAATTTAGACTTGTATATAGATATTTCAGCTGATCTGTGACAATTCCATCTACATACCTTATATGTCATGTGCTGTATTACGACGCTAGATTAAAACTGACGAAGAAAAGTAACACCCGGTCACCGGTCACGATATTTCATTAGCATGAGTTCGAATCCCGGCGAGGAACTGAAAAACAAAAAAATTGCGAAAGCAACATTGTTGGGCTGATGTTTAGACGAATTATATTATATATATATATGTCCATAACTGCACTGACGTCAGTTAAAACTGCTCTATATTATTCTGACAGGTTTGGACAGTTCTACGGCTAGAAAACTTTTAGACAGTTCTGTTGATAGTTTCACGGTAAGAACTGATTTAGTCACTTCTGCCGACATTTCCACGGTTAGAACTGATTTGGTCAGGTCTGCTCACAGTTCTACGACTAGAACTGTTTCAGACAGTTCTATCCTAAGACTGATCCAGACAATTCTACCTAGAACTGATTTATTTTTTTGAAATACTAAGGTTTTTCTACCTCAGGCATAGATTACCTTAGCTGTATTTAGCAAAACTTTTAAGAATTTTGGTTCTCAATGCTCTTCAACTTCGTACTTTATTTGGCCTTTTTATTTTTTTTGGATTCGAGCGTTACTGATGAGTCTTTTGTAGACGAAACGCGTGTCTGGCGTATATACTAAATTTAGTACTGGTATGTATGATGAGTTAATTGGTCAGTTCTATCTAGAACTGTCCTAGGACAGATTATTTTGACAGTTCTATCGGGAGATTAGAAGTGATCTTCACGGTATGATTTTAAAAGAAGATCCTGAATTTATTGCAATCGTTTCTTTGTTTTTTCCAAATCAGGTCGTCATAATGCACGATTTAAAAAAAAAAATGTTAATCGTTTTTTACCTCATAGGAAATAAGAGAAAGAGTTAGGCACATGTAACCTGTCCAAAACGTAAGATTGTGTTTACGATAGAAACAAATAGATAAGATGAATAATACATCCAATTTGAGGTCCTTATTGCGGTATGTTTTTAAGTCTTTTCGATTTCTTTCAAAAACAAATAAAATACAGAATTATGAAAAAATATATGTAATTCAAAATTTGAACATGTTCAATTTCAATATAACTACAGTCATTTTTAATATGGATTATCTTAATTTACCTGTAACAGTGTTTCTGAAAAACTAATGCGCGCAAACGTATGAAGATAATCACACAATGCACGCAAATTAAATCCGCCCGCGTAATTTCCACTTACGGAAAAGCGAATTATGTTGTACAAACGGGTAACATTATTTGCGACAGAGTTTGTAGCAAATTACGCCAAGTTGGAATAAAGAAAATATCCCGTTTACTTCGTGAATATTTTTAAAATTTGCGCTAAACAGCTCTTACTTTTTCTTATTGTGCCCTTTTATACTAGTATGGCAGCATTTTTTTTATTTTTTTAAAGGATTATCCATCCATTCGTGAAACAGGGTTGAATATAAAAAAAAGAAGAAAAAGATTTTTTTTATAAAATGTTATCTTAATATTTACGCTTTTCAAATGTAATGGGAGATAACTTATTTTAAAAATAATCTCCTCTGAAACAGATATCATTGTTGACAAATTGAGTTACATCCCATTATAAATATTATTTAAAAAGTAATACAATCTTTAAGAAATATCTGACAAAGCGCACTGTATAGAAGTGCATTTCGTATATATATGATTAAAATAAATGTTATCAAATGTAAGAAGAATGTCAAAATGCAAAATATGTTTAGTCTATAATAAGGGGGATAATCAAAACTGCTTGTTTCTAAAAATATCTTCTATTTGTGTTTACGACTTCGATAAATACATGTTGTTTAAACTATTCATTACTTAATTATTCCTAATAAAACGATAAAAACAAACGTTGAAATTTAGCCATTATTTATAGAGCTCTTGTTATTTGTTGTGTTTTTTGTATTTTCTGTTATTGAGAAAGATAAAAAGAAAAACCAGAATGTCCATGGAAATCTGACGCAGAAATTTACTTTATTGACAATCTCTAAAGGTTTGGGGATTTTCAAGATTTGAACAATTATTTACGTAAGTTGTTAATATTTTTGCAACCAAAGGTTTTCTTGTTTTTCTTTTTGGACAATTAAGATAAATCCGATCGTAAAGTTGTCTTTTTTTCTTAATTACTCTCCATTTTATTTTGTACAACATGTATTCATCTGACAGTATTGAAGCCTTAATTTGTTGACGAAGAAATAATCATTGAAATAAAACAAGATACATAAACACGTTACGAAAACTGGCATTAAATTTCAAATTTACCGAACGAAAGTTAATTAGTTTAAACTTGTTATTTAATCTAAATTAAATTTCAGTAAAATTGTTTTATATTAGTAGTTTGTTTAAAAATAAACGAATGTTTAAACGACAAATTTAACGGCGATAAACTAGATTTAAATCTTTTAAATAACAAATTTAAACTGGTATTATTTTTCAAATAAATAACAAATTTAATAACCCATAAATCGAAATTAAACTTAAGAAAATAAGAAATTTTACAAAATTATGAAACTTCAATAAACTTCTAAAATAATTCTTCATAAATCAGACCTTAAATTCAAAACTAGAAATTTAATATATGAATAAATTTTGTAAACGTATCATTTCATGCAGTGTTTGTTTAGCTTAAACTTTACATCATGTACCTGGTAAGTGCGCATATTGTAAGGCATTTTTTAAACGACAGTTTGCTAAGCGTAATTTTTTTAAATGACAGGTTGCTAAATCAAAGCACATACTTACTCCTTCTACAGTTCGCAATTTCAAGGTTAAACTTTTGTGTGGCAAGTGGTTTACTAAAGCCTCGGTCATACCTTAACGAATAGCATTCTTGAAGCTTTTAGTGAACTTATTTAATAAGATAATTGTTTTCCAGCTGAATTAAAAAAAAATGGTATATATTTTTGTCTCCCTTTTCTATCCCTTTTCTCCTTTCTCCTGTTCCTTCTCTTCTTTCTCCCGCCCCTTCTATCCTTTCTCCCGACCGCACTCTCCCTTCTGCCGCCCCTATCTCGCTGTCTCCCTATAGCCTGTCCGCAACCCTCTGTCATAGTAGTTTTAAACGAACATGTACATATTTCATAGAATAAGTTCCTCTCAAACCTATTTTAATTTCACGGAAAATAAGTACCTTTGCAACATATTGCACAGCGAAGCATTTTCTTATCACACCTAATGTATAATGCAAGCTAAATGTTGTACTGAGTGTGCTATCATGGGATAGATTTGCAATTAAAGGCATGACCGTCACTATAGGATTAAGAGAAGAGATAAAAGCGATAGTAATGTAGCATAATTTGCATAAATTTTATGTTTTATGTGGTATTCCTCCTTGTATCCTGTTAACTGTCATGGCCCCGTGTTCTAGTCATACAGGTATCTGAAGTACAGTACTTGTCGTGTTTTTTGTTTCTCGTGTTATATATAGATTAGACCGTTGGTTTTCCCGTTTGAATGTTTTTACGCTAGTAATTGTGATGACCTTTATAGCTTGTTGTTAGGTGTGAGTCATGGCTCCGTGTTGAAGGACATACATTGACCTATAATGGTTTACTTTTATAAATTGTTATTTGGCTGGAGACTTGTCTCATTGGCACTCACACCTCATCTTCCTATATGTATGTACTTAAGTCAAGGCACAGTTTCAAAAGAGAGTGTCTTTTTTGTTTCTACTTGCTTTTGATATAATAGATCAGTCACTTTGTCCTTTTCAAATAAGAACATATGTTCATCTTTAACCATACTCTTTTTCTGAATGATTTTTCTTGTTCTACTCATTACTTGCTCAACAGTGTCGTTTTGATATTTTTTAAGGAGTATATAATTAAACATGTTCTATACTCCACAAGATCAGAATTGGATCATTTGTAGTTATTAAAAGTTATTATATATTATTGATATAATACTTATTTTTATTATGCACTTGAATGATAATTGTAAACTCACTGATGACAAATGCTCAGGATACATGTATAAGAAAACGTGTTTGACCAGTGGAACATAATTCAAAGACAAAGAACTTATTTCACTAGATGATGAACAAATCTCACAACCCCATAACTTATTTCACCAGGTAAGGAACAAATATCTTAAACCTGGAACTTATTTCATCAGATAAAGAACACAGGACAAGGGACGATAAGGTGGGGCCAAAAATGGTCCTTACCCCTCCCCTTTCTCCTTTCACCAAGTCGGTACTTATATCACCAGGTAAAGTGTGGAACTTATAATATAGAGATGGAACAAATTATATAGAAATCACCTATGAAAAAAGTTCTCCCAGAAAATATTTCCTGTGATATAAGTTCCACTTGAACTTTTTTCACAGGAACAAACTTTTGCTCACACAAGCACAAGTAATTTGAAGTCCAATATTGTAGTTTACAAATTAATAGACAAGTGCTAATATATAAATACCAACTCAACTGGAACAGATGATACATATTGTCTCCTTTGTCGGACTTTTATTTATGGTTTTTATTGGCATGTTTCTAATTTGGTTCATGAACACATACATTTATTGCTATTATGATAGGTTATTTAAAGAAACGGTATTCGGTAATTCATTGTTTAATTGATACAAAAAGAAGAACCGATACACATAACAGAGGATCAAATTATTTTTGTATTACGTTTGTATTTCGTTAATATGTTTACAAATATATCATTAACGGAAAGCTTAATACTAAAATTTATGATAAAAGAGATGATTTCTCATTTCCTATCGTTAATTATCCATTTTTAAATGATGACCTTGTCACCAACTTACGGTGTTTATATATCATTGTATATCTCAACTTGTACGATTTGCTCATGTATGTAACAATGTTTTAGATTTTAACGAGAGAAATTTATGAATTACTGAAAAATTATTACACCAAGGTTTTCGATATCGCAAACTAGTCAAAACATTTACTAAATTTTATCATCGGTATAAGGACATCATTCGTAAATATTGCTCAACATGCAGACTTCTTATACGTTCAGGATTTTCACATCCTATATTTTATGGTATATTCTTTACAAAGCACAAAAAAGTCCGTATTCACCTAAAAAGCTAACAAAACTTTTAGATAGACTCATTTAGAAGGGATATAGTTACGATACTGTTGTCAGGTCATTAAAGATTGCATATTTTGACGTCAATATAGATTCACTTATAGGGTCTTTGCATCGGAACTAAACACATTTATATAAAAAAAAAAACAGTTGTTAGCATGACACGGGTTTTGTTCTTCTCATATATGTTATGATGGTATGATACTAAACCCCTCACGGGAAGGATTGTGCCTGATATTCATATTATTAAGACATAATATTTCAATCAGTTTAATTGAAGTCTGGAACTGGCATGTCAGTTAACTGCTAGTAGTCTGATGTTATTTATGTATTATTGTCATTTTGTATATTTTCTTTGGTTACAACTTCTGGCATCAGACTTGGACTTCTCTTGAACTGAATTTTAATGTGCGTATTGTTATGCGTTTACTTTTCTGCATTGGCTAGAGGTATAGGGGGAGAGTTGAGATCTCATTAACATGTTAAACCCCGCCGCATTTAAGCGCCTGAAGACCTGTTGGTGACCTTCTGCTCTATGGTCGGGTTGTTGTCTCTTTGACACATTCCCCATTTCCATTTTCAATTTTAAAGGTACAGTAGGAAAACAAAACCGCATCCCACCTAAAGTCTAAACTTTTCAATAGACGTTTAAAATTCATCCGAGTACTCGAGTAATTGCGAGTATCATGACCGAGGATCCGATTTTTAAATTTCCGATCTTTGACATCCCTAGTTTTTTAATAAAGGACATAAATCAACAACACAATAATAAGGGTTGTAGAACTATATATTGTTTTTGAATACAATCCTTTCATATTGTTAACATATTCTTCACAATATCAATGTTCAGCGCTGAAAACATATTTATTTATATATATTTGTTGAAAATTACGCGATAAGATTGATTCGTAAGGATTTGTAGTGTTTTCTTAATATTTTTTTTCGGCAAGAAAATTGTCTCATTGGTAAACAAACCACTTATCATTATTTACAAATGATACGAGTATAAGGCCGTGTTCACACCAAACGCCGTGTACAATCATGTTTACAATTAGTTTAATGTAATGTACTCTAGTTTCACATTAAATTTGTTCACATCTATACACCTTGTTTAATTACATGTACATAAGATTTGTTCACATTCGTAAACTATATGTCATTTAAATGTTCATTACGTAGACCCGAATTCAAATTTTCTGACAACTTTTTTAGCAGTTAAGATACGACCGCTTCACTTCAAATAAGTGGGGATGGATTTGTCCTTGAAAAATATTCTGCTCCACAATTTGATAGCAAAAACTATTATTCGGGTCATATAGATGATTAAAATAAAAAAAATATTCTGAATCCAAAGTTTCCCCTTACATTATAGTGTTGAATATTGAAAAAAAAATATTTGATTGCTACCATCGAAAAAAACTGAATAAAAACGTTGGCTCGAAAAATTCTGACTCAAACCCCATCCCCCTCCCATCCTTATTGTTTTTAAGTAGTTAAGTGGTTGTTTCTTTATGAAAGCCATTTTGATGATTTGCTGTAGTTTAGATACGTAAGATGTCTCGGTAACGCATTAGAAAACGTAGGCTGCATCAGCGTGCTTACAGACGAAGAAAAATGATTGAGATGTTAAGGATCACTACATTTCTATCTTTTCTGTTTGTTTCAAATGGTTTTTTTTTGCAAAGGGAGGGGGTAATATTTTTTTAATTGTATTTTAACGGATCTGAGATACTTGACAAACAAAAAAATTTACCATACACTTTTTCAGTAATGCATTTAAGAGTGAATCGTTGTTTGAGTAAAGATCAGTGGCAAATATTTCTCTTTACGTCCAGTCGATTCGGGAAGACCTTTTTCAAATAATTTATGTTTTCGGCAATGAGGATGTTTGAGTCTTGATAAGGGGTTAATAAAGCTACGTAAAGTGTTTTTATAACAAATACATATATTAAGTTATGACAAATATTTCTGTAAAGAACTTTATTAATAATTGTTATAAGTATCAATTTTATTCAAAAATCGTTTCTTCTTTAAATATACACTAGAACACACCCGCGAAATCGCGGGCATATACAGCTTGTGAACTGTTGTAGAATGATTTTTTGTAAAAGATATTATGTATGGAGAACTTCATAAAATATATCAAAAGCCCTCTCCCTTTTTCCAAAGTCCGATATTTGTTTCCTTTCTGTTAAATTCAATTATTTTCGTGAACCTGGCCTCAGACCAGAATTCTTCTCCTTTGCTACAATGCATCTTTTGGTTAAAGTCAAATTATAAATAAAAAATTTGCACGGCTTCAAACATGAAAAAAATGTAACATGCCAATGGTAGGATATGAATCTTGTATAAATGACTAAGATAGATTAAGGCTAAATTGACGGGTGGTCGGTTAAGGGTCCTGATCCCGAAATCCCGGCCTTAAAAACATGAAATCCCGAGATGCAGAATTTAAAGAAATTCATAACCCGAAATCGAAAAATATATTCTGTAAGGATCAATCCACAAATCCCGAGTTTAAAAACACCCGATCCCGACGTCCCGAAAAAGGTCCTGCCTCCCTCTAATCTCTACCCTTCTTTCATTTTTGCCAAATCACTACTTTCACTTTCAACAATAAATTTTTATGCTCTATTTATGGGAATTATGTTTTCTAGTCTGTGCATCCGTGCGTTCGTTCGTTCGTTCGTTCGTCCTTGCGTCTGTCCCGCTTTCAGGTTAAATTTTTTGGTCGAGGCAGTTTTTGATGAAGTTGAAGTCCAATCAACTCGAAACTTAGTAAATATAATGACTATGAACACATTCTTGTTTTCACATGCTTAACTTATTTTAATATATATCCACTGGCATGACCCCTTAAATAGTAAACATTTCAAAGAAAACACTAGAAAGTAGTATAATCGTAGTTTACATGTAGATAAACGCGAAAAATAATTGTCCTCTCTAAGGAGGTATAATAGTTGTTGTTCTTGCGATCTAAACACCATGATATGGAGAGCGCTCTGATTGGCTTATTTATTTTTCATTTTTGTTATCTATCATACGATTGGTTGTACTTGTGCATGTTTCAAACCGGCAGTCTTATCTATGACTAAAAATCAGTCTGATGACGGAATCAATATCCGGACTTTTTTTTTGTCGTTTTTCTCCAAAAATGACTCAATCTGAATAATCATAAGAATGGATGACAAATGCGACTATGCATGTTACCTATAGAACACAGAGGCATGATGATTAATTTATCGTGGAAGGAAGAGAAGCGACACACAAAATGAGGTCTTCTCGTTTAATAGTATAGATGGTAAAATTAATGTTCTAAATGCCTAGTTTTGTGTACACTTAACCTACACAAGGCCTACATTGACTATCGACTGCGTGTAGACAAAACATGATTTAAATTGCATGTAAATATTAAGTTTAACCAATGGGAACGTAATTGTGTTTAGTTTATGTGTGAGTTACACTCACACAACACAGAGTTTAGGTTAACCCTTTCCCTTTCATGCATTTTAGACCTTAACTTATCGAAAATACATTATCGAAGTTTAAATGAATACATAATTCGCATCAATGGTCATACACATGCCATGTTGGGCTCAAATGAAAGATAATTGGTAAAATATTTCAAAAAATTAAGTTTGAAGATAATTCGTCATTTTTTAGTCACGTGGTATATTTCCAAAAGTCACGTGACTGTTGGAGAAAAAGTGAAAAAATACGAAATCCTAGGGCAAAAAGTCGTGCAGAGACATATTGGTGGGCTAATAGGGTTCGGTTTTGGTGGAAACACAATACCTTGAATCTGTTGAAGCCATATAAGTTATCATAGTGGTATAAATAGACGCATAACGTGCTATAGACCTTGAAATATCGATGTACGTAACATTCAAAATAATTGAATTTAGACGCTCTTTTTGTCCGATTTCAAACTTGGACCCTAGTTATTTGTCTAATTCGTTTTCAATCAATCAGCAACCTAAACTTTGTTTTTACAAGGGAAAATTCATTGAATTACCAATGCTAGCTTGTTCTGGGACACCCTTAACCGAGCCCGATGGAGCAAAGGGGATAAAAAAGGGGGTGGGGGAATTTGCACACATATTCTTTTAAATAAAATTGCGTAGGTTTCCTTTTTGAAATTGAAAGTAAAGTTAAGTTAAGTTACATTTAATATAGGAAATTATTTTTCCAACTCCAGCATTGAGATTCGAACTCTCAATCTTAGCGCCTTGGGACAGATTTAATGAATTGAAATATTACTCCACTTAGTGTATTCAAATTTCAAGCAATAAAATGGAGTAAAAGGGTTGAGTTAATTAAACATTATAAACATTTACCATTTACCTAACTACTAATTTTGATTTAGGTTTCGGTATAATCGGTATCATGGTACACATGTCTTTTAAGATAATTAAAAACGAGTAAATAAATGTTTTCAATATTTCCTTCGGATTCGAAACAGTGGAAACATTCGAAAGAAAATCGCACTTAACACGTTTTGGGCGTCCCACAACTCTTTTCTCTTTTTGAAGTCATCAAGAACGCTCAGACAAATGTAACCAAAATCCAGATATGTATAAATAGCACGCAGAAGCGTTAGGATGTATACGAACAAAAGGAATACCAAAGGAGTAGCAATATCGTCTAAGATAAACATGAATTAGAGTGTTTGAACCTCTATTTCTATAACTTGTTCTTAATTTGAATTGTCAACATTGATATCGAATGTAACACTTTAATAGATCTGTCTGTTTTGAAGACGTATTCTCAATCAGAATGTCATAACCTAGAGAGTTTAACACCTTCTGACTGGGACAGACAAGACAATTTTGACTGCAATTTAAGGTAATAATCTGTAATTGATTATATTTTCATTACTCTTTTAATTTTACAATTTTGTAGGAATATTTGGATATCATAAATTATCGAATTAACATATTTTGTCATCATCATAGTTTTTATCCGCAAAGGTTTACGCTGACGAACTTGTCTGGTGAGTATTGCTCGTTTTAGATGCATTTCGGTAATTCTGATACACTGCTTTCTAATATCTAAACATAAAACTGCGCAATGGAAATGTATTTTTATTTTAAATTGTTTTCACGTACGCACAACAGGTAAAATTGTACACATGTATTTGTTTTCGTTGGAAAAACTTTATTTTCGAGTCTATTGAAATATATTCAATAGATATAGGAAGATATGGTATAAGTGCCAATGAGAAAACTCTCAATCCAAGTATTAATTTATAAAAGTAAATCATTATAGGTCAAGGTAAGGCCTTCAACACGGAGCCTTGGCTCACACCGAACAACAAGCTATAAAGGGCCCCAAAAATTACTAGTGTAAAACCAATCAACTATAAAAATACACTTTTTCATACTCAATATGACCCATCGTATATTAACGAAGAACGAATAACAATATATGTAGTATGTTGTGGTGCTATCGTTCAATCAGAGTTTTTTTTATCCTATAACAAACATGCACGATTTAAATGGCAACGGTTTAAGTTATTTATTATTCGGAGATGAATATATGAGGTCTCAATCCTTCTAATTTTGACAAAAACCTATTCAAACATCTTCTATAAAGGGCTGTATAAAGGGTCAAATGAGTATTGTTTTGACGATTTATATTGTTTGAATGAAATTAATATTTCGAACTAATGAGGCTTTACAATTTTTGTCAATGTATTTCAACTGCATCCTTTTAAAAGCACCCAACCGTGGTAGTGTTCGTTTAAACAGAGTGAATCCCGATCAATTAACTTTTTTTTGTTAAATCTAAATATGTAGATTTAACAAAAAAATGTTAATTGATCGGGATTCTTTTTTGTTTAATCTAAACATGTAGATTAAACAAACAAATGTTAATTGATCGGGATTCACTATGTGTTAAACGTACACTACCACGGTTGTGTAGATCTTTTCACTTGATCCTTGTTAATTATTGTATGTGAAATTGAGAATTGAAATGGGGAATGTGTCAAAGAGACAACAACCCAACCTCAGGGCAAAAAACAGGCAAAGGACACCAATAAGACTATAACGCAGTCGGAATTTGAACCCGGACGAGGGCTTCAGTTGTTTCCTTAATAAAGGCATTAGCTGTTTACCGTTGTTCAATGGTCCTAAATCGATTTTATCTGAACAACCCAATATATACCGAGGGAAACACATGAGCCTTAAGTAGAATCCAAATTGGAAAAATAGAAGGCGGGCTTTAGTTGGCTCTTAAACCAAATGTGTACTACTTCAGTAAAAACGGCAGCCAATGCATTTTTGCAACTTAAATTAAAAGCCAGGCAAATAATACAAATAATTAGTTTATCACTCCCTTGCTGTACTTGTCAACTTATTAATATTCTAAATTTATCAATATCCTTGTGCTGCAATGATAAACTGAAAACATTAAATGAGCATTAGCTGTCAAATTCATGTTCACCAATTTGACTTCAATTTCCATTTTTGATTTTAACATACCAAATGCACATCCAAATTATAAAAAGGTAACGAATAAACGTTTCACCGGAAGCTTTTTACCAACATTGATAATAAAAGAGATGATGTTACATTTCCTATTGTTAATTACTCATTTTAAGATGGTGACGTTCCCTTGTCATCATCTTATGGTGTTTATATATCTCAACTTGTATATCGTACCATTCGATCGTGTATGTAACAACGTATTAGATTTGATCGAAATAAATCTATGTATTACAGAAAAAGTATTACACCAGGGTTTTCGATATCACAAACTAGTCAAAACAGTTACTTTATTTTATCATCGGTACAAGGACATTATTCGTAAATATAAATCAACATCCAAACATCTTAAAAGTTCAGGTATTTCACATCCAATCTTTTATGGTAATATATTCTTTACAAAGTACAAATGTCGACATTCACCTAAAAAGCTAACTTAACCCTCAGACAGACTTGTTTAGAAGGGATATGGTTACGATAATGTTGCCAGATCATCAAAGATGGTATATTCTGGCTTTAAAAACCATTTCGAATTTTCGAAAAACTATGGATTTTCTTATCCCAGGAATAGATTACCTTAGCCGTATTTGGCACAGCTTTTTGAAATTTTGGGTCCTCAATGTTCTTTAACTTTGTACTTGTTTGGCTCTGGTGAGTCTTATGAAGAAGAAACGCGCTTCTGGCGTACTAATTGGCTCTCAAAAGTACCAGGATTATAATTTAGTACGCCAGACGCGCGTTTCGTCTACATAAGACTCATCAGTGACACTCATGTCAAAATATTTAAAAAGCCAAACAGGTACAAAGTTGAAAAGCCTTGATGATCCAAAATTTCAAAAAGAGGTGCCAAATATGGCTAAATCATAATCCTGTTACCTTTGATAACTATTTACACCACTGGGTTGATGCCACTGCTGGTGGACAGTTCATCACCGAGGGTATCACCAGCCAAGCAGTCAGCACTTCGGTGTTGACATGAATATCAATAATATAGTCATCTTTATAAATTTCCTGTTACAAAACTTTGAATTTTTCGAAATACTAAGGATTTTCTTATCCCAGGAATAGATTACCTTAGCCGTATTTGGCACAACCTTTTGGAATTTCGGGTCCTCAATGCTCTTCGACACTGTACTTGTTTAGATTTATAATTAGTTTGATCTGTGCGTCACGGTTGAGTTTTATGAAGACGAAACGCCCGTCTGGCGTACTAAATTATAATTCTGGTACCTTTGATAACTATTTACACCACTGGGTTGATGCCAGTGCTGGTGAACGTTTCGTCACCGAGGTATCACCAGCTCAGTAGTCAGCACTTCGATGTTGACATTAATATCAATAACTTGGTTATTTGTATAAATTTCCTGTTACAAAACAGACCTATTAAGAAGGGATATGGTTACGATAATGTTGCCAGAATATCAAAAGTAAAATCACAAAAATACTGAACTCAGAGGAAAATCTAATCGGAAAGTCCATAGTCACATGGCAAAATCAAATGGCAAAACACTTCAAAAACGAATGGACAAGAACTGTCATATTCATGACTTGGTACAGGCATTTTCAAATGTAGAAAATGGTGGATTAAACCTGGTTTTAAAGCGCTAAACCTCTAACTTTGATGACAGTCTCATCAAATTCCGTTATATTTACAATGATGCGTGAACTAAACAGACATATTTAATAAAATAGTCAAAATATGGGTACAGCAGTCATCATCGTGTAACAAAGATGGCATATTATGGCTATATAACCCATTTAAATTTTTCGAAAAACTAAGGATTTTCTTATCCCAGGAATAGATTACCTTAGCCGTATTTGGCACAATTTTTTGGAATGTTGGGTCTTCACGGGTGAGTCTTATGAAGACGAAACGCACGTCTGGCGTACTAAATAATAATCATGGTACCTTTGATAACTACCTAAGATTCACTTATAGGGTCTTTACATCCGAAATAAACACATTTATTCTAAAACATGTTGTTAGCATGAAACGGGTTATGTTCTTCACGTGTATGTAATGATGGTATGATACTTAATCCCTAACGAGAGGGTGTGTAGTTTATATTCATATAATGTAGACATTTTCTTTCAATCAGTTTTATTTAGATCTGTAGCTGACTTACCAGTAACTGTTACAAGTCCTCTGTTAATCATTGTCGTTTTGTTTAGTTTCTTTTG
Source organism: Mytilus edulis (assembly GCA_019925275.1). Lineage (NCBI taxonomy): Eukaryota > Metazoa > Mollusca > Bivalvia > Mytilida > Mytilidae > Mytilus > Mytilus edulis. Next base: position 117,156,589 of record CM034350.1, on the reverse strand, counting down.
TTTCCTATTTTGATATCGGACTCGGACTTCTTTTGAACCGATTCTCATTGTGCGTATTGCGATGTGTTTAGTTTTTTCTGCATTGGCTAATTGTATAGGAGGATTGTTGAGATCTAAAAAAAAAAATGTTAACCCAGCCGCGTTTTTGCGCCTGTTAGGAGCCTCTGGTATTTGTTAGTTTTTTTATGATTTTTAGTTTCTTTAATATAATTCGGAGTTGAGTAGGACGTTCATTATTACTAAACTTATTTATATTTTGTTAACATTGTTTATTACCAATGCATGAACTCGATACATGTACCAACATTTCGCATGCAATTTGTCTAAGAAAGATTTGTTTGTGTATCGAATCAGTTAGCAATCGGTTCATTTTTTTTAACTTTCGATGTGGATATTCTGTTCCCATAGATAGCTGAAAACAATCGTAACCCTAACTCCAGCTTAGGGGTTACATCGAATGTCACGTGAGTACGAATCCTTCACGTAGCGGAAGTTGTAAAACAGGAACCGTTGCTATGAATACAGATGTGTCTTAAACAGCTTCAATTTCATTTTTCGACAAATATACTGTTGAATTCCCACAGACCGGTCAAGCGCAGTACCCAAATATTTATGCATAATTTTGAGAGTAAGTGGATATCATCATAGAACCGCGATAATGATACATGTAATAATACGCGTTAGCTCGCTTTTGTTATGAAACCTCATATCCAAATAACATTTGGCGGGAAGATGCTCGTGAGGATAAAAAAGGAATATCCAAAATGACAAATACCATGGTTTTAAGTTTAAACATATTTATGTATAGTGGATTGGGAAACAAGTTATTGCAACTTATATTAATCCCTTGCCACTTTGCAGGTATGGTATTTTAGGCATATTCACCGGCAGTGGTGAAAAACGGGCAAATTCGATTGAAATGAGGATAAAATGTTTGAATATGCGAAAAATACACTGGCTACCAACTAATTAAAAGATGGCATTCTTATATAAGGTGTGAAAGAGGGACGAGAGATACCAGAGGGACAGTCAAACTCATAAATCGAAAACATGTCTAAAAATGAAAAAGACAAACAGACAAACAGACAAACAATAGTACACATGGCACAACATATAAAACTAAGGAATAAGCAACACGAACCCCACCAAAAACTGAGGGTGATCTCAGGTGCTCCGGTTGTAATTGTGTTATCAATTATGAGTTCAGAAGCACTGAGAGCTAAGCTGATTCTACCGTTTGGAACTGACCATCTAACAGAAGAGGTATCTATCTAGTTCAAGAAATTTGAATAACAACTCTAAGGTTTGCTGCTTCCAAAGTAAAAGTTTATTAAATATTTTTCCACAACAGACGAAAACACAAAATGGCAAGAGCTATATGACATAGATGTTATGACATATATGTTTAACACATTATCAAATCATACTATCTCTGTATCAGCCTGGATAAATAAGTTTTCTATCTTTTCTTTTTCATGTATTAGATTTAGAGGCACAACAATGTGATTTTAACTTCACGATTGTTGAAAGTTTTATCGAAATTAATTTGATTTGATTTTAATAGTTTGTTTTACATTTTTTTTGCATATTTTGTAGTTGTTTTTAGCAGACAATGTACCAAACATTTTTTTTGGTTGTATTCATTGTTTTGAAAAGCGCTGTCTTTGGATGTCCTTCTGCGTGTATTTGCGATGGAACAAGAGTCTTTTGCAATGCTAAAAATTTAACAACAGTACCGTCTGGAATTCCAAACACAACAACTACTCTGTGAGTATTTGAAATAAGAATAATCACTTGGAAGTTCAATATTTAGTGCTAATTACAGGTTTTACCCGAAATAAAGCGAGTCAAACTAATCCGTCTGTCCTTTACACGTATGATTTTTGACTTATTTTTTTCCCTATTATGTCTGTTTGTTTTGTTCACACATTGTTGTCAATATAAAAGGAATAATATGCAACTTTCATACAAGTAAGAGATTTGGCTAGCTATAAAACCAGGTTTAATCCTCACTTTTCTACATAGAAGAAAATGCCTGTACCAAGTCAGAAATATAACAGTTGCTTTCAATACGTTTGATGTGTTTGACCTTTTAATCTAAATTACTTGTTTGTTGCCTTTTTTGTCTTCTTAATTGATTGATGCGACTTTAACATATAAGCTAAGATATAAAACTAATGAATAAAATTGAGAATGGAAATGGGGAATGTGCCAAAGAGACAACAACCCGACCACAGAAAAAACAACAGCAGAAGGTCACCAACAGGTCTTAAATGTAGCGAGAAATTCCCGCCCCCGGAGGCGTCCTTCACCTGGCCCCTAACAAATATATACTAAAACTAATGTAGCCTATATTTACAATCAACCACAGTTGTGAACCTAAGGAAGACATTTAAAAGGGGTATAGTAATAATTTTACAACTCGTGTAAGTCTTGATTGGCTTTATGATTAATAAATATTTTATTATTAGCTTCTGTTAGCCAATTCACTAAAAACCACTAAATCTGGTCTATATCTGATATTAACTCGACCAGTCTGAATTGGTCTGAATTTTACTCAATATTACTCGACTATAGTCTGAACCATATTTAACAGTTTAAAATTGTATTCAACCAGTACTAAATAGTTAGTAGTACAATTTTATACGTGTCTAAATCATACTCGACAAATTTAACAATTTTCTACCTTATCTGAACCATACTCAACCTAATTGGAACCATACTCGACTTAGGTTGAACCATTCTCGATCAAGTCTGGACCTATTTCTGTATCATTTTATTGTATTTCATCCATTAAGGAACTGTTTTTAACAACCGATATTTCCCTTGACAAGAAATTTGAACAAAAATTTGAAATTCAAAATGTGTTTACCATAGCATTGAAACCAAAATTTCACAATAAACATTATAACAATCACCAACACCATATTCTTTTTATATTGTATATAAAGCAAAGTAATAAATTTTCAAAATGTCACTTTTGGTTTGTAAAATCCAGAATTTAATCAAATGCAACTTTAAAATCTTTTCAGCGGGTGAGTACTTACATGACGAACACGACATGTGCCAAAATTAAAGCAGAATTTGGTTATATTTTGAAAGCACATGATTACATCCCCATGTTTTTGTGTGGTTTTGTTGCTCAGTCTTTAGTTTTCTATTTTGTGTTTAGCTGTTGGTCATATTGTATTTTTTCCATGGTTTTCCCGACTAATGAGGTAGAATGTCTCTTCCATATTTTTCGCTTATCATTTGAAACCGTTATTGTAGTCGAAAGCACATGTATTATTTTATATAATAATGCCTTGCTAGTATAGACTTTAAAGATATAGTCCAATTTAACTAAAATATGAATACACGGGTACACAAAATGAACACAACTCTAAAAAAAAACTTGTTCAATCGAATCACACCTCTAAAACAAACTGCATCAAGAAAACTTTAAGCCAGAACCCGATGCCGAATGTATATTACAGAATTAAAATATTTTAATATAGATATTGAACGGCATACAAGAACAGTTGATATAACAGTTGCATAGATAAATGTTAGTTCATATGTTATTACAGATAAACACAATTAATCATCGTTGCTTTCTATTTATCAGTTTGTAGCTATGACGACAAATGTAATGAAACATTTGCTTCCAATTTTTTTTTTCAGAACACAGAGCAATAATCAGTTTGCATTGCTAGCTGATAATGTGTTCCAAGACTTGAAGGCGCTTCGATTCTTCTAAGTTAATTTATTAAACGAAAATAACATTTTGCAACCGTATAACATAAAAAAAATAATAACAAAATTCAAGTTGGCTTCTTAAAAAAACGTTTAATTTTGTTCCAGTAGATATTGATATATGAAAGTGAATGTTTTGATAGTTAACAAGTCAGAAAGAAATGATAATAATACTATATTTTCATTTTGAACTCTAGATAAGAATTCCCATAGGACTTTTAATAATGCTGAATACGTTTATAATACTACATGTTCATGCTGATACTAATGCAGAAAGACTATTTTTTTTATATTTTCGACATTCCTTTGGGTTTAGATAATAAATAATAATTATTTTTTCATTGAATCATATTCCGGACGATAGCTTTTCAGTACTAATTTCTCGTATGTTCTATGTTTCGTGTTAACAAAGCTTTCCCAAAACTGTTTTTATATGTTATAATAAATTGTTACATATATTTGATTTTTGTTTCGATGATTCTAGTAGATAAAGATAAAACTTTCATTTTCTAACATGTTGGGACCAGGGGTGTACGTGACTAATATGTGGCATATATGAAGTCCATTTGAAGTTACATTTAAATACAAGAGAACTCAAATCAACACAATTCTTTCGTTCGAATTGCACCTCTATACCCCCGGCAGAAAGAAAATTTTAAGCCAATAACAGGATAGCCTAAAGCATATTACAGTGTTAATGTCCTTTAATATAAACAATGGTTGACATACAACAATAGTAGATATAACAGTTACATAGATAACTGTTAGTTCATATGCTATAACAGATAAACACAATTAACAATCAACGTTTTCTGTCTTTTTGTCTTGTAAATCTGTTTGTGATTATGACGACAAATGTAACGAAACATTATCTTTCAATTTGTTTTTTATTTTCCAGACGACTTAACGCAAACCAGTTGACAAGGTTAGATGATACTATGTTCCAAGACTTAAAGGCGCTTCAATACTTGTAAGTAAATTTATTAAACAAAAATAACATTTTGCAGCCCTTTTAACATATAGAATAATAATAAAATTGGCTTCTGGAAAAAAACATTAAATTTTGTTCCAGCAGATATTGATATATCAAAGTGAATGTTTTTATGTTTAACAAGGCAGAAAGTAATGTTAAAAACTAATACAAATACCACATTTTCATTTTGAACTCTAGATAAGAATTCCCATGGTACTTTTAATAATTCAGAATACGTGTATAGTACTACTAAGAAATATATAATAAAGGAGGTTAGAATATATAACGATAGCTTAAAACGATATCAGTTTTGTAAATATAGACGTTTCTCTGTCTCCTTATATTAAACATAAATCAATACTGGCAGAATAGACATAACATTTGTTTAATTGCAATAAAACCGTCATACAGTGGACAAACAAGCTAATTTAAGACTTTGTACACTAATGTCGATCTAGGTGCTATAAATTTTGCGACTTATATCCACGAAATTCAAAACATAATATATTAGATGATTCAATTATTAAATTGGTTTTATGTGGATCACTTATTTTTTGTAATTGCATTAAGCAGTTTAAACTATTTATTACCACCATCATTGTCTGGTGGCATACATCGCCATAAAGATTAATATAATCCTAACTAGCTTTAAAGGTATTAATATTTTGCTTCCGAAACAAAACAAATAAAGTTTGTATACAAGGGTATCAACATAGGTGTTGACAATATGATGACTAAATACATAATTGTTTGATAATCAAACCAATCAATCACGTTTGAGTAAATAGTTATCAAAGGCACCAGGCTTTTAATTTGATACACCAGACGCTCGTTTTGTCTACATAAAACTCATCAGTGACGCTCAGATCAAAATATTTAGAAAGCAAAACAAGTAAAATGTGTAAGAACAAACGCCTTATCAGTGTGATAGATGAAATTCAAAGAGATATCACTGCACCTCAAGTATTTAATGTATACAGGGTTACTGACTTATATCTGTGTTTTGCAAATTTTTAAGTGCATAAAAATAGGATAACTAGTATTCAAAAATCTTTAAATCAGTTTATTTTGCAACAAATATATAAATATGTTAATCTGTTTGTATTGATGATTGTGACACATGTGATGTCATGGTATATTTTAAAGTGTTTTGCATCTGGGCGGAAATCAGTTAACATCGATAAATGGGACACCCTTCCATGGCTTAACGACTCTTCTTCGTTTGTAAGCAAATTCATTCTGAAAAAAAAACAATTGCCACCGTATGTTACTAGTTTGCAGTCGCATTTTATCTTTAACTCGTTCTGCTCATTTTTGTAATAAAAATCAATTTTTAGAAGGTATTTCCTTAAGTTCCGTCTTTGGGGATTTACAATTAATATCGATATTTGCACCTTTCCTCGTTATATATCTATTTTGATTCCACTGTAAATGTAGACGACATTTTATATGAGCATAGAAGACATGGTTTCCAAAACAATTGAGATTCAAACCATCTCTACACCCTGGTCTAAAGGTCACAATTTGACTGAAAAAGGTATGTTCATTAACTTCTCATGGGTCGACGCTGCGGATTCGACACTGATATGTAGTTTTACATAATTGCCATCAACCTCTCTCGAATAAAAAAAGAAAAAAAAGAAAAACCCAAAATGCGGTTGATGCGCTTTAAAACCAAATTTTTAAAAGGATGTGCATATTGATGTATGGTGTAATATTAATATATACCTTTATAGCTTCATTTGTATTTTAAACTCTGTGAATCGTGTTAGTTTGTAAATCAAATATATGTCATGCTTCAAAATCGGTTTTAGTTCAAGAGTTTGTTATATATTCAATTGTGTGTGTTGTTTTATAAAAAAAAAAAAGGTACAAAAGTTTTCCATATGATTTTGCTCTCATACTGATTGACATATTAGCATAAAAAAATGCTTCATATACTTTCGTGTTCATGCTGACATTAATGCAGAAAGACTATTTTTATATTTTCGACATTCCTTTAGGTTAAGATAATGATAATAATTTTCATCATTTTTTTCATTGAATCATGTTCCAGTTGATAGCTTTTAAATACTCATAACTCTTATGTTCTTTGTTGAGTGTTAACAAAGCTTTTTCAATGTCTCCTTCTGACCTTTAACCAAAATTTTGAAAAATCTGCATTCCTTTGACACCTCCGACTATCAATATCAAAGGACATTATAGTTATCTTAAAATTGGAATAACATTAGTCGTATTTCGTATAAGTTATTTCGGCCAATTTCCGCACTTGTCACAGTACAAAAAGTCACTGCGGTACATTACATTTTTTATCTTTACATTTTTATAGGTGAAGCGTTTTCTAATGAAGGCTAATACAAAAATGGGTTTAACGCAACTTTTTTATTTCTTGATTTGTAAATCACGTTTTAAAAGTATCTATCCGCTGCATGTATATATTGAAATATTGGTATGAATCTTTTACGGAATGAAGAAGCCATTTAAAATTATAACTGATATTAAATCATTGAAAGTTTTTCATATAGATGTTCATTGCCAACAATAATAAAACAGTTCAAAACAAAACCTTAAGCCAAAAACAGGATAGCCTAATGCATATAACAGTGTTAATTTCCTTTAATATAAACAATGATTGACATACAAGAAGAGTAGTTGTATAGATAACTATCAGTTCTTATGTTATTACAGATAAACACAATTAACATTTTGCAACCGTATAACATATAAAATAAGCTTATTTAAGACTGTGCACACTAATGTCGATCTAGGTGCTATAAATTTTTCGACTTATATCCACGAAATTCAAAACATAATATATCAGATGTGTCAATGATTTAACGGGTTTTATGTGGATCACTTATTCTTTGTTATTGCATAGTATTTTAAACTTATATTTTGTCTGGTGGCATCCATCTCCATTAACATTAATATAATCCTAACTAGCTTTAAAGGTATTAATCTTTTGCTTCCGAAACTAAACAAATGAAGTTTGTATACAATGGTATCAACATAGGTGTTGAACATATGACGACTAGATATCTGTTTGTATAATATTTAAACCAATCAATCACTTTTAGTGAATAGTTATCAAAGGTACCAGGCTTATAATTTGATACGCCAGACGCGCGTTTCGTCTACATAAGACTCATCCGTGACACTCAGATCAAAATAGTTAAAGAGCCAAACAAGTATAAACTTGAGGGCATTGTGGACCCAAAGTTTCAAATCGTTGTGCCAAATACGGCTAGTGGAATCTATGTTGGGATAACAAATCCTTAGTATTTTGATTAATTCATACTTTTGCAAACAGTTAATTTATAAAAAAAATATTCCATATTACTGATATTCATGTCAACTCCGAAGTGCTGACTACTGGGCTGGTGATACCCTTGGTAACGAAAAGTCTACGGCCAGTTGCATCAACCAAGTGGTGTAAATAGTTATCCAAGGTACCAGTCTTTTAATTTGATACAACAGACACTCTTTTCGTCTATATAAGACTCATCAGTGACGCTCAGATAAAAATAGTTAGAAAGCCAAACAATTAAAACTCTGTAAGACTAAGTGCATTTGCAGTGTGATCGATGAGATTCAAATAAATATCACTGCATATAAAGACTTTAATGTATATAGGATTAGTGACTAATTACTGTGGATTTAATTTTTTGTAAATTTGTAAGTGCATAAAAATAGGATAACTGGTATTCAAAAATCTTTAAATCAGTTTACTTTGCGACAAATATATAAATATGTTAATCTGTTTGTATTGATGATTATGACAAATGTGATGTCATGGTATATTTTAAAGTGTTTTGTTTCAGGTATCTGAACGATAATCAGTTAACATCGATAACTGGGACAGTCTTCCGAGGATTAACTTCTCTATTATATTTGTAAGTGAATTGATTCTGAAAAAAACAACAATTGCCACCGTGTGTACCTAGCTTACTAACGCATTATATTTTTCGAGATAAAGTTAATACAAGTGTACGCAAAATAAACACAACTCTGATAAAACCTCTTTCGTTCCATTCGCACCTCTCTACCCACCTGCACTAGCCGTAAACAAGATAGCCGAATGCATATTGCAGAAATAATGTTCTTTAACATAAACAATGAACGACATACAAGATCAATAAATATAAAAGTTGTGTAGATCACTATCCGTACATATAATATAAAATAGAAAACATGAAATAAGAGTACAGCAGATATAAATCCAATTTGCGATCTTGGCTTTTTTGTTTGTTTGGTATATCTGTTTGTAATTATGACGACAAATTTAATGAAGCACTGGCTGTCAATTTGTTTTTCTTTTCCAGCCAACTGGCCAATAATCACTTGACAATGATAGACGAAAATGTATTTCAAGACTTGACGGCTCTTCAATCCTTGTAAGTAAATTTATTAAAAAAATAAATTAGCAACAGTATAAAAGAGGGACGAAAGATACCAAAGGGACAGTCAAACTCATAATTCTAAAACAAACTGACAACGCCATGGCTAAAAATGAAAAAGACAAACAGAAAAACAATAGTACACACGACACAACATAGAAAACTAAAGAATAAACAACACGAACCCCACCAAAAACTAGGGGTGATATCAGGTGCTCCGGAAGGGTAAGCAGATCCTATACATATGCAATGGCTTCTTAAAAGAATGAAGGCAAAAGTAGTATAACCGTATTCAAAGTCATAAATCGATAGAGAAAAAAAAAAAAACTAAAACCGAGGGAAACACTTTAAAACTATATGAAGAAAACAGAGCAACGGGAACACTGAAGTGTTACAAAAACAAACGCCAATATTCATAGAAACTAACTATTGGTAACCACTGCCACATTGCTGACTTTGTATAGGACATTTAGGTACCTTTGATATCTATTTACACCACTGGGTCTATGCCACCGCTGTTGGACGTTTCGTTCCCGAGGGTATCACCAGCCCAGTAGTCAGCACTTCGGTGTTGACATGAATATAAATTATATGGTCATTTTTTTTTAATTTCCAGATACAAAACTTTGAATTTTTCGAAAAACTATGAATTTTGTTAACCCAGGAATAGATCACCTCAGCCGTATTTGGTACAACTTTTTGGAATTTTGAGTCCTCAATGCTCTTCAACTTTGTACTTGTTTGGCTTTATAACTGTTTTATTCTGAGCGTCACTGATGAGTCTTATGTACACGCAACGCGCGTCTGGCGTATTTAATTTAATTAAAGTACTTTTGAGAACTATAAGGAATAAATGGTGGTTTAATAGCTGGTCATACCACCCGCTTTATGAAAATATTAATATCATTGGCAACACTATGAGAAAGAAATAGAGCACAAACACACGCTAGAACACGCTAGAAAATCCATCTCAGAGCAACGAACAAACAACTAATGGAAAAGTCGACACAACATGCAAACCGCAGAAAAACAACGAACATTTCAAACTTAATATAAGTTGTGTTTCATAAGATTTTAATGTATCAAGGTGAATGTTTTGGTGTTGAAAAGTCATTAAAAAATAATAAAGATTAAATACCACTTATTCATGTTAAGCTCTAAATACGATTTCTCATAAGACCTAAAATAGGCGAAAAAAACTTTTAATAATTCAGAATACACGACTGTATACTATTACTAAGACATATATGATACAGGAGGTAAGAATCAGTTTTTAAAATATAGAGGTTTCCCTGTCTCCTAATATCAAACATAAGACAGTATGAGCAGGATAGACACGAGTTTCGTTCAATTCCAATGAAACTGTCATACAGTGGACGGAAATACTAACAAAAGTCTTTATACACTAATGACGACCTAGTTGTTATACACTTTGCGACTTGCATAGCAGTGTTTTTCAAAACAAAATATATGATATATGTCAATGATTTAATTGATTTTATCAGGACCAGTTATTTGTTATAATTAAATCAAGTAATTTTAACTAATACTTGTTGTCATCAACAAATTTTACAGGGTTATATCTCTATACACATATAGTATTATCATGGTATTAATCTTTGGGTAAGACACTTAACAACTAAACAACTAAAGTTTGTATACAATGGTATCAACATAGTCATTTTATATTTTTACCTTTTTGGTAGTCTGCACCGAGTGTGTTCACCCGATCCGATTTTCTTACTGCATATTCCATCATGCATTTGCAATTTTATTTTAAGAAATTAAGATCTTCTTCTATCAAAATTATCAAAACAGAACATCACATTTCAAATTTAGAAACCTACATTGATCAAGGAATTATTCCGAAAGGATTAGTTTTAAAAGCCTCCCCACTTTCAACAGGAGAAAAGTCAAACAGATTTTTCCATAGATGGAATAACATTTTATACAACAGTTCTTTTAGTCTGATGGATCTTTTACGCCAAGAAGCAATTCATCAAGTAAATTATTTATAGAACTTCGTGATAATTTGCACTGCCGATCTTGTGATCAATTGTCTGATCCAGAGCTTGACGAAATTCAAGTACGTCATGGTGATATCAACCGTATTGAATCACATAAGCTCCACGTCAAACAGATCAACAAATTTAAACGAGATGGTGTGCAAATTAACCACCCTTTAATCAGACTCTCTAAAAATTCAAATAAAAAGCCTCGAAATCGTAGATTTCAAAGAAAAATTCGAGTTCCGACCAATCCCAACAACACGGTTGTCAATTTATCCACAGTCTCTTTATCTGAGGACGAAACTAAAGTCTTGTCTAAGGGTTTGAATTTTTGCCCTACTCCCAGTAACATAGATAATATGAAACTGGGAAATGACCTTGATAACTTTGCCAGAACCCTCAGAATCAAAGAGTATTTTGATAACAAGGATAAAGAGGTGGATATTGAGGAAGACTCAGACACGTCTGACTCGGAGGTAGAAATCAGAATTCCGCATTTTAAAAAGAAGAGTTCATGGATTACAAAACCTAGTAAATCTGCTACACTGGAAGATGTTATCGACAAAATCAAATCGGATGTTGTTCATCTACCTAGCAACAAGTACACGTCATTTTTTAACACCTCTCCTGACGAGAAAAAAGCCTTACAACTGCTGAGAAACCGAGATGATATTGTGATAAAACCAGCAGACAAGGGCAGTGCCGTTGTGATAATGGATGAAGCTAACTACATCGCGGAAGCAGTGCGTCAGCTCTCTGATGAGAGATTTTATAAGAACCTAGACTATGACCCTACTTTCGAGTTTAGTTCCAAAATTATCACTGCGTTACAAACCATGTACAATGACGGTCACATAGATGAGGATACAATTGGTTATTTAAAACCAGAGAATGCCAAGCCTGGTCGATTGTATCTTCTTCCCAAAATACACAAGGTTAACAACCCTGGTAGACCCATTGTATCCACAAACGGTCATCCGACTGAGAAAATCTCGGAATTCGTCGATTTTCATTTCAGATCTCATGTAGAAAATCTTCCTTCCCACATTCAAGACACTACAGATTATCTTCGTAAAATGGAATCCATGAACCCTCTTCCTCTGGAAACCCTCCTTGTCACTTTAGATGTCACCTCATTGTATACCAACATACCTCATGATGACGGCATACAATCTTGTAGGGAAATATGGGACTCTCGCAACATTTTAGAACCACCTACTGAATTCATAGTCCAGCTGCTGACTCTGGTCCTGAAATGCAACAATTTCACCTTTAATGGTGATCATTACCTTCAAATAAACGGGACAGCGATGGGGACGAAAATGGCACCGTCTTACGCCAATATTGTCATGGGCAAATTAGAAAAACAAATTATTGCAGCATCTTTATCCAAACCCCTGTCTTGGTTCCGTTTCATTGATGATGTTGACATGTAATGGATTGAATCCCAACAAAAACTGGATGATTTCATCAGACATGCAAACAACGCCCATCATTCAATTAATTTTACGTATGAAATTTCCGATTCTAAACAATCTTTCGTAGACACAACCACATCTATAATGGACGGTGTCATATCAACAGACCTCTACTGTAAACCAACAGATAAACATCAGTACCTTTCTCCCCAAAGCTGTCACCCCAGACACTGTACAAAATGTATCCCGTACAGTCAAGTTCTCAGAGTAAAGCGGATTTGCTCCTCTGAAGAGGCTGTCACGAAACGGTTACAGGAACTTCGCGAATTTTTGACAAAACGAGGCTACAAGAAATTAGACATAGATAAGGGGTTTGCGTGCGCTAACAATAACAGCCGCAATGACCTCTTACAGTACAAACGGAAGAGGCGCAGCAAAATAGTCCCGTTTGTTCTAACATACAATCCAGCCTTTACTAACCTTTCACGTTTGATCCGTGCCAATTGGCAAATTATTGCCAAACACCCTAAATTATCCAAGATCTTTCCCAATCCTCCTGTCTTAGCTTTTCGGAGACCAGCAAGTCTGAAAGACTTATTTGTAAGAGCTGACGTCTACTCAAATAAAAGCTGTTCAATTGCAGGATGGTGCAAGTCATGTGGTAACAGACGTTGTCTGACTTGTCAACAAATACTAAATACTCAAATATTTACTTGCCACTCGACTGGGTCTGTGTACACTATATTTTGCAATGTAACTTCCAAAACCCAGAATGTATATACATATATATAAACGAGTCTAAATTGAAAACTATGTTCAAACCTATGATTGCGTTGGACAAAAACCGCAATTCTTTATACGTGTGCATGTAAAACAAATTTCGTTGTAGAAGGGTCTAAATACAGCACAAACAACATTTTCCAAAAGATCAAAAAATTGAAAAGGTATATTTAAACAAAGTGCATTTGACTGACAGGTCGAACAACTGATGTTCTTAAACCCTGCTGACTGCCATTGGCGATTGCCAAATAAAAGTGATCACGAGATGTAACAAAATGGATCTTAATATAAATTTAATACTAAACAGAAAACGATAAAAGTGTGACCAAGATGTCATGTCACAAACACAAGGTGTCAATATTTTTGTTGTACACCAGATCTAGATTTCGACAATATATGTCTCTTCAGTGATGTTAGGGATCGAAACGGTATTTGGAAGGCCATATAATTTACCCTCAATTTCAGGAAGACTCTTGAATTTTAAGAGTCATTATAGGATGAACGGATCATATAAACCGGAGGGAAAATATTATACAAGCCCAAACGAAAAAATATAAACGAGTCTAAATTGAAAACTACGTTCAAACCTCTGATTGCGTTGGATAAAAACCGCAATTTTTATACTTGTGCATGTAAAACAAATTTCGTTGTAGAAGGGTCTAAATACAGCACAAACACCATTTTCCGAAAGACCAAAAAAGTGAAAAGTTATATTTAAACAAAGCGCATTTGACTAACAGGTCGAACAACTGATGTTCTTAAACCCTGCTGACTGCCATTGGCGATTGCCAAATAAAATTGATCACGAAATGTAACAAAATGGATCTTAATATAAATTTAATACTCAACAGAAAACGATACAATGTGACCAAGATGTCATGCCACAAACACAAGTTGTCAATATTTTTGTTGTACACCAGACCTAGATTTTTATACGTGTGCATGTAAAACAAATTTCGTTGTAGAAGGTTCTAAATACAGTACAAACAACATTTTCCAAAAGATATATCCTACCTCTACATTGAGTATGGTACGATATATATCCACTCGAGACAGATAAATTTTCAAATTTAAAACGCGGGGCTCGCCGAGTGTTTTAAATATTTAAAATTAAAATGTGGAGAGTGTATAAATATCGTAGTGCAGGAGATTTGGTGATGAAATGTGTTTCTCTCCAATGATTTTCAAACAATATGCAGGCAAAGTTATTGCTTCTTTTCATATGATCTGCAATAAAGATGTGTTCTTTCTATGTGATATCATTAGGCATGGTCCGCTTTTTTCATGCCGTCACAATTGGAAATTCAGAGGAAAGCAAGAAAATTCGACGTCTTAATCGGATTTTATCAAATAAATAACTGAGATCAAACGAAACACACGTTGATTAAATTTTTTATACAATGGGTGCAGAAAGGAATAAATAAACGAAGAATAAGAGAAATATATATATTTCACTGTCTACTAATATTTTTCTTATGTCAAAAGGAGCTTAATAGACAAATGTATTGTTCAATTTCAGTTAAACCTTCATACTGTGGCCGAACAAGCTAACTGAAGTATATGTACACTAGTGTCGACGTAGATATTATACATATTACGACATACTATCCATGTATTACAAAACATAATATATTAAATATGTTATGATCCAACTGGTTTTGTGCGGACCAGTTATTTATTGTATTTGCATTAACATGATTCGGTAGTTTTCGTTGATATGTGTTGCTATAAACGTTGTCTCCTTGTATAAATCTTCAGAGACATCAATATAGATCTTAGTAGCTTAAAAATGATTAATCTTTGAGTAAGAAACTGAACAATTTAAGTGTTTACACAATGGTGTCAAAATAGGTGTTGAAAATATAATGACTAGATATCTGTTTGTTTTATATGTAAACCAATCAACAACTTTTGAGTAAAACTGAATAAGAACAGAGGCATTTGCAGTGTGATAGATGAAAGATAATTGACTTATTATTGTATTATTCAAATATGTAGGTGCATAAGATATAAAATAGGCAGTGTTAAAAAACGTTAAATCAATTAAAGTTGCGTGTATGTGCCTTTGTTAATCTGTTTGTATTAATGATTACCATGTGATGTCATGGTACATTTTAAAGTGTTATATGTTTCAGGTTACTGGGCGATAATCAGTTAACATCGATACCTGGGACCGTTTTCCAAGGACTTACGTCACTAACTAGTTTGTAAGTGAAATGATATTGCAAAAAAAAATTGCCGCAATGTATTGCTAGATTGCATTATATCTCTTATCTTATTCTGGTAATTGTATGTTTTAAAATTAATTTGGTGAACGTATTTTGTTCTCACTTTTGGCTTAGAAAAAATACATGTCATATTAATGTGCACCTTTCCTTGTAATATATATGAATACAGTATGTTGTGACAAATTATCAAGCATGCTCTAGATTGTTCTATTTTTTTCTCGGACTGATACGTTTTCTGTATTTTACATGACATTTTTATGACCAGGGATGCACGATTTCAAATTTAATTGAGAGACTTCCTAAGAGAACATAACATAATAGATTTGACATAGCAATTGATATTCATAACAAGGCACTGGTCTACGCTGTGGATTTGATACTGATAGATAATAATAAAGAACTTTTTGATGACTAAAAGGTTAAGTTCCAAATGCTAGCCGGGCAAATCCACCATACGTGGGTTTTGGTTTCTCTTTTGTTCCACTATATGACATATATATATATAGTTATCAAAGGTAACAGGCTTATAATTTTATAATCCAGGCGCACGTTTCATCTACATGAGACTCATCAATGACGCTCAGATCAAAATAGTTAGAAAGCCAAACAAGTATAAAATTGAGTCGTTGATAGCAAATCACGTTTTTAAGAATATCTGAAAATTATAATTTTGATTATTTGCACCTAAAATAGTTTATATTTTGACTTCTGTGTTAAGGAAATGGATCAAGATTATATAAAATAGATGTAAATTGTCAACGTCATATAACAATTAAGTGTTGATGTTGATCGAGTTAAAAAGTAATAGTAAAACTAAATTTAAACAAAAATGAATATTTAAGTCCAAAACAGATTCTTAAAAGTTAATTTTCCTTAACATAAACAATGAACGGCATACATGAACAATGTATAGCACAGTTGAATAGATAATTGTCATGTATGTGATAAGGCTATAAAAGATGTACGAAATTTCCGACGTTTTTTTTTTTTTTTTTTTTTTTTGTGAATCTTTTCTACTGATGACGACATATGTAATGAGGCCCTTGCTTTCAATTTGTTTGTTTTTCTCCAGATCACTTAACACAAATCACTTGGCAATGCTAGATGAACATGTCTTTGAAGATTTGACGGCGCTGCAACAATTGTAAGTAGATTTACTAAACATAAAGAAAAATGTTGCAACTATATGCTTGTTGTTCGACCGGTGTATGGACTTTTCTCCATTGTTTTTTTTTAATTCGATTCTCTCCTGATTTTGAAATCCTTTCTTGAAAATTTTCTTAAAAATAGATTGTGTTTTAATATCATGACTACCATACGTATAAAAACGGTACTAAGAATCGTGTAACTGAATCGACAAAACTTTTGAAATTATTATTAAATGAGCTTTAAAAAAAAGGTAAGTTAAAATGTGCTTCACCAGATATTTTTGGATCATGGTAAATGTTTTGATGTTGAACAAGTCAGGTAGAAACAATAAAAAAGAAATAACCGCAATCTTATTTCAAACTCTAAATTAGATTTTCCATACTGCATTATTGGAATTGATACTTTTGATAATGAAGAATACGTGTATACCATTTCAAAGAAATACAAAATAAATGAGATCAGAATCTTATAATGTTTTATTATTAAGGTATCCTAATAAGATATCCGTTTTATAAATATAATTAAAGGTTTCACTTTCTCCTTATCATAGACATAAGTCAATAGAAGCAGGATATACATAACTCTTTTTCAATTGCAGTGAACTTTTTCTACAGGGGAGGACCTAGCAATTATATAAACACTAATGTCGACTTAGGTGTTATAAATATTTCGATTTGTTTATTCATGTATTACAAATATATATATATATATATATATATATAAGCCGATTTAATGATTTAATTCTATTTCAGTGTAACAGTCATTCATTGTAATTGCAAATATTTGTTGCAATTAACATTGTTTGGTGGTTTACATCTCTATAAACATTACCATAACTACCTTTAACAATATTAACCTTTTGCGTAAGAAACTAAACATCCTAAGTTTGTATACAATGAAATCAAAATATCGTGTTTATATATCTATTGTGTTTATATATCTATTGTTTTATATTTCATCCAATCAATAACGAATGGGTAAAACTGTCGAAGAGTGAACGCATATGTTTGTTATCAAAGCATATAAATGATTTAATGTATACAGGATAAGCGACTACGTATTGTAATATGCAAATCTGTAAGTGCATATAATATGAATAACTTATGAAAACTTTATATCAATAGAAGTTGCGCGCATATGACTTTGTTAATCTGTTTGTATTGATAACAATGACTAATGCGAGGTTTCAGTATATTTTAAACTTTTCTGTTGTAGGTCTCTTCACGAGAATCAGTTAACATCGATATATGGGACAGCCTTCCAAGGCTTATCGGATTTTAATAGTTTGTAAGTGAATTCATTTTGCAAAAAAACATTTCCACTGCGTATTTCTAGTTTGCAGACGCATTTTATCTCTTACCTAACTCTGGTAATTTTTCATATAAAAATTGATTTGTTGAACGTGTTTTTTAAAGTGCTGTCTTCGGTTTTGAATATTTTTTTAATATATTTGTGCTTCCCTTGTAATATATCGATTTCAATTTCAAATCATTTCATTTTAGTACCATTTTTAAAAAGATGCATAACAACGTAGGCTTTGATATAGTACTTTGTTACGAATTGGTCAGCACGCTGTAGATTTTTCGAACTTTTGGCGAAAGATACTTTCACTGTTATTTACATGATATGTTTTACAAATGCTATTCTATTTTCTTCTTGTTTTGGCTTTCGAACTTTTTTTATTTGAGCGTCACTGATTAGTCTTGTGTAGACAAAACGCGCGTCTGGCGTATTAAATTATAAACCTGGTACCTTTGATAGCTATTATGTGTGTGTTTCTCTGTCCTATATGTTATCTCATTTACTTGTATTATTGTCCTGTCATGTAATGTTGTCATTGTAATGTTATATTTAACATTGCCATAAAAGCGGGAGATTTAGCTAGCCACAAAATCAGGTTCAACCCACCATTTTTTTCATAAAATATTCTGTATCAAGTCAGAAAAATGATCATTGTTATATTATAGTTCGTTCCTTCGCGTGTTACATTTTGTTGTGTTTCTGTTGTGTCGTAGTTCTCTTCTTATATTTGACGTGTTTCCCTCAGTTTTATGTTGTTTTTTTCTCAATCGATTCATGAATTTCGAACAGCGGTATACTACTGTTGCCTTTATCTACAAACAGGGAAGCATGATTTTGGATTTGTTGTAGACTGTCTAATTGAATATCATATAATATGTAATGTTCATTTAATACAGACTGTTCTACGCTGTGGCTTTGAAACTGATATAAATGAATAATTTGAAAGAACATTCATTAAATTTCCCTTGATTGATTAAAAGAAAAAAATCCAAATTGCATCCATACGGTCATGGGTTTCACTCTTCTCTTTGATTCCTGTCTATGACATATATAGGTTTCAACCTGGTAAAGTACTTTGAATATTTTGTTTTTTCATTTTTTTGGTTAAGCGTTTATGATGAAGATTTAATGTTCATTTAATACAAACTGTTCTACGCTGTGGCTTTGATACTGATATAAATGAATAATTTAAAAGAACATTCATTGAATCTCCCTTGATTGATTAAAAGACATTAGACCCATCATTTACGCTCAGATCAAAATAGTCAGAAAGCCCAACAAGTAAAACATTAAAGAGCATTGATGACCCAAAATTCAAAAAAAGTTGTGCCAAATATGGTGAAGGTTATTTAAACAAAATTCTTAGTATTAAGAATAATTCATACTTTTGCAAACAGTTAATTTATAAAAACAATGAAAATATAATTCATATTCATGTCAACACCGAAGTGCTGAACAATGAACGGCATACATAAACAGTAGATATAAAAGTTGTAAAGATTAACTATCAGTACATAATTATGTATAAGCAGATAATACCCTATTTATAATCATGACTTTTTTGTTATGAAAATCTCTTTGCAATTATGACGACAAATGTAATGAAGCACTGGCTTTCGCTCTTTTTTCCAGATCCTTTAGCAAAAACCACTTGACAACGTTAGATGAAAATGTATTCAAAGACATGAAAGAACTTACATTCTTGTGAGTAACATTTACTACACGACAATAGGAACACGAAAGGCTTAAATCTGGTACAATTGAAATAAAACCGTCATACAGTGGACATGGTGGAAGAACGAGCTAATTAAAGTCCTAATACACTAATGGCGACCTATGTGTTAAAAATTTAACGACTTGTATATCCATGAATGACCAAACATAATGCTTTAGATGATTCAATGATTTAATTAGTTTTATTGTCTAGCTTGACGGAGTCAAAAACTGAGACATAGGTATGCTGTTTCCGGCGTCGGCGGCGTCAACAATGGATTAGTTTGTGATAAGGTCTTGTGTATGGTGAACCACTAGATGTAAATCACAGATATTTAGTATGCAGTTGAATTAGTATTGGCACATCTCATTACCATGGAGGTTATTTGGCCCCGCCCCCTCAGTTACGGTCTATTGACTTTGAAACTTTCGCTTAGTTTACTATGTATAAGTTTGTGATTAGGTCAGTATATAGGGAACCATTAGTTGTAAGTTACAAATAATTGGTATGCAGTTGTATAAGCATTGGCATATTTCATTTTCATGGAGATTATTTGGCCACGCCCCCTCAATCATGGTCTATTGAAATTAAAACTTGCTTAGTTTTTATGTTTTAGTTTGTGATTACACTTTTTTTTTGTAGCGTAAGAGATGACATTTAAAGACGTTTCATGCACATAAAAAATTAGTGAATACAGGATAAGTGTCTAACTGTGTATTATACAAATCTATAGGTAGTAATAACAATAGGATATTAAATATATATATGTATACACAAAAAGATTAGAATAATTATATAATGCATACTAATTATATTCATTGAAATTCGTTAATACTAGTTACACACATATATATATATATATCACAGTAGCATGGGTTCGAATCCCGGCGAGGGAAGAACCAAAAATTTGCGAAAGCAAATTTACAGATCTAACATTGTTGGGTTGATGTTTAGACGGGTTGTATATACATTATGTACACAGCCATGTATCACCATCATTGATGGCGGTCCGATGGATACATCTGTTGTAGAGTTGTCACTGACTCAGACGTACTTATAAATATATGTATATATATATATATATATATACAACCCGTCTAAACATCAACCCAACAATGTTAGATCTGTAAATTTGCTTTCGCAAATTTTTGGTTCTTCCCTCGCCGGGATTCGAACCCATGCTACTGTGATATCGTGACACCAAATCGCCTGCACTGCAGCCGTCCCGCTAGACCACACGACCACCTGGGCTCTCAAAAAAAGAGCTTTCGCTGGCCGTGTGTTACCTTTCCTCGTCAGTTTTAATCTAGCGGCGTACTACAGTACATGATATATAAGGCATGAAGATGTTATTGTTACAGATCAGCTAAATTATCTATAGTAAAGGATCCTACAAATTAATGTAATATACAGTCACAGAAAATAATTATATTTATAAGTACGTCTGAGTCAGTGACAACTCTACAACAGATGTATCCATCGGATCGCCATCAATGATGGTGATACATGGCTGTGTACATAATGTATATACAACCCGTCTAAACATCAACCCAACAATGTTAGATCTGTAAATTTGCTTGCGCAAATTTTTGGTTCTTCCCTCGCCGGGATTCGAACCCATGCTACTGTGATATATATATATATATATATATATATATATATATGTGTAACTAGTATTAACGAATTTCAATGAATATAATTAGTATGCATTATATAATTATTCTAATCTTTTTGTATTGATTATTATGACAAATGTGATGCAGAATATACTTTGAAGTGTTATGTTTCAGGGATCTGAACATAAACCAGTTAACATCGATAAATGGGAATGGGGAATATTTTTTTTAAACAAACGACACCACAGAATAACAGGCTCCTGGCTTGCGTCAGGCATATACATACAGAATATGGCGGGGTTAAACATGTTTGCGAGATCCCAACCCTCCTCCTAACCTAGGACATTGGTGTAACAGTACAACATCAGAACTAATTATAAAATTCATCTGAATAGGGTTTAACTCATCAGATCGATATAGATAGAAATATATCTATCAAAAACATAGAGTGGACATGGTCTGGTACATCTGTGTGTTACATATTCAAACCAATCAAGAATTTTTGAATTAATCTGTCTGAGAACAAACGCAATTGCAATATAAGAGACAGGATTTATTCAAATTTCATTGCACATAAAGAATTTACGGCATACTGGAAAAGTGGCATGTTTTTGTTTTTATACCAATCTATAAGTGAATATAACATAAGGTAAACAGGTATTCAAAAAACTTCAAATCAATTTAAGTTGCATGCAAAACAGAACTATAGTTATTGTTCTATTTCATTAACATAATCATGATCATTAATGAGAAGTCGCAGTACATTCCAAAATTATTATGTTTCAGATATCTAGATGATAATCAGTTAACATCGGTGAATGAAACTGTTTTCAAAGGCTTAACGGCTCTTTATTGGTTGTAAGTAAAATGCTATTACATCATGTGTTGCTAGGTTGCTGTCGTAGTACATCATTTATTTTGTTCTATAAATTTAAAGAATAAAAATCTGTTTATAATTAATGCATGTTTTTAAGATATGTCTTTAAAACCTGTCACAATCACACATTAGACTACATCAACCAACGGAACGAATGGAAAACAACTGTCTTATTCCTGACATATTATGGGTAGTTGCGAAGAAAATGTTGTTAAAACTACCGTTTTAGTATACACTTTCCTGATCAGATACAATTTAATCTAGATACAAATACAAATATAAGCAAAATGAAAACAAAAACACATTTTTTATCCAAATCGCACACATATATATATACCAACATGCACCAGGAAGGACCACAAAAAAAAAAACCTTACTCAGATGCAACAAAAACATTGAACGACATGCATGAACGATGAATATAAAAGTTGTATGAATAATTGTCCGTACATTGAAATAAGGTAAAAACAAATGGACCTTATTTGCAATGGCTTTTTTTTCTATTTATGACGACAAATGTAATATTTTTATCCAGAGAACTGAGCAAAAATAAGATAGCAATGATAGATGAAAATGCATTCAAAGATTTGACGTCGCTTAGATACTTGTAAGTAAATTTACTTAACAAAAACAAAACCAATGCACCTTTACATAACTGCTCAACCGGCGCAGTATATCTCTTATCTCTGTTTATTCTTTTTATCTTCTTTATAAAAAAAAGTGTATCAAAACGTTGCATCTTAATTCTTTATCTTCTTGATTTCAAAAATCCTTCTTAAGTTTTCTTAGTTATAGGTGGCACTTTGTAAATACAGCTGTTTCTCAAACCACGACTCTTTTGGGAAGATATATAATATTCATAGATAATTTGACATTTGATAAATTGTTGAAATACTGGTTCCCAGATATGATTTCTGTGGTTTATCTCATTGAGACATAACTTGGGACCAGTATCAAAAACATACTATCGTTGTAAAAAACGAATTCTTAAGTAGGCAAATAGTAAAGATATGGTGTGCTACAAAACTTTAGTATAAGTTTAAACTCTTACAAGTTCGGGGCATATAAATGTTGAGAATATGCTGCACAGCCCTATGTTTTGACTTTTGAATAAAATAGTAGTGAATATCCACTTTCTATTCGAGGATAAATAAAAATCACGAAACTTCAAAGTAAAAGTGTCACAGTTTCTGCCACAAAGAGAGTTCCTATAAGAAAATGCATTGTCTGTATATACAGAAATGCAACCTATAGATTTTGTTTTATATCATGACTATAAGACGAATGATGTGCACCGGTTTCGAGAAATACATTTAAGAATGATTTGTGAATGCAAAATTAAATCTGTCAAAAAAAAGTTAAAACCATTATATTCTTAATCTTATCTGTTTATCTAAATACTATATGCTTTATTGATATCTGGTTTCTAGAGCTGAGTTTTGTTAGATGTTCCACTTTCGAACAAATAGCTTTTAAAAATGAATATACAGTGAATAAAATCTTCCTCTTCAATTTTACAGTGAAAAACATTAATTTTACTATCTCGCGAAATTTTCCATTCAAATAGCAACTGTTTTGTAGGAATTTTATAATGTAGCAGATTCCATGTACTTATTTCAATTTTGTTCTCTCTTAAACAATTTAATTCGTGGCCTGTATTCTTACTTTAAATATCTTGTCCGAATATTGATACCAATTGGTTGTGTATATTTATGATCTACTAAATTATTATATAACAGTTTATTATAGATATAATTTGTTTGTATTTATTTATTTCCTCATCTCAATTTGTCCGTACAAATACTGATTTAACTCTTTATTGAGCTTTCTTTAAACAAAACTTGCTGCCTTTCCTTCGGAATGGAGGATTGTTATGCCTTAAACTCTGCAATCAAATTTGACTTATTGCTTAACTTTCTAAATTGAAAACATGATTACTTTCCTTCACTATCAAATAAGTCGTTAATATATGGTTATCCATCCACTTGGTACTCAGTTTTGAAAGAACTAGCCTTGGAAGCAATGTTTGATTTATATATATGCTATTTCCCCAACCAATCTGAAATATTTTTTGTGAGTTTACCATTATTAGCTTTCTTTTTTCTCTATGCCGAAAGTATTTAATTTAATCTTTTTTATGTTCCTAATTTAACTTTTTGCATTTATTTTTGTTGCGACCAAAATAAATCCCTAAAGCTTTGACGGGTCCGTCCGGCGTAACCTCTCTATGCTATATTTGAGCGCCCTTAACCAGATTCCTTCTATTTTACTACGTCAGATCTAGACGCGTGGAAGCATCAAACGTTTCGATTATATCTATAGCTATAGATATGTCTCAAAAATATAGTTGTATAATCCACCAATTGAGATATTCTTTATCAAGAGAAATCCTAATTTTATTACGGAACTTTATCGTTATCGCAAACGTATTCCCTTTTTTAAGTTTCCATTTATGATATAAATGATTCATTAAAACCAAAATCTTTTAGAACGCTTAACATGAATTCTTATTCTTAAGAACAAAAACCTTTAGTAAAATCCTCATCAAATATGATAACCCTATCTATGTCGTATTATTCTCCGTAGTCGAATATATCTTAAAAGCGGGTCGAAAGATACCAGAGTCATAGTCATAGATTGAAAATAAACTGACAACGCGATGGCTAAAAACAAAAAGACAAGCAGACAAACAATAAGAAAAATATAGAAAACAAAATACTAAGCAACACGAACCCCACCAAATTAAATTTGCCTTAAATTGACTCCAATCAACGAATTTGTATTTACAGTTTCATCCCCATTATTTATTCAAGGAAGTATAGCCTCTTTGCCATAAGTGGTTATTTTCAAATCTACATCTGATGATGATATATGACGATAACTGTCTTAAGATAATGTGTCATTCTTTTTAAGACAGCACATCGGTTTTTTTTTTGGGGTACATGATTAACGTTATTCCTCGTGTCCTTTATTTTGATTATTAACTAACATTAGTTTGAATTGTACCATCTCTATCAAGATAACTATAGTCCTACCTGGCTTTAAATGTATTTTTTTTTTAAATTTGTTTACAATGTTGCAAACATATATGTTAGAAATATAATGACTTAATATCTATAAAAAAGAAGGTGTGGTGTCGTTGCACATAAATAAACTCTTTTCAGGAGATCAAATGACACACGTTTAACAACAATAGGTAACTTATGACCATCAACAATGAACAAAACCCATACTGCAAAGTCAGCTATGCGAGAAAACTAACGGCCTAATTTATGAAAAAAAATAATAAACGAAAAACACAGCAACAAACGACAACCACAGAATAATAGGCTCCTGACTTGCGTCAGGCATATACATACAGAATATGGCGGGGTTAAACAAGTTAGCGAAATCCCAACCCTCCTCCTAACCTAGGACATTGGTGTAACAGTACAACATCAGAACTAATTATAAAATTCATCTGAATAGGGCTTAACTCATCAGATCGATATAGATAGAAATATATCTATCAAAGACATAGAGTGGACATGGTCTGGTACATCTGTGTGTTACATATTCAAACCAATCAAGAATTTTTGAATTAATCTGTCTGAGAACAAACGCAATTGCAATATAAGAGACAGGATTTATTCAAATTTCATTGGACATGAAGAATTTAAGGCATACTGGAAAAGTGGCATGTTTTTGTTTTTTATACCAATCTATAAATGAATCTAACATAAGGTAAACAGGTATTCAAAAAACTTCAAATCAATTTAAGTTGCATGCAAAACAAAACTATAGTTATCTATTCTATTTCATTAATATAATCATGATGATTAATGAGACGTCGCAGTACATTCCAAAATAATTTTGTTTCAGACATCTGGATGATAATCAGTTAACATCGGTGAATGAAACTGTTTTCAAAGGCTTAACGTTTCTTTATTGGTTGTAAGTAAATTGCTATTACATCATGTGTTGCTAGTTTGCTGTCGTAGTACATCATTTATTTTGTTCTATAAATTTTAAGAATAAAAATCTGTTTATAATTAATGCATGTTCTTACGATCTGTCTTTAAAACCTGTCACAATCACACGTTAGACTATATCAACCAACGGAACGAATGGAAAACAACTGTCTTATTCCTGACATGTTATGGGTAGTTGCGAAGAAAATGTTGTTAAAACTACCGTTTTAGTATACACTTTCCTGATCAGATACAATTTAATCTAGATACAAATACAAATATAAGCAAAATGAAAACCACACATTTTTTTTTATCCAAATCGCACACATATGTATACCAACATGCACCAGGAAGGCAAAAAAAAAAAACAAAAATAAAAATAAAAATAAAAAAAACATACTCAGATGCAACAAAACATTGAACGATATGCATGAACGATGAATATAAAAGTTGTATGAATAATTGTCCGTACATTGAAATAAGGTAAAAACAAATGGACCTTATTTGCAATGGCTTTTTTTTTTCTATTTATGACGACAAATGTAATATTTTTATCCAGAGGACTGAGCAAAAATAAGATAGCAATGATAGATAAAAATGCATTCAAAGATTTGACGTCGCTTGAATACTTGTAAGTAAATTTACTTAACAAAAACAAAACCAATGCACCTGTACATAACTGCTCAACCGGCGCAGTATATCTCTTATCTCTGTTTATTCTTTTTATCTTCTTTATGAAAAAAAGTGTATCAAAACATTGCATCTTAATTTTTTATCGTCTTGATTTCAAAAATCCTTCTTAAGTTTTCTTAGTTATAGGTGGCACTTTGTAAATACAGCTGTTTCTCAAACCACGACTCTTTTGGGAAGATATATAATATTCATAGATAATTTGACATTTAATAAATTGTTGAAATACTGGTTCCCAGATATGATTTCTGTGTTTCATCTCATTGAGACATAACTTGGGACCAGTATCAAAAACATACTATCGTTGTAAAAAACGAATTCTTAAGTAGGCAAATAGTAAAGATATGGTGTGCTACAAAACTTTAGTATAAGTTTAAACTCTTACAAGTTCGGGGCATATAAATGTTGAGAATATGCTGCACAGCCCTATGTTTTGACTTTTGAATAAAATAGTAGTGAATATCCACTTTCTATTCGAGGATAAATAAAAATCACGAAACTTCAAAGTAAAAGTGTCACAGTTTCTGCCACAAAGAGAGTTCCTATAAGAAAATGCATTGTCTGTATATACAGAAATGCAACCTATAGATTTTGTTTTATATCATGACTATAAGACGAATGATGTGCACCGGTTTCGAGAAATACATTTAAGAATGATTTGTGAATGCAAAATTAAATATGTCAAAAGATAGTTAAAACCATAATTTTCTTAATCTTATATGTTTATCTAAATACTATATGCTTTATTGATACCTGGTTTCTAGAATTGAGTTTTGTTAGATGTTCCACTTTCGAACAAATAGCTTTTAAAAATGAATATATAGTGAAACAAAATCTTCCTCTTCAATTTTACAGTAAAACATTAATTTTACTATCTCGCGAAATTTTCCATTCAAATAGCAACTGTTTTGTAGGAATTTTATAATGTAGCAGATTCCATGTACTTATTTCAATTTTGTTCTCTCTTAAAAAATTAATTTGTGGCCTGTATTCTTACTTTAAATATCTTGTCCGAATATTGATACCAATTGATTGTGTATATTTATGATCTACTAAATTATTATATAACAGTTTATTATAGATATAATTTGTTTGTATTTGTTTATTTCTTCATCTCAATTTGTCCGTACAAATACTGATTTTACTCTTTATTGAGCTTTCTTTAAACAAAACTTGCTGCCTTTCCTTCGGAATGGAGGATTGTTATGCCTTAAACTCTGCAATCAAATTTGACTTATTGCTTAACTTTCTAAATTGAAAACATGATTACTTTCCTTCACTATCAAATAAGTCGTTAATATATGCATATCCATCCACTTGGTACTCAGTTTTGAAAGAACTAGCCTTTGTTTGATTTATCTATAAGCTATTTCCCCAACCAATCTCAAATATTTTTTGTGAGTTTACCATTATTAGTTTTCTTTTTTCTCTATGCCTTAAGTATTTAATTTGATCTTGTTTATGTTCCTACTTTAATTTTTTGCATTTGTTTTTGTTGCGACCAAAATAAATCCCTAACGTTTGACGGGTCCGTCCTGGCGTAACCTCTCTATGCTATGTTTGAGCGCCCTTAACCAGATTCCTTTTATTTTACTTCGTCAGATCTAGACGTGTGGAAGCACCAAACGTTTCGATTATATCTATAGCTATAGATATGTCTCTAAATATAGTTGTATAATCCACCAATTGAGATATTCTTTATCAAGAGAAATCCTAATTTTAGACGGAACTTTGTCGTTATCGCAAACGTATTCCCTTTTTTAAGTTTCCATTTATGATATAAATGATTCATTAAAACCAAAATCTTTTAGAACGCTTAACATTAATTCTTATTCTTAATAACAAAAAGCTTTAGTAAAATCATCATCAAATATGATAACCCTATCTATGTCGTATTATTCTCCGTAGTCGAATATATCTTATAAGAGGGCCGAAAGATACCAGAGTCATACTCATAGATTGAAAATAAACTGACAACGCGATGGCTAAAAACAAAAAGACCAGCAGACACACAATAAGAAAAACATAGGAAACAAAATACTAAGCAACACGAACCCCACCAAATTAAATTTGCCTTAAATTGACTCCAATCAACGATTTTTTTACAGGTTCATCCCCATTATTTATTCAAGGAAGCATAGCCTCTTTGCCATAAGTGGTTATTTTCAAATCTACATCTGATGATGATATATGACGATAACTGTCTTTAGATAATGTGTCATTCATTCTTTTTAAGACAGCACGTCGTTTTGTTGGGTACATGATTAACGTTATTCCTCGTGTCCCTTATTTTGATTATTAATTAACATTAGTTTTAATTGTACTTAATACATCAATAAATAAGATACTTAATGTAACGACAACCTGAATGTTGTTTGCGGAGAAGTTCCTATGTAGACGAGACGCGCGTCTGGCGTACTTAATTATAATCCTGATACCTTTTAACTGATAACTATTCAATGTATCCGTTCAATAAACTTCAATCAACTTCTAATTATATTGGTATTAAATCTATTAAAAAAATGTGTTAAAGGCCAAATAAAGTACGAAGTTGAAGAGCATTGAGGACCAAAAATTCCTAAAAGTTTTGCCAAATACATCTAAGGTAATCTATTCCTGAGGTAGAAAAACCTTAGTTTTAAAAAAGAATCAAAGTATACCACCATTCCTTATGTGAAATTATACTTTTTTTTTTTAAATAATTTGAACGACAAAATTATTTTATATTTCTTCCTATGTGTCGTTTATTTTTCTGAGGTCATACACGCGAAGCAATGCATGTGGTTTTCAAATTTGATAGATGGTTATTGTTCTTTTTAGTTAAATATTTGTTTATATTGAAATTGTGACACAATGATGACTGTCGCACTCATATTGTGACTATTTTATCTATTATGTCATTTTTGTTCACAGATCGTTGTAAATATAATGGAATTTGATGCGACTGTCATACAAGTGAGAGGTTTAGCGCTATAAAACCAGTTTCAATCCATCATTTTCTAAATTTGGAAATGTCTGTACCAAGTCAGGAATATGACAGTTGTTGTCCATTCGTTTGGTGTGTTTTATCATTTCATTTTGCCATTTGATTAGGGACTTTCCATTTTAAATTTTCCTCGGAGTTCAGTATTTTTGTGATTTTACTTCCTTATTACTTTGGGATACCATACGACATATTTTGTTAATAGTGAACAAAAAGGTAAAACATGCTACACAGAGGAACAAGTGATCAGTATGCTTTAGTTTATTATTGGCAACATATTTGTTGAATTTGGAGGTAGACTTTTAAAACAATTGTCGGCACTGATGATATTTTAAGTACCTTAACATCAATAAGTTTACCAGTTTAAACTTTATTCCAAGGCCTGACGGCTCTTGAAATCTTGTAAGTATTTTGTTTCTGTATATATCTGAATCATTATCTGTTGCTAGTTCATTTTAACATCTTCGATTATCTAATTACAATAACAAAAAAAAAAACAGAAAATATACTTTGGAATATTCGTATGTATATTTTTTTCTGTCCTATTTGTTAAGATAATCGAATAAAATACAATACTAAGTTTTTTCTTTATCACAGAAGAGGTAATGTGCATGAGTATGAATCTTTTTAGCATACATGAATTATGACTTTTTTGTTTCATAAACATATGCAATGATATATAAAATAAGGAAAAAAGGTACCAGGATTATAATTTAATACGCCACACGCGCGTTTCTTCTACATAAGACTAATCGGTGACTCTCAGATCAAAACAGTAAAAATGCCAAACAAGAACAAAGTTCAAGAGCATTGAGGACCCAAAATTCCAAAGACAATTGTGCCAAATACGGCTAATGTAATCTACTCCTGGGATAAGAAAATCCTTAGTTTTTCGAAATATTCAAAGTTTTGTAAACAGGAAATTTATAAAAATGACCATATAATTGATATTTATGTCAACATCGGAGTGCTGACTAGTGTCAAACAACTATATCTGACTTGTAGTTGCTAGCATCAATCTGTGTGAAAAGCTAAAATAATGCGATGCAGCAAAACATTTATAACATATTATGTTATAGGATCCTGAACAGCAATCTACCAAATTTCATCAAAGGATTGACAGTGCTTAAAACTTTTGAAGTAAAGTGATTTCTTTTTTTGTAAATCTAAATAAGAAGATGTAATATGAGTGCCAATGACACAACTCTCTATTCCATTCACAATGTATAAAAGGTCAAAGTACGGCCTTCAACACAGATCCTTGGCTCACACCGAACAGCAAACTATAAAGGGTCCAAACATTACTAGTGTAAAACAATTATAATAGGAAAACCAACGGTAACCATGTATTAATTTAATTCAATTGATACTATCTGTGAAATTACATTACATGAAAGCTTTCTTCCTAAAGTCGTTCCATGTCTGATTTTTTAAAAACGTTTTGTAATTTTCTTGTAGTTTATACATGGGGTTTTCATATTATTTCATCAAACGTTTTAGGCGAACTAATGAAATCAAAAAAAATATATAAAGAATGCTGCAACTGAAATTATAATACATATAAAGTTCATCTTGTTATTTAACGGAGAGATTTTACTGTCTTCTTTTATAAAACACAAGTCAACAGGACAAGGCAAATATTTAAGAAAAATCATACATTGAGACGTGAACAACCTTAAGCTTATTTCGTTATGTAAATAGCAGTTGCAACAACTACCAAAATGAATGTTAATGTTTTATACTTTTTCCTACTTTTAGGGTTGTCAAATTGTTTTCAAGGCATCGTTTTTGAGTTAACAGTATAAAACTAAAATACCTTTGGTTTCATTAACGATCTTAAGAAGTTCCCTTTTTGGAAAAGAAACAAACTATGTTACTAATTTTGTAACTGATTTACCAAACTTTATATATAAAAAAAGAATTTGATAAGTTTTATAAGGCCAATAAAGAACTGCATTTAACCTGACTGTATGAATGTTGTTTATGCTAGCAATTTGTGCAGACCTTTGTCTGCTTACAAAACATTACTTTCATCTTAACTGGACTCACAAGGACAAGATGAACTGATAGTATTCATATTGAACGTCAGAAAAAAAATCATTTCATATCAAAATAAGAAAATGAAGTATAATTTCCAATGAGACAACTCTCCACTAGAGACCAAATGACATAGAAGTTATCACCTATATGTCAATACAGCAAAAGTCGACAATCGCTGAATTACAGGATCCTGCCTTGGAACAGGAACATACAGAATATGGCGGAGTTAAACATGTTAGCATAAAATTGTTTATATTGGTATTAACTTAGATAAATGTTCATATGTACAAAGTCTTTAATGATGTGCGGTAGAATTGTCTGAAAACACAGGTGTTGAAATTTTCAAACA
Organism: Mytilus edulis; assembly: GCA_019925275.1. NCBI lineage: Eukaryota > Metazoa > Mollusca > Bivalvia > Mytilida > Mytilidae > Mytilus > Mytilus edulis. The sequence goes on along the minus strand of CM034350.1, from coordinate 117,124,379 downwards.
AAACTCCAAGTATTACCATTTGATTAAAGCATACATAAAATATACGTGAATAACAACTTGATATTATGTTATTAGCATAGAAACATCTATCAGAATATGCGATATTCTTATTTAGCAAATAATGCTTAAATGTGGGGTTTTTTTTCAGAAATCTATCGATCAATCAGTTAACAACGCTAAATGAGGGATGTTTTAATGGCTTGACGGCGATGAAAACGTTGTAAGTAATTGATTCCGCTGACAAAACTACAAAATAAAAAGGTCTCATATTACCCCTTTTCTGTATATGACATTTCAAATAGCATTTTATGGATGCTTATTCTAAAACTCTTTCGTTATCGATTTTGAGTAAAGTTTTTTAATTTTCCTAGTTATGTATAAATTTTGTTTGAATAATTTTTTTGATTGACATGTGAAGAAACTTCTGTTTACACGTCCGGAGATTTAGGAGATAACTGTACTATATTTTAAGCTTCTACAGTATCAGTTGGTGATTTGGTGGTCGCAAATTAGGTTTACTGGCGACGCGTTGGCGGAGCCAGTACACAAGTATTTGCGACCATCAAATCACCAATTGATGCTGTCGGAGCTTAATATACAATATTGTAATCTCCATTCTAATATAACTGACAGACAACAACGTTAAAACATGCATTTAAAATTTGGCACAAGTCATCTGCGCTTGCGCTTACGTTTTCATATCATTAATTGCCAATTGATGCCATGAAAATTGGCGACGTTATCCAATCAAAATGGAATTTACAAACGATGTTGCATAAGAATTTGAGATCACGCCGGTTTTTTTTGTGGAGTTGGTGTTGCAGATGCCTATTTTTCGTTTAGTCGTTTTTCTTTGTTTTGTCACTTCATTGTTAGTCTGTTTTCGACTTTTCAGTTTGAATAACTCTAAAGTTCCCTTTTCCAAACTAAAAAGGTGTAGAATTTCTAAAATGCAGACTCCCACCACAACTTTGAAATTTAAAAAATATATTAGTTATTGTACAGCGCATTGCATTAGGACTATAAATCCACGCAGTATCCGTTGTAATACATTACCTATTGTCACCTGTGAAATAAAAGAATAGTACTAGCTAATATCAAACACATTACTATTCTTTTTAATGCATGTCTATGCAGTCTCTGTTGTAAATACATAACCTGCGCCAACTTTGACATTGCAGAATTATACAAACACGGATCGGTTTTTAATTTGGAAAACGTTAAATATTGATAAGGTTAAATCAGAATAGATTGATGCATGTTTTATTCAGTTGTGTTGTATGTGAGTTTTGGACGCTTGGTCCCACTAACTGTGGCACTTACATCAACATAATTTGTCTGTTTGGGTTGCCTAATGAATTTACTCACATGATTAATTATAGTTAAGGTGGCAGGGGCGTCTAAATTAAATCTGAAATAATTTTTTAATAATTTATCAAAATGAAGTTTTTATCATGCTTTTTTCATAAATATAATAAAAAATATGGGTCACCGGACTTTTTTTCACGCTAGAATTTTTAAGATAAAATGTGAGAAGATAGCGCTTATAACATGCTTTCAGATAATAAAAAGAACAAATTGGGTCACCGAACTTGTTTTCTTGTTACAGATTAAAATAGGTAAATTCACAAAACATTCTATAATAAGAATTACTTGATCTGAGTTATATCCCCTTATTTGGCAAAGTTGAAGAAAAAAAACACAAATAAGGTGTTTTTGAGAAAACCAGTCGTAAATATGAGAATAAAACACCCAATTTTCTATATTTACATCAAAAATCTTACACATAAACTACATACTACTCTCAAAATTTGCACATTTCATCTAAGATTTAGACCAACATTATCTGCTACTTCAAAATCCATGATGGAGGAAAACACAAAAGCCACATTAAAAGGACTTTTTCATGGTCATTATTGATTTTTCCTTAAGAAACACAATATCTCAACTTTGAAATTATGGGACGATGGTATAATTTTTCAAACGACAGAAATACCTTACTATAGAATGTCTATACGAGTATCGACCAAGTTATTGTAATTAAAAATAAATGTATATCTGTTTCTTCCAATGTCTTTGTTCAAAACCTTATTAATACAAACAAAATAAAAGTCTATGTTTGTTCGTTTATAAACATGTCAGTATATACGCAATAACATTACACATTTTGAAAAGGTGATACAGTAGTTAACTGATGTTCAAATTCCGTGAAATAATTAAGAAGCGACAATGTAACAAATACGAACTGTGGGAAAAAAAGGCTTTATCTCATTTTCAATTGCTTAATATTTGCTACGATAACCTGTCTATTTTAATGACGATCAGTAATGTTATGTAGAAGTTCAATACAATATGTTATTTTCAGGTACCTGAATAACAACAAAATTACCTACCTTGATGCGAATGTATTTCAAGACTTGACTGGTCTTCAAACCTTGCCGTGTTTTGCCTATTTGCTGATATGAAATTAGATTAAAAAAATGTTCCTAAAATCTTTTTACTAATTTGAAACTTTTCGAAAGAACTTCAGCCAACTTACAAAGTTGGTCATTAACAAACGTACATCAACACGTCAAAACAGGACAAAACTGTGAAAAGTAAAGATATATTGTTGAATAGTGTTTGTTGTCTGAAATACAGCACTTACAGATGCATTTAATATTGTGAGAGTTATATGATCTAATTTAACTAGAATACATTGATTATAAATATCATATTCATCTACCTAGCATACATTGTAAAAAATACAAATAGTTAAAAAAAAAATGAAGGTGCATATTTTGAGCTAAGGATTATGATTTTTTAATTATAAAAACATTAGTATCCGAATTGAAAAAAAAATTGGGCTGATGTTCTTTCCTGATACAATTTGAATTTTTTTTCTGTGTTTAGCACAGCTCCCTTTATCTTAATGAATCGATGGCAATCATTTGTTAACAGACAGGAGAAACTAACTCAAGTCTGTCAATACTGATATCCACCAAGTTGTTGATAACATGACAAATTTTAATACTGTATCATTATCCAAACCATTGGTAATATAGCGGTTTTTTTTTTAATGTAGCTTAATTTTCATGTTTGTTTTTTTCGTGTATAAACGTGTCAGTACATATCCAATGAAGACTAACATTTTAAATCAATTAATTTTCAGTACTCAGGTTGTGGTCACGTCAATAATACAAGTGCCACATCTATATACCTTTGGGGTCAATATTTATATTATATTTTATGATATTCTGCTATGTGAGAAAAGTCAGGGTCAAACGATATACTTTTCTGAGTGTATATTTTGAGATAAGGATTATGTTTGTTTCCATAATGAGTACCCCAGTAGTCGAATTGATGAAACAAATGTTTTAATTAATTTTTATTTCCTAATATCATTTGAATAGATGTTTCACACAACTTACACCTGAAAAACTCGTTAAAGTTTTGAGACTTTATGACGTCTTTTACCAGATAGAGGGGATCGCCTGTATCTCTGCACTATTAACGTTCATCAAGTGTCTTCGTGAGCTTCATCAAGCATCTACACTTGCAATTCTTATCAACAAGACATGATACCAATGATTATTTGAGTACAAATATTTCGTTTGAATCATCTTTGTCAGCGTGTGCTTTAAATTACTTTTATAACTGAAAGTCAAATTGTGTCTACAATTTTGCAGTTGATGTAAGACAATAACAAAACACCAAGATCAGGATTGCAACTGATTAATTTATGTAAATGTTTGTTTTAAATTCATTAACTTGTCGAGTGTCTTAATACTGATGTGAACTGTATTCAGTAAAATGTTTAAGTATAATACAAAAGGCTAAAACATACTGATCCCTTAGAATAATCCCATCATTAAAAAAAACAAAAAAAACTCAATGTTACGACACTCGGGATTTTTTTTTATTTAGAGTAAAGCAGTTGGAAAGCAATCTTTCAAACATAATGAAAAAAAATGCGTTATGCTGGTTTACTTGAATTAAGCCCGCATTTGAACTAAAGACCTTGCTTTTCATCCTTGCTGTCTTGTGTATGTGATAATGTCATCTACTTGCAATCATTAGAAATGCAGGTTGGTTGTTAACCGTATTCCATTACTATGATGCGTTGGTAGTGTTTATGCTTAATGCAAGTTTTCCATATTGTTTTGTTTATTTTAGAACATTAGGTTCCAACCCACTGAACTGTTTCAACTGCAACTTATTACAACTAAAGCAATTTCTACAAAACCAGACTTTTGGGGATGCTGACGCAAAGTGTGATGGAACAAACCATATGGTTGTTGACTTTAATTTCACAGACTGCACAGGTAGTATTGTGTAAATGCATAATAATTTGAACAAAAGAAACAGTTCACCATGTGTTCATCGTAAATACTAAAAGAGTTTATATACGTCAAGGAAATAGTTAAACAAAACAATTACTTTGCGAACATTGCACTACTTTTAGACATGTTATTGTCTGTTTGGTTTATACTTAAAAAGGGTCAGAACTTATCAGAGGGGTAGTCAAACTCATAAGTCGAAAACGAACGCACAACGACATGGGAGAAAAGACAAACGACAAACATTCAAACATTGAAACAAACAAAAACAGAGAAGGATCTTAGGTGCTCATAAAAGGGTCATTGTTATCATATAGATAAGAAGAGATGGTGTTAAAGCAAATGAGACTCTCCGTCCAAGTCACAATGTATAACAAGTTGTATATTTGTTAATTTTTTTAATGATTCGTTTATCAGATATGACAACTGGAGTTGCCCAAAGTATAACTCAGCACCTAACAAGCACAATTACAAACAGTCAAGGTAAGTCCAGAGTTAAGTCAAATAATCATTTTGAACATAGTCATTTCGTCGTTTTTGAGGTTTTATCTTTTCATTAATGAGTTTATATACACTTTTTTGCAATTACTTTATCAATGTTTTGTTAAGTTTGGATGGTAAATTTCTCAACTGCATTCAGGTCTTTTTATGTACATGTATGAAAATTATTAGCATGGTTTTTAAACGTTCAAACAATTTGACTTGAAGCATCACTGAATAGTCCTTATTTGTCGAAATGCGCATCTGTTACAATGACATAGGGCTAAAATGGACACTGACGAATTAAATATTTTGTAAGCATTAGGTTTTTTCATAACCTGGATCCAAAGGAGTGGTTAACATTTTTTGGTGTACATCCATACGGTTTGTTTTTTTTTGCACATCCGTCACATGCATTTTGTGAAGAAACAGTGAAGTATAATGTTCGTGTGACCGTGTTCTACCGTGTGATGCATATTTAACATCGAGATTAGTATCTTTTAATGATCTTTTTATATAAATTTTCATTCTATTCAATTTCTGTGTAGCGTAATGTCATGAGTATTATTTAGCAATAAATAACAGTTCAATTTTAAGATGAGGAGTTTTGTTATGATTACCAATGTAACCACCAATTAAAAAAGCAAGCATTCAGACGACAACAAACGACAGCCACTAAGATAGGCTTGACTGGGGACTGGCAAATATGAAATGTGGTTTCATTAAACATTTTCATATACGCTCAATTAAACAGTTTAACGGTTGATTTACAGGAAAACATAAGAACAAACTGTTATAATGATATTATGACTGAATTGAAGATCCATTAGTGGCATTGGGCTGTTTTCCTTTTTGTTGTATATTTGTCACGTTCGTAATTTCTATTGTCAATTTCAATTGTGTTTTGTTATTTGCATTTTTTAAATTCATTTCAGAAGTCATTTTTTCGTTAAACATAGCAAACGACTTAGACTGTTCACACATTTGTTATACTGAGTTTTAGCTAGCTATAAAACCAGGTTCTATCCACCATTTTCTACATAAGAAAATGCCTGTTCCAAGTCAGGAATATGACAGTTGGAATTTGATGAGACTGTCATCAAAGTGAGAGGGTTAGCGCTATAAAACTAGGTTTAATCCACCATTTTCTACATTAAAAAATGCCTGTACCAATTCAGGAATATGCCAGTTCTTGTCCATTCGTTTTTGATGCGTTTTGTTATTTGATTTGCCATGTGATTATGGACTTCCCGAATTGATTTTCCTCTAAGTTCAGTATTTTTGTGATTTTACTTTTTGTTATCCATTCGTTTGATGTGTTTGAACTTTTAATTTTGCCATTTGATACGGGACTTTCCTTTTTGAATTTTCCTCGGAGTTCAGTCTTTTTGTGATTTTACTTTTTTCTATGGTTGTTGTTCTCTTTGTTAATTTTAACATTAGAAATAGTCTAAGGGTAAGATTTTCATATCATCTAAAATGTAGGTAATGGTGAATGTTGAATAGCTAAGCGGCGGGGTCTGTTAAAAAATTTATGAAAACTAACTTCCAGCAATTTTAACATCAGTAATTTTGTTCACATTTTTCTTAACTTCCAGATGAAAGCGGTATCTTAAATTAATATGTTACAATCGAATGAACATCATAGTCTCATGTTTTTAAAATAAGTTAGATGCTTATATAACGGCTACCCTAAATAAAAATATCTACGACATACTTATATTTAATTGCACTTGAAATTTTCTCAAAATAATGATTAGTATAAATAAACTCATCATAGATACCAGGACTAAATTTAGTATAAATGATTAATAGAATTCTCAATAGTAAGAAGTCAATTGTTTATGATAACGAATAATACATTTGGACATTTTGGTATTACTTTTTTAAATTCTAAACAATGATCAATTAATAAACAAGCAATAAGTTGTTTTGATTCTTACAGCAATACCACGAAGTACCGTCGTTACAACCGAACCAATAAGTGACGCTGTAACAACAGTGAAAACAACCAATGCCTTTTTAACAACAGTAACAAATAGTCCTGACGCACCAATAATACAAACAACAATCGACGCCATAACAACAAAAGAACCAACTACTCACGCCACAGCTCCAACCCCAAATATTGTAGACACTACAATTAGTACAACTCAAGATACTCAGTTAACATCAACAACTTCACCTGTTACCCAGAGTAAGTACTGAATTACCATCAACGACTTCACCTGTTACCTAGAGTAAGTAGTACCGTTTGTATTATACTTAACAAACTATTAAGCATAGCATAACAGTTTGATATTTAGTGCAAACAGACACTCGTATTTCTTTAAAAACAAATCATGTTGTCTGTTTGATGCTTTACGATTTGATAGCAAAAACGGTTACACTACTGTCCCTGTGTTTCATCGTGAGTAAACATCTAATTTGTTCTATAGATATTAGAAATGATATTTCAACTGATCGGGCGGAGCTTATGTTTTAATTTGCATAATGACAGTTTATTTGAAGACGTGTGTGATGAGGATGATTGCCGTGTTAATTATTATTGATTTCTACTCACCTACCAGTGTCACCCAATTAATTTACCAAAACAAATGAGTGCATGATATGGGAGGAGTAGAATGATTTTGAAATAAGGAATATTTGTGTGCTATAGCTAAGTATTTTACAATGTCGGCTATTGTGATATTCTGTTTAAATATTTCTAATTGTAAGATTAATTTCATAAAAATTCTATCAATAGATGGACTGATCTATGATGAGCGAACCGTTTAAACTCCGCCCAGTCAAGTGAAATAAATTGAGTAATATATCAAACAAAGCTGGGGTTTTTAATTTTTTGATTACTATAAAGTAAAATCACAAAAATACTGAACTTAGAGGAAAATCAATTCGCTAAGTCAATAATCACATGGCAAAATCAAATAACAAAACGTATCAAAAACAAATGGACAAGAACTGTCATATTCCTGACTTGGTACAGGCATTTTCAAATTCATTTGTGGTGGTAATCTTGTTTGGAGGAATCTAGTGTTGATGCTCTGTGTGATAGTTTCAGTGACCGATTTATCATTTTCTATTTCTATTATATTGTTTGATTATTATGACAAATAATTGTGAAATATTCCTTAGAATTAACATTTATAGCTTCCATGAGAATGATGAACGCGACATGCCTATGTACAGATAATTGATTTAATGTGAGATGGGATAAAGTTTCCCCGAGGGTATCACCAGCCCAGTAGTCAGCATTTCGTTGGGTTTTTTTTATCCCGGTAATAGATTACCTTAGCCGTATTTGGCACAACTTTTAAGAATTTTGGGTTCTCAATGCTCTTCAACTTTTTACCTTTTTGACTTATTAACTTTTCGATCTGCGTGTCACTGATGAGTCTTATGTAGACAAAAGACTCGTCTGGCGTACTAAATTATAATCCTGGTACCTTTGATAACTACAAAAAATGAACTATTAACGAAACTATTAGTTGAGATAAAACGAATTGATGTCAAGCAATATAATTAAATAATTCAAAGAACAAAATTTTGTAATGTTATTGTTCTATTTTCAGAGGCCGACAATTCAGCTGTTATGACCGGAACCGTTAATGGTGTTTCTGTAGTGGTTTCTGTTATCGCATCCTTTGTAATACTAAAGGTTTGCGGTTTTAAATAATCTGCTTTGAAAAAAACAGTAGACCATCCTTCAATCTCGTAGTAGGGAGATGCAGTATTGTAAACAATGCAATCACGATGCGCAATAATCAACTGGTATTTGTTTATAAGTGAAATCACAACTATATCATTAACATTCACTTCACAATATTAGATTAGAAAGTGCATTTTATCCAACATGATAAAAAAAACATCATGTTTTCATCTTTATGTTTATTTATCTTATCTTCAGTATTTTGCTAATTTATCTTGTTAATTTCTCTGTTTATAATTACCTAAAAGTTGTAAAATGATTTTAAATTTTATTGATAGAGTATTATTTATTGATGCATTAACATTATTTTATGATTTGTTATTTTATTTCTTTTTTATATATATATCTTTTTGTACTTAATCTGTCTTTTTCATATTCATATCTATGTGTTACAGTTTATCAATATTCATAACAAGAACAATATAGCGTACACAATTTATAAGTTAGCGTGTAGATTGAATTATATGTTAAAAAAATTGAAGTATTTGTAGAACTTGTTCTGTATTTTGTATGAAGGGCCTCACGATAGATTAGTGTACGTTAATTTAGTCACCCTTTTTGAATAAAGTCATTATCATTATTATTATATTTATTATATTTTCATTTTTATTATAAAGGCAAAGTATAAATGTCTTTAGTTGAACAAGACCGAAACGGCCAGGACTTAATTGTGCTTGAACACAATATATAGGTGAAAGGTAAAAGTACTGAGAAGAATATTACCGAACTAACGACATGTTTCTGTATCGTCAACACGTTATCTTAGACATAAATGTGCTTTTTCCAGCATGAGCAGCAATCAATGATATGAAGTGATAATAGGGACGAATAAAAAACACGCCATCCTAGAGTGCTTATATTATAGTTTTAACATACCTGAAATTAGAACTCATGGATTTGTAAGCATTTTGTTTCTAATTTTCAAAACATTGTTTCGATATAAGTGTTGAGTATATATATTTTGATTAGAAAAAAATGTGATGATTGCCTTTTTTTAAAGCATGATTTTTATATTGTATACTTAGTGTAATTGTAACATGTTTTTATATTTTATTAATAAAAATTTAGAAAATTTTGTTTAAATGAATTTACGATTAAATCCTCAGACCTGCTATCATCATAACTTTTCTTGGCGTCTTTGTTAATTTGGTAGTCAGTTTGATTGTATGTCTATGATGTATGTATATGTTACAGTGAATTTGTATTAGAATCCCTGAAATTTTCAGGGATTATTTAGAATCACTGGCTAGTTTAGGGATTATATATAATCACTAAAATTTTCAGGGATTATATATAATCACTAGAAAAAACGTCAGGGATTCTGCATAATAACTGAAATGAAATAATTTTATTTATAAAGAAAATAATTTATTCTTTAAAATCACATAAATTGTAAAATGTTAAGCACAATATATCAAAATGATAACCCCAATTTTTTAGATGTTAGGCACACTATATTAAAACGTGAAACACAATATATTAAAATAATATGCTTCATATCAGTTTTACCACAATATCCACATTTAAAAAAACCTTTTCCTGCACATATCGAATCAGATTTTAACGACACGCCTAAGAGAAGTAAATTGTTCAGTAAAAACATCAGGAGGTACCCCCCCCCCCCTTTTTTTCCCCTAAAAAAAATGAATAAAAAATATATGGGGATTTGCAAACTTGAACTTCCTCGTGCAAGAAAGACACCATGTTTTGTGGCCAGGCGATATCCTTTTACACACTTTTTTGGAACAATTGCCATTATGTTTTTTTTTGTTTCCCTTTCCTTTTTTACCCTGTGGAATTGCTATGAGAATATTACAACAAATGCAAGCTTCCTCTAAAATTGTGTTCTATTTGTCAATCCGAAGTTCTGCCTGTTTTTCTATACATTTAGATGCCTAAATTCTTACAGTTTGAATTTCTTGTTCATTTGAACAAAAAATAAACAACATATATTTCATAATCTTCCTCACTACTTTTTTGCATGTACCACACATAACATGCTCTGTGGATTTACAGATAGAACATGAATATCCATTTGACGCTGGACTTTTATAAACAAACAATACATGTAAAGTTATCGCTATCAAGGGAATGATGAAAATGTTGATATTATTAATTTTGAAGTCTTTAACTTTATCTCGAAACCCTGTGTTGGTTATATCTTTTAGATCATCCTCTGTGTTTAAAAGCAAAATTATTTCATCTGGCAAGGAATATGAAAGAAAAAAAAATAATTTGTCTATATTAATTTTGTTTATCAAAAAAAGGATCATTTAATAATTCATAATCCCTGAAATCATATTAGGGAATTTGTAGAATGATTGTTAAAATATTCAGTGATTATGTAAAATCACTTGTCATTTTCAGGGATTATATATAATCACTAATGATTTTAGTGATTCTACATGTTCCCTGAAAAACCAGGGATTCTACATAATCCCTGATTACACAAATTCACTGTAACATATACACAGTTTTGGCTGCTGAATCCAAATCATAATATCATTAACCTATTATGTCTGTTTGGAATGTTCACTACGTCATAATAACATGTATAACGTAGCTATGAACTATTGTCATACATGTTGGAGGTTTATTTAGCTATGAAACAAGGTTTAACCCACCATTTTCTTCGGATAATGCCTGTACCTAGTTAGGAATTTAGAAATTTGGAAATCGTTTTTCACCTGTTCGTTCGATTTATTGAAGTTTAATGGTCTACCTCTTTTTGAATTTGGTTTGTCGATAGGTATTTATGTTATATAGTTTTTACATTATTGTTTGTGTAAGCATTTCATATCACATTTTACACACTTGTTATTGTTAAAAACGTATGTTGGTGTTGAACCATATAAAAGATTTCGTAGGTAACCTCTTTCGATAACATATGACTTTATATCGCTCGATTATTCAAGCATCCCAGAATTTGTCTGTTTTTTGGCATTCTTATGTATTTGCCAAAAACAAAGTAATTTACAGGAGGTGCTAAATTTGACCTGAGGGAATTCTTTTAAAAGCCTCAAACTTTGAAACTGGTACAGGATTGGCTTATTCACAGTACTTCAAACATATGATGATTTTAAAACCATAAAAACGACACAATACAAAATCAGTAAATGAAAATCCAAGAAATAAGACATTTTTTTTTGTTATATGTATTTTACTATTATATGTGTAAGCCTCAAATCAGTACATCCTACAATCTACGTATTTTTTTCAAATCTGTGTCCAATCAATACGTCATATACAAATATATGTACCCACAATTCAATTATCTATCTAAATGTGTACTCAATCTATATGGTGCGAGATTTATCAACGAGAAATTTGCAATGTCAGACACCTGTAAGCAAAGACTGCTAAAAGATCAGAATGATATGTTTTCCCATCAAGCATTTTTTAATGTGAAACTGTCCCTTTTTTGTCAGTTTTTCTTTTTTCAATACCGTGTTTTTAAACAAATCTTAGTATTTCTCGTCTACTTTACTGTTTCATTTGAAAATTTGTATTGATGTCTTTGACAACAAAACTATGTACTCAAAGATGTTTTGACGTAAACACATAGAAAAATGCATACCAGGACACAGATTGGAGGAAATAAAGGACATAAAATAGATTTTGGGACGTCTACCTATGATTGTGTAAAACCATTCAAACCGCAAAACCAACGGTCTAATCTATATAAAAAACGAGAAACACGTATGAATCACATCAACAAACGACAACTTCTGAACATCAGGATCCTGACTTAGGACAGGTGCAAACAAATGCAGAGGGCTTCAACGTTTTAACAGGCACCACCTTTTACTCTACCTGACACAATAGTGAAACATTACAACATAGAAAGACACACTAAAAAATATCAATTGAAACGACTTAACTCAATCAAAATACATATTAACCAAAACCAAGGGAACATACACTGAAACAATATCTTTGATCTATGACACAATGTAAATACAAAATAAATAAAACAAGGGGGTTAGATGTAAAACAATATCAAAAAGACAACCATAACCTTGGACAAAATGTTGCCAAATAAAATAACGTACACAGGTAAATCAAATAAATTTGTTGTAAGGTATACATGGAATACAGAAATATTTTTTACAAAAAAAATATTTTGTTGCTCATAGTACGAGAACAGAAGTATAAAATTTATCGTCATACCAAACACTTATCAAAGGTGGTTAATCTTAAAAATAGTGAGAAAAAACATAACCTAAATAAGTAAACATTAGATTTAATGTCAGTCTCATTAGCCAAAATGTTGAGAAAATCGGTGACGGGTACAAAAAAAGATTTTACCAGAACCATGTTCATCCCATATCAATTTTTTCTTTTCAAATTTCTTAGATATGTATTTTTTCAATCATTTATAACAAAGAAGTTGAAATAATATGCTTTTTGTTCTTAAAAAAAAAAGAAAAACATAAATTTACAAAATTGACAGTATGGTAAAATTGACAGGAAAAAGCAACAACATTTTATTAAACTTTCTTATATTAACACCTACCTATAGTTTTTTTTTAAGTTAAATTTATTTAGATTGGTCCGCTTCATTTGTATTAAAAGTATAACAAAAAAGGTCTAATTGTGAAACTGTGATTTTTTTCATGATAACAGCCCAAAAAAATTATGAAAAATGGGAAAATCATCAAAATTGGAGACTTTCAAATGGCCGTAGCAAAAAAAGAAGTGCATCACAAAATGAGATTTTTCTTCAACAATTATTTGTTTACAGTCATATAAGCCCAAAAAGCAGGTTAAGGAAAAAAGGGCTATTGGTACTTTACGGAACGGAACGGAACGGAACGGAATTTCATTTAAGGTATCCAAAGGGGACATTTATCAAAATTTCGAAAAATCTTTAAAACAAAACTAACTTTAAAATTTCTGTGTTTTACGGTTTTCCATATACAAATAACACAAATGTATACTTAATCTCATCTTCACAGGTGAAATGTGTAATAATGTATAACATCGGGAAATATTCTGTAGATGAATATGTCGGATTGTCCTGATAAATTATCACGAAATTAACGCATTTGCAAGTCGTGCATTATGATATCTAGACTGACCTCACGTCGTCCTTGATTAGAGACAGTGATCAAGTTGAATCTGATTTAAACTTTTTAATTTATTTTTCCGTTCCGTTCCGTTCCGCAAAGTACCAATTGCTCTGAGGAATTGGTATTTAACGGAAAAAACGGAAACAGACATCTTTAATGTAATTAAAGCAGTATGATAACAAAAATTGTCTGACACCTCTTTTTGCATGAGTGGTATGTGTTTTAGATAGCATTTTCGACTTGATCAATAATAAAAAATTTAACACAAAGGCAGGTTACACAAAAAGTCTTTCTCCTTCCATCGGTAATTCTATTTTAAAAAAGAGGCCTTCAACAGCCCGTTCCGACGATGATTAGAGACAGTGATCAAGTTGAATCTGATTTAACTTTTTAATTTTTTTTCCGTTCCGTTCCGCAAAGTACAATGCTCTGAGGAATGGTATTTAACGGAAAACGGAAACAGACATCTTATGTAATTAAAGCAGTATGATAACAAAATTGTCTGACACTCTTTTGCATGAGTGGTATGTGTTTTAGATAGCATTTTCGACTTGATCATAATAAAATTACACAAGGCAGGTTACACAAAGTCTTTCTCCTTCCATCGGTAATTAATTTTAAAAGAGGCTTCAACAGCCCGTTCGACGATGATTGAGACGTGATCAGTTGAATGATTTAAACTTTTTAATTTATTTTTCCGTTCCGTTCCGCAAAGTACCATGCTTGAGGAATTGTATTAACGGAAAAACGGAACAGACATCTTATGTATTAAAGCAGTATGATAACAAAAATTGTCGAACTCTAAAAAGAGGCCTTCAACAGCCCGTTCCGACGATGATTAGAGACAGTGATCAAGTTGAATCTGATTTAAACTTTTTAATTTATTTTCCGTTCCGTTCCGTCCGCAAAGTACCAATTGCTCTGAGGAATTGGTATTTAACGGAAAAAACGGAAACAGACATCTTTAATGTAATTAAAGCAGTATGATAACAAAAATTGTCTGACACCTCTTTTTGCATGAGTGGTATGTGTTTTAGATAGCATTTTCGACTTGATCAATAATAAAAAATTTAACACAAAGGCAGGTTACACAAAAAGTCTTTCTCCTTCCATCGGTAATTATATTTTAAAAAAGAGGCCTTCAACAGCCCGTTCCGACGATGATTAGAGACAGTGATCAAGTTGAATCTGATTTAAACTTTTTAATTTATTTTTCCGTTCCGTTCCGCAAAGTACCAATTGCTCTGAGGAATTGGTATTTAACGGAAAAAACGGAAACAGACATCTTTAATGTAATTAAAGCAGTATGATAACAAAAATTGTCTGACACCTCTTTTTGCATGAGTGGTATGTGTTTTAGATAGCATTTTCGACTTGATCAATAATAAAAAATTTAACACAAAGGCAGGTTACACAAAAAGTCTTTCTCCTTCCATCGGTAATTATATTTTAAAAAAGAGGCCTTCAACAGCCCGTTCCGACGATGATTAGAGACAGTGATCAAGTTGAATCTGATTTAAACTTTTTAATTTATTTTTCCGTTCGTTCCGTTCCGCAAAGTACCAATTGCTCTGAGGAATTGGTATTTAACGGAAAAAACGGAAACAGACATCTTTAATGTAATTAAAGCAGTATGATAACAAAAATTGTCTGACACCTCTTTTGCATGAGTGGTATGTGTTTTAGATAGCATTTTCGACTTGATCAATAATAAAAAAATTTAACACAAAGGCAGGTTACACAAAAAGTCTTTCTCCTTCCATCGGTAATTATATTTTAAAAAAGAGGCCTTCAACAGCCCGTTCCGACGATGATTAGAGACAGTGATCAAGTTGAATCTGATTTAAACTTTTTAATTTATTTTTCCGTTCCGTTCCGCAAAGTACCAATTGCTCTGAGGAATTGGTATTTAACGGAAAAAACGGAAACAGACATCTTTAATGTAATTAAAGCAGTATGATAACAAAAATTGTCTGACACCTCTTTTTGCATGAGTGGTATGTGTTTTAGATAGCATTTTCGACTTGATCAATAATAAAAAATTTAACACAAAGGCAGGTTACACAAAAAGTCTTTCTCCTTCCATCGGTAATTATATTTTAAAAAAGAGGCCTTCAACAGCCCGTTCCGACGATGATAGAGACAGTGATCAAGTTGAATCTGATTTAAACTTTTTAATTTATTTTTCCGTTCCGTTCCGCAAAGTACCAATTGCTCTGAGGAATTGGTATTTAACGGAAAAAACGGAAACAGACATCTTTAATGTAATTAAAGCAGTATGATAACAAAAATTGTCTGACACCTCTTTTTGCATGAGTGGTATGTGTTTTAGATAGCATTTTCGACTTGATCAATAATAAAAAATTTAACACAAAGGCAGGTTACACAAAAAGTCTTTCTCCTTCCATCGGTAATTATATTTTAAAAAAGAGGCCTTCAACAGCCCGTTCCGACGATGATAGAGACAGTGATCAAGTTGAATCTGATTTAAACTTTTTAATTTATTTTTCCGTTCCGTTCCGTTCCGCAAAGTACCAATTGCTCTGAGGAATTGGTATTTAACGGAAAAACGGAAACAGACATCTATTAATGTAATTAAAGCAGTATGATAACAAAAATGTCTGAACACCTCTTTTTGCATGAGTGGTATGTGTTTTAGATAGCATTTTCGACTTGATCAATAATAAAAAATTAAACAAGGCAGGTTACACAAAAAGTCTTTCCTTCCATCGGTAATTATTTTAAAAAGAGGCCTTCAACAGCCCGTTCCGCGAATGATAGAGACAGTGATCAAGTTGAATTGATTTAAACTTTTTAATTTATTTTCGTCGTTCCGTTACCGCAAAGTACCAATTGTCTGAGGAATTGGTATTTAACGGAAAAACGGAAACAGACATCTTTAATGTAATAAAGCAGTATGATAAAAAAATGTCATAGACACCTCTTTTTTCATGAGTGGTAAGTGTTTTAGATAGCATTTCGACTTGATCAATAATAAAAAATAACCAAAGCAGTACACAAAAATGATTATCTCCCTTCCATCGTAATTATAATTTAAAAAAGGCCATTCAACAGCCGTTCGACGTGATAAGACAGTGATCAAGTTGAATCTGATTAAACGTTTAATTAATTTTTCCGTTCCGCAAAGTACCAATGCTCGAAGAATTGTAATTTACGGAAAAAACGGAAACAGACATCTTTAATGTAATTAAAGCAGTATGATAACAAAAATTGTCTGACACCTCTTTTTGCATGAGTGGTATGTGTTTAGATAGCATTTTCGACTTGATCAATAATAAAAATTTAACACAAAGGCAGTTACACAAAAAGTCTTCTCCTTCCATCGGTAATTATATTTAAAAAAAGAAGGCCTTCAACAGCCCGTTCCGCGATGATAGAGACAGTGATCAAGTTGAATCTGATTTAAACTTTTAATTTATTTTTCCGTTCCGTTCCGTTCCGCAAAGTACCAATTGCTCTGAGGAATTGGTATTTAACGGAATCAACGGAAACAGACATCTATAATGTAATAAAAGCAGTATGATAAAAACAAGTCAGAACCTTCTTTTTTGAATGAGTGGTAAGTGTTTTAGATAGCATTTCGACTTGATCAATATTTAAATAAACAGCTGCGCCATGAGCGCATGATACGCCCGTCGTCTTGTGAAGAAACATAAATCTTTTTTGAATAACACAGGGTTGTACAGGATGTCTTGCTTAGTATATCCTGACTCATTCCTTATTCCCGCTCAATAGGAAGATTGTACAAGATGTATTTGGAAACCCGACGCAACATTAGCCTGTTAAGTTTTAAGCAATAGAGATACAGCGCAACATGTGAAAAAACCCCTCTTTTTTTACAAAAAACTCAATAACTCGAAAATATAAAAATGAATCATCACCAAAAAGTATACACTCAGATCTTTAGATTAATATAACAAAGAAGTGTGTAAAGTTTTAAGCAATAATCATAAATCGTTTTTGAGATATGGTGCGACATGTAAACCCCCCCCCCTTTTTTTTTTTTACAAAATACTCAATAACTCAAAAATGAAATTTTGAATCATCACCAAAAAGTATACAGATATTAAGATTAATATAACTAAGAAGCATTTAAAGTTTTAAGCCATAATCAAGAATCGTTTTTGAGATACGGTGCGACATGTGAAAAAAACAGACCCCTGTTTTAGTTACAAAGTGCCATAACTCAAAAAGTTGTAATCTTATTTTCACAAAAAAGTATACAGATCATTTGACCATCATAAGAAACAACTATGTAAAGTTTCATGAAATTTGGATGAGTCGTTCTCAAGTTACGGTGCGACATGTTTACACCGGACAGACGGACAGACGGACGGACGGACGAACGGACGGACGGACACTGGACATTTGTATACCATAATACGTCCCGTCAAAATTGACGGACGTATAAAAAATAACACAAAGACCGGTTAGACAAAAGGTCTTTCTACTTCAATTGATAATTATAAATTAAAAAAAGGGGCCTTCCGAAGATGATAAGAAACAGTGATACCCATTTCCATTCTCAATTTTATATTAGAAACAAGGTCTCATAAATATTAAAACATATGTTTAAAATATATCTTCATAAAAATATGAGCACTAAACACTGGTTTACACTATAATAAAAAAATGTTTGCAAATTGTTAAAACATTTTCGGATTTATCAAAGCACTATAAAAAATGGTAACTCCTTAAAAGTCATAAAACCACAATAATAACTGCTGTTAATCAAAGTATTTATAAAAACTAAAAGTCTGTTCTGTTACAAAACCTATAGGCAAAGGTCTTACTATAATATCAGCGGGAAATTTCGGTTCTAGAGGTGCATTCCGTATTTAATCTGTTTTTTTTCTCCTATCTCCTGACGACAGCTGGTGTGTCCGTAGATATTGTTTAAATTTTCTATATTTTCACTTTTTAATTAGTTTACCTGCACAATGGCGCAGAAGCAATATTTTTTTTTGGCGCAAATGAAAAACTACAACTTTTAAGAATTGGCGCAAAAGCAATGCGTACTTAAATATCAATCAAATTTGACCGTGCCCACAAAACGATTGTTCAAATTACGAATAGTTTCAGCTTAAAATCCATGGCACTCTAAAATGTAGATTGTTTAAATCACATAAATTCCATATCGATATACGTATATTTGGATCTATGCAATATGTTTATCTGGACATCAGCATGCTAGCTTAGTTCCGTCATTTCAATAACATGGATGGCAATATGTTTGATTGATCTAACCATACGTTAACCAGTGTCCTTTGAATACAGTGATCATGCATGATGTGAACATTTTTTTCTATAGACATAGGTAGATTTGATTAATCCAAATAATATAGGTATAAAGCATACCGGTGTCCATGCAATTCATAATGCAAAACAACAATATATAGAAATAAATTATGTTTTTTTTTATGAAATGTATGTGCTTATGCAACATTATCAAACTGCTGTAATGCATTAGTTATAAACTTTGAAAGAACCGATGACTTTTCATTCGTTTTTAAACTCAAATGTACTTAAATAGCACATTTTAAACCGTAAGAAATTGGTTTATCTCTCGAAAAAACCTGAACTGTTCTCGAAAAAACCCGAACTGCTCTCGAAAAAACTTGGACAGATGGAAATGAATATACCCTTAAAATTGCATTTTAATTACAATAACTAAAAGTTTTGTTATAGCATATGTAAATGTAAGGATATAAAGACATCATGTGTGCATGCTCTTTGAAATTTGCATTGGTATGTGTATAGAAATTGCTTTTTTCTATATTTTGGCATAATTTTAAGCATTATTAGGCCAAATCAAACTTTTTTAACTGCAAAGTATGTATGGTTGGCAACATCCTTTCATCACAAATACTTACTTAACTTGTTTGATCTTGTAAATTTAGTTTAAGCATTTATTTTACGTGTTAAAGAAAAACATGTCTGTTTGTTTACATTTTTAGTCATAATCTCTCGAAAAAAACTGGACGCTCTCGAAAAAAACCCGATCAAATCACTCGAAAAAACACGATCTCAACCGGACACTATACCTACGGTGGTAATACTGATACGTATTATTACATAGCAGTAAAAAAAATCTACAAACAGTATGTTAATAAAGAGTTATGAAGTAAAATGAACATGGGACAAAATCACAAAAAAATACATAGAATAATACAAATTATCAATGAACAGGTGTTATATGTCAGTTTGGTATGGTCAAGACGTTTGGTAAAGATAACATCCTTTTAAGAGAGTTATCTCGCCTAACCAGTTATGGGGTTTTTAGTATTGCGGATTGCATTCCGTATTTGTATGATATGTTAGTTGATTTGTTCTCTTGATTTATTGTTACCATTCCATGTAGATGTGTTTTTGAAGAATAGAATTTATTAACTTGAATATTCGTTTATTATCTATGCCAGAAAGGAGCATTAAACAGGGCTTTACTTGACAGTCGATGTAGAGTCTGCAACTAAAAACGAATCATAGTATATTTTTAGCATTCTTTTAAACACATACAGTAGACGACTTTAGTTTTAATACCGATTTTGCCGCAAATACTAATATTCTCTTAGAAATCAAAGACGGTTACTTCGAAGTCGATAATAGGGCTATCTTAACTAGTTATCGTAAGTGTATACTAAGATAGCCGTTAAATTGTTAAGATAACCCACGAGGGGATTGCAGATACTCTCTTATCACCATCGTAATCTTCTTGTAAAGCGTTTTCTCTTAAATGAAACTTAAGATAGGTTTTCATGATACAGGGGCCCGCGGTAACAAGAAACTTCTCTTAAAGTCTTCGTAAGTCATAGTTTACGATTACACAAAGAATGCATTAAGGGTCCTTTTAAGAGTGTATCAAAAAGCATTCTATTTTCGTTCTTTTCTTTCCCATAACTTCGTTTGATAAAACCCTTAAAACATTCTTAGTCTAAGCGCACTTATTAATTTTCGGACTTATCCGACAACGTTTTCTTTGAAATTCTTTGATTTACATGTTAGTTTGTCCCGAAAAAATCTAGTGAAATGTTTGTATCGTAGGGCTATCATGACTAGCAGTGACACGGACAGTGAATTAAATGTATGCAATTACTTTTGCAAATAATCTTACATGTTTTCAATTTGTTTCTTAATCCGTTATAAATCAAGAGGACTTGAGCGGCCAAGCAATACACGTACAGTTTCATTCCCTGACATTCCTCATGTGTAAAATAAAGGTCATTTTCATTCTAAGATAGGTTGATGTGTGGGTAGAACCGCACTTACATTAAAATGTTTTTTCACAAGACGACGGGCGTATCATGCGCTCATGGCGCAGCTGTTTATTTAAATATTGATCAAGTCGAAAATGCTATCTAAAACACATACCACTCATGCAAAAAGAGGTGTCAGACAATTTTTGTTATCATACTGCTTTAATTACATTAAAGATGTCTGTTTCCGTTGATTCCGTTAAATACCAATTCCTCAGAGCAATTGGTACTTTGCGGAACGGAACGGAACGGAAAAATAAATTAAAAAGTTTAAATCAGATTCAACTTGATCACTGTCTCTAATCATCGTCGGAACGGGCTGTTGAAGGCCTCTTTTTTAAAATATAATTACCGATGGAAGGAGAAAGACTTTTTGTGTAACCTGCCTTTGTGTTAAATTTTTTATTATTGATCAAGTCGAAAATGCTATCTAAAACACATACCACTCATGCAAAAAGAGGTGTCAGACAATTTTTGTTATCATACTGCTTTAATTACATTAAAGATGTCTGTTTCCGTTTTTTCCGTTAAATACCAATTCCTCAGAGCAATTGGTACTTTGCGGAACGGAACGGAACGGAAAAATTAATTAAAAAGTTTAAATCAGAATCAACTTGATCACTGTCTCTAATCAAGGACGACGTGAGGTCAGTCTATATATCATAATGCATGACTTGCAAATGCGTTAATTTCATGATAATTTATCAAGACAATCCGACATATTCATCTACAGAATATTTCCCGATGTTATACATTATAACACATTTCACCTGTGAAGATGAGATTAAGTATACATTTGTGTTATTTGTATATGGAAAACCGTAAAACACAGAAATTTTAAAGTTTGTTTTGTTTTAAAGATTTTTCGAAATTTTGATAAATGCCCCCTTTGGATACCTTAAATGAAATTCCGTTCCGTTCCGTTCCGTAAAGTACCAATAGCCGAAAAAAGTTTAATTCTAGAGATGTTTGTCTCCTCGGAGGTGTACATCCTTATCGGATTTTGTTATGTGCAAAACGCATGGTATACACCCTGCACGATATGTCAGATTGATATTCTTTTCCAACTAGACGTGAATAAACATTTATAAATTAACATCAGCGAAACAAACCCAACCCTTATCGTTGGTTTCACTTATCAAAAGATAAATTCCTGTCCTTTTTTCCTCGAATGTGACCTGCCAAAAGAGACTAAACACTGGGTTTTTACTCACACGAACAACACTTTATCATATTCGCAACATTCAAAAAAAGAAAAAATTATAACAAACACGAAGAAATGTGATTAATCATGATATTGTTTTCTTCTTCTCTTAGTAAATTCCTCCTTTCTAGGAGCACCAGTGTCACACAGAGACAGAACTGGCACCACCGAAGAAAAGTTTTTAATCATCAGAGAGTTCTAGATTGTCTTTTTCGTCTCTTAGTTATTTCCTCCGTTCTTGGAGCACCCGTATCACACAGAGACAGAACTTGACTCGCAACTTTCGAAAAAAAAAATACTACAAACTAGCACCACTAAAAAATGCTTTAATCATCAGTGTTCTAGGTTGTCTTCTTCTTCTCTGAGATATTTCCTCCGTTCTAGCAGCACATGTGTAAGCTAATAATTGGAAATTCAAACTCCCATGGAAGAAGAACTGACAAACTAATAACAACTATCAATAAAATGCATCAGTGCATAAAAACAGTTTGAAAAACACTAACCCAAGCTGTGTATCTCCATACACATGTCTTTCAAGTAGTCTTCAAGACGCGGTTTTTTTTTCTCTATTATATACAATTTGACAAGGTTTTCTGCTGTAACACTACAATTCTTCATTCTTTCAATCAAATATTCAACAGTAACTGTTCTTTGATAGCATAATTAATGTTTCGACACCTACCTTTTAAATAGTCCGATGTTCGCTGTATTTGTTGTGTTGTATAACCCCGCCACATTATTTGTGTATGTGCCTGTCCCAAGTCAGGAACCTGTTATTCAGTGCTTGTCGTTTGTTTATATGTTACATATTTGTTTTTCGTTTATTTTTTTACATAAATAAGGCCGTTAGTTTTCTCGTTTGAATTGTTTTACATTGTCTTATCGGGGCCTATTATAGCTGACTATGCGGTATGGGCTTTGCTCATTATTGAAGGCCGTACGGTGACCTATAGTTGTTAATGTCTGTGTCATTTTGGTCTTTTCTGGATAGTTGTCTCATTGGCAATCATACCACATCTTCTTTTTTATAAGGGTGCCATAAGAGGATATTTATTAGGGAATATTTTATCAGCCAGTAAAACTATCCCTTCAGGAAAGTCAAGTTCAGTATTTCTACCTGTTGACCCCATCATTGCAAACTGTTACGCGTTAGTTTGATGTCCCAGAAACAGGGATTCAATATAACAAATTTCGCCTGTAAATTTCCGTTGAGGTACCGTCCCCTGCAATTAGGAGATTTTTCCAGTTGCTTTTCATTCATTTAGAGATGGCCACTGTACCAGATTATGAAAATGATAGTTAAACACGGAAATGCACCAATTGATTTCACAATGAATTGTGTTAAAGCTTACGTCCAAAATTGAGGTTAGCATATAAAAAACACGGATAATATCGTAGCCAAAGTATGAACAACATTACTCTATTTCTAGAATAAGTTTGTGATACGCTGGAAAATCTCATTTCCAATTTGTTTCATTATGTCTAAATGGGTTTTGTGTGTTTCATTCTCGAGTTGTTTGATAAAAGGAGTATCTATGTTGTGAAAACATTTGAAAAACATTGTTTTTCTCCCAAGTATCTACTATGCCGTCTACAATTATATATCTAATAAGTTTAGTGATGGCTCAGGGGAAAAATCCTTTGTTGGAAATGTAATTCGGGGATGACAAAAATAACAGACAAAAACGTCCTGCAATGTAAGACTAGGGCGGACAACAAAAACGCCCCGCATAGAAAGAGGAGGGCGGTAACACTCTGACAATCAGCAGCCCGGACCAAGTGCTCAAACGACAAAGAAAGCTGTGCCAAAAAAAACATATGTTTGATGCAGCTAGTTAAAAGAAATCAGCGGAGCTATGAGAAATTCATGCCGACGAAAATTCCTTAAATATTGAAAGCCTTGAGAGTTGTTCAGAATCAGACGATTGAAAACAGATTTGATACTGTGTATAAATAGCAGATTTCATTTTGAAAATAAAATCTTTTCTCTTACTGCTTTCGTTTATAAAGCTTGTAGCCACATCTTCCCAGACATTGTGTATTTTGAGATGACCCACAGGTAATTTTACCTGTAATTATCCTCGTCAACTTAACAGTTATTGTGAACTATAGCTTCCGAAATCTCTATGTAGTCATTTATTTCTTTCATAATATAACAAATCGGTCTATTTAAAGGTTAAAAACACAACTTGACCACTTTAAGAGCGGATCTGTTACCTCACATAATTAGGATGAATAAACAGACTCATTGTAGATACATTAATTCAAATTGTGTACGCCAGAAGAGCTTTTAGTCTACAATAATTATCAAAGGTACCAGGATTACAATTTAGTACGCCAGACGCGCGTAAGACTCATCACTGACGCTCATATCAAAATATTCATAAAGCCAAACAAGTACAAAGTTGAAGAGCATAGAGGGTCCAAAATTCCAAAAAGTTGTGCCCGATACAGCTATAAAGGTAATCTATGCCTGGGATAAAAAAAATCCTTCGTTTTTCTAAAAATTCAAAGTTTTGTAAACAGCAAATTTATAAAAGAAATTACCACATTATTGATATTCATGTCAACACCGAAATGTTGACTACTGGGCTCATGATACCCTCGGGGACGAAACGTCCACCAGCAGTGGCATCGACCCAGTGGTGTAAATAATTATTAAAGGTACCAGTATTACAAACGATTCTTCAATGACGCTGGAATCATAAAATTAAAAAGGCAAACAAAAAGTACGAAATTGATGAGCCTTGAGTTGAGGACCCGCTGTTATAGTGCTTTGTGTAATCGCATTTTTTGTAACAAAATAAGTTTGTGGTTATATATCTGCTTTCCTTACGACTGAAATTTTGGTTCATACGCTTGGCAAATTTTATCTGACGACAAATGGAAATTATGTGTGCACACATTGTTTCAGGGAGGCACGAAATGTTATTCCCTGTATGGAAAACTAGACATTCTTTAAAATTTTAAGAGACATAATCAAATCGATCTCCAGGAAATGATGTATTTACAAATTTCAATATGGTGTTTAACAAATCATACTTGTTTATTGAAACAACGATTCAAACATTGTTTAACACTACTTGGTCAGTTCAATGCTATGATCATCCATTGTTTCTTTCACGAATTTCTTCTAATCAGACATTTGCTTTGAATATCATGATTTCATATTTATTTGTATTTCACATATTTGGGATATTTAATTTATTTACCATGTATATTACATCTATTTATATGCGATTATTAAAGTGATTTTTTTGTTATGTGAGTATGAGTTTTAAATGAATATTTATGATAACAAGTTTTGTAATGCTACTTCTTATTTATAATTAATTACATTAGATGCATGTTTCATCATAACACTTTATTCTGATTGGCTGACTGCACATCACGTGTTATTCCTCAAGCAATTGCATCACTCAATAAAACTGTTCATTCATGATAACACATGGTCCCACAATAAAGTGCACAGGTGAACTAGAAAAAAAACATTATAAAATTCGTGTTTTCTGATCATAGGTAAAAAAAAATGTAATTATAAGTATTGAATGCTTCATTTTGTAACTTCATAGGGTTGAAAAAGCGTTGACCGTGCGCACATTTTTAGTATGAAGCGCCTTCGCGCTTCATACAAAATGTCCTTCGGTCAACGCTTTTACACCCCAATGAAGTTACAAAAGAAGCATTCAATTCTTCAATAAAGTTTAGTTTTTTTAAGATTTGTCATATTCTTAACTGTTTTGTAGAGAGTCTTCGTGTACTAATTTGATTTATTCAATTCAAAGAAATCCAGAGCCAGAACAAAACACAATTTCATTTGCTTTGATAAAATTATTTGTTCACGGAGCGCTTTCTTAAACAGATATCCGGTAGTATCAGATACACCATACAAAATACAATGATTTTTTTTAATTTTTATCTTTTACTTGTTTTTTCAATATAGTCAGGATTTTACATACCCCCATATATTACCACTGACAAGGGTATCAAGGGGTAAATACAGAAAAATAATGCAATATATGTATTAAATGACTAAATGATTTTTAACAATAAGACTATTTTAGGTTACATATAAATTGTATTTGATTAATCTCCCCTCTCTCTCTCTCTCTCTCTCTCTCTCTCTCTCTCTCTCTCTCTCTCTCTCTCTCTCTCTCTCTCTCTCTCTCTCTCTCTCTCTCTCTCTCTCTCTCTCTCTCTCTCTCTCTCTCTCTCTCTCTCTCTCTCTCTCTCTCTCTCTTCTCATAACAACATTATTACTTTTCAATCATCTGTTTTGCCTAATATGTTTCATGACTTACTTTTTAATACAATGATTTTAAGGAAAGTAGAACACATACAAGATCCTTTATTTTATCATTGCAAAAATATAGCGCATTAATCAAATTCCCATAACTTATTATGTAACTATATTTAACTCACCCTGCAGGATATAAAACCCACCCTGCTGGATAATGAGCATATCACTCAATTGAACGTTAAATAAGTAAGAAACAATAAATCAATAAGTAAGGAAAACTGTTTAGAATGTACCTTTATGTATTATTCCCTATTTAGAATGTACCTTTATGTATTATTCCCTATTTAGAATGTACCTTTATTTATTATTCCCTATTTGGTTTACTAAAAATGATATCTTCTCAGTGGTCTAATGTATTCGTGGATATCGCGGTTTGTTCATGTGCATCGTCAAAATACAAGTATAGTCCAGCTGGTCATGTTATTACTGGAGACCTTGACATCGTTACCAATGAACAACAAAGAGAGTTGTTAGCCAAGGGACCAAAATAAAGAATTCCTCAGCCTATCAACTGACAAAAGAAATTCAGGTTACTGATGGATGCAGTTGAGGACTATGCTAGAAAATGGGAAAAGCGCGAACCAGACGAACCAGAACTGGACACTTTGTCTGAATGGATCAACGATATTCGATCATGCATTCAGAAACGTATTCAGAAACTACGATGTACTGTGAGCACAAGGTTTTCTAACCCATTCAAGAACCCGAAGGTTGTGGATTCGTTATCCTCTTTGCATGACAAACATGTAAGGAAAACTATTTAGAATGTACCTTTATTCATTATTTTCTATTCGGTTTACTACAAGTAAGGACAACTATTTAGAATGTACCTTTATTTATTATTCCCTAATAGGTTTACTAAATACAATATCTTCTCAGTGGTCTAATGTATTCGTGGATATCGCGGTTTGTTCATGTGCATCGTCAAAATACAATTATAGTCCAGCTGGTCATGTCATTACTGGAGACCTTGACATCGTTACCAATAAAACAAAGAGAGTTGTTAGCCAAGGGACCAAAATACAGAATTCCTCAGCCTATCAACTGACAAACGAAATTCAGGCTACTGATGGATGCAGTTGAGGACTATGCTAGAAAATGGAAAAAGTGCGAACCAGACGAACCAGAACAGGACACTTTGTCTGAATGGATCCAAGATATTCGATCATGCATTCAGAAGCGCCTTCAGAAACTACGATGTACTGTGAGCACAAGGTTTTCTAACCCATTCAAGAACCTGGAGGTTGTGGATTCGTTATCCTCTTTGCATGACAAACATGTAAGGAAAACTATCTAGAATGTATCTTTATTTTTTATTCCCTATTCGGTTTACTTAATATGATATCTTCTCAGTGGTCTTATGTAAACGTGGATATTGAAAATGCGGTTTAATCCAACTAATAATATGTTCCTATATATTTTTTCTGAGATCATACCTTGGAACTAGTAGGTAAACAAAACAAAATAGCTATGAATATAATATATAAAAAGAGGCGTAGTTTGTGAAACAGATGTATTTACGAAGTGCAACCTACAGGTCAAGAGACTGTATATTGATCTTTAAATTCGGTAATGTTTCAGCATCGCTGATTTGCTGCGTCATTAACAATTGCCCCACATTTTGCTTTATCCTTATTGCTGAGTTCAGACTGTAAATAAATGCAGTTATTATAACAACATTAAAACTTTATTACGTCTCCAGACCCCGTAGATGCAATCGAAGTGGTTAAGTTATTTGAAGAACGATTATAAAGTGTATAATAATTATGTAATGATTTTCAAACGTAAAAGTAAAGAAATTATTTTGATTGAGGCGTGAAAAAGGAAAGTTACATCAAAAGAATTGTATGTATCGTCTATAGATATATTTTGATATTTAATGTCATAATTGTTTGACTGGTTTTATGTTATCATTCAAATGGAAATTTCATGTAATACATTTACGTAATTAAGATGATGTGGTGCAAAATAAGAATTTTATATTTTAATTTAGAATGATATCTCAAATCTGTCTTCAAGAAAGTAAAATAGCGAATTCCTTTTTTACTGAATAAATAAATGTCAGTTTACAGAAAAACACTAATTTCAAATGTATCATTGACATATTCGAATTGAAGTAGATTGTATGGTTGCTTTTTATTCGGATCCTTTGTTTAAAACAACGAC
The DNA here is from genome assembly GCA_019925275.1 of Mytilus edulis. Lineage (NCBI taxonomy): Eukaryota > Metazoa > Mollusca > Bivalvia > Mytilida > Mytilidae > Mytilus > Mytilus edulis. The sequence goes on along the minus strand of CM034350.1, from coordinate 117,095,855 downwards.
AAAAAACTGATTTTTAATTTAAGGTTTAATCGTACTATATTTGTGATTGATATTGCAAAATTCTGCTTCCCTATTTTTAAAATTTTCTATTTTCCCTAAAAAATAGACATAGGCTTTTGTGACGATGGATCGATTTACCGGGGGGAGGGGTTCGAATGAAAAACAATATATTCATAATCTACATGAATTTACTTTCCGTTCTTAATGGGATTATAAGAATAAAAACCACTGAGTATTGTTTTTTTGTAAACGTCAGGAGAACAGATGTAAACATGCATCTACTAATAGTTATTAGATTTAGCAGATTGTTTCCCGGTTACATCCTCTTTTAAAGTTATTGTCAGTGTCAGCTATGTCAGATGTTGTTTGACCAATTAATCAGATCAGTACAACTATAACAAAAGTAGAATATACCGCCGATATAACATCAAGTATGATAATAAATTAAAATATACCGCCGATATAACATCAAGTATGATAATAAATTAAAATATACCGCCGAAATAACATCAAGTATGATAATAAATTAAAATATACCGCCGATATAACATCAAGTATGATAATAAATTAAAATATACCGCCGATATAACATCAAGTATGATAATAAATTAAAGAAATATTGGGCCTATATAGAAATTTTACTTTTATTCTAGAAATCAAAAGCAGTGTTTTAAAAATGGTTTGCACTCCAAATTACATGTATTACAATGAGTGCAAACCATTTCGTAAATACTGATAAAGTGTAGCAAATGTTAAGCCTATATTTAAATAAGGGTAGTCTATACTGATACTTGTTTCTGTAGATACATCACGATACTTTAGTTTTAGCATCATTAAACTAAGGTAGTCTATAGTGATACTTGTTACGGTAAAAACATCACGATAACTTAGTTTTAGCATCATTATACTACCAAGGTAGTCTATAGCGATACTTGTTTCTGAACATACATCACGATAACTTAGTTTTAGCATCATTATACTACTAAGGTAGTCTAAAATGATACTTGTTTCGGTTGAAACATCACCATAACTTAGTTTTAACTGCATTAAACCCAGGTAGTCCATAGTAATACTAACACTTAGTGGAAGTGGAGAATCGTCGTAATCTAGATGACAATTACAACAAGCAAACACAGGACATCAATGGAGCAAGACAGATGATAAAACATAAAGAAGGAAGTCACACATAAACTTTACAATAACTTCAACAAAATCTGCTCTCATCTTCACAGTACTAGTTATTTGCATCATATAAGCAATCGTTCAAACAATGATTCTTTTTTTTTAAGTATAATAAGAGTCGGCCGTCCATGAACATTTTGAAGGATTGGTAAAAATGATTTATGAAGTACCTAAAGATCCTAATACAGAATAATTTCGACAATCAATTTAGCATTTAAACTTTTATGTTTATAATTTTAACAGTTTAATCAATAATAACTTTAGATATTTGATAATAATTACATATGGGGATAGTTCAAAATATACATCAAACCTTTAACGTTATTTATAAGACAAGATTGATGATTTGTTGCATGCACATGATATACATATGTTTAAAGTTAGATTTTGATTTATGAGCATTCAATACCTAAACAAGATTACTAAGGACGTTAGCCATATGTTTAAATAAAAAAAAAACTGTTTATTTCGTGCGTCCGAAGAGATTTTCTGGATTAACGGTCATCATAAACGCTCAAACCCAAACAGTTAAAAGCTAACGATGTACAAAACCTACACATGATATTATTTATATGATCAAAAGGGACCTTCAATATAGCCAATTTCATATAAGGTCAATTTTGCCTGAGGGAGTTAAAACCTTTAGTTTCTTATTGATTTCTTAAGGTAATCAATGAAAATTTTAAGAAAAATTGCTATTAATCATGTCAGTACTCAAGCGTTGACTTCAAAGTTGTCGATACACTCGGGACTAATATTTCACTAGACGAGGTTATGACTTAGTGCTAGTAAATGAAAACTATATTGGAAAAACATATAAATATACATTAAGTACCGAAAGAACCTAGTATAGAATAATTTCGACAAACAATTTAGCGTTTAAAAAATTTATGTAAGTAATGTGAATTATTTAATATTTTACTACATAATTCCATTACATATACGAGAATAAATTACATGTGGGGGTATTTTAAAAATAGACATCATATATTTAACGTTATTATGCAGACATGCTCCATGAGTTGTTGTATGCACATGTTATACTTTCAATAGTAGCCTTTGATTTAAAAGAATTCGGGATTTAAATAATTATTAACTGGACGTATGTTAAAGAAAAGATATCTTCTTCGTCTTAAATATAAACTATGCATTAAACTTTGGCATTTCAGTTGCTCCAATAATGATTTTTTTAATATAGAAAACAAATAATTAAATCAAACATTTGATCATTCCCACCGTTTTTTTTGCCTCCACAAATCTAAAGGCACACACAAAGTTAACATGGAATTTATTATAGGTACATAAGTCCAGTAATGCTTAACATATATATGTAAACCTACAATTCTCTAAAAAGTATCAGAAATATTTGGAGCATCCTTTCAGACACTTAATAAGCTTTTAATAAATCCATAAAAAAAGTTACATTTGTCGTTTGAACTTTTTCATCAATTAACCAATGCAGTCATTGCGGAAATAACTCAAAAAAAGTCAAATATATACGAAACAAAACATAACAGATATTGAAATGCCCCATTGGTTACTTTGAGGGTCCTTTAACGGGTCACAGTTTTATGTGTGTATTTGATGTTGCTCAGTCATCTGAAATAAAGAAATTTTAAGCTTATAAACTGTACACTTATTTGTTTGCTGAAAGACGTTTTCGATGATATTGAATAAGACCAATTTAAATTTTATGTAAAACATGACTACAGTACACATGTATATCAAGATTAATTGAATAAACCTGTCGGTCTTTTTAGAGGACATTACATGCATGAATTTATAAGATTAGTCACATATAGGAGGGGATTAAACCCCTCCTGGAGCACATGGTCACACTCATGTTGTTTTTTTATGTGCTGTCTGTGATTTTTTTTTATTCAGACTTGCATTATGTTTGTACTGACATTGGACCGCCGCCAACACTTTCCGTGCAATATTTTATAAACCATTCAACCAATGCTTTTCGAATTTTAATATGTTGTTACTACTGACGAAATGGAGGTCAAGTTCGATATTGACAATTTTCTTTTATACCGTTCAGGAGTTATGGTCCTTGATAGATTGGAAAATGTAGGTGCAATAACTTACAAATTACTTCTGAGTCGTTCAACAATCGTTCAACCAATCCTTTTCAAAATTTAACATGTGGTTACTGATGACAAAATGAAGCAAATTCAAGTTCTATATTGACGATTTTCAATTGTTATTCACTGTTCAGGAGTTATGGTCCTTGATATATTGAAACATGACCCTCTATGTCGTTTCCATACAAAAACTAATGACCTGCTCTTCGAATGCTTTTAAAATTCAAATATCTTGTTACTGATAATAAAATGGAGGTCAAGTTTGATATTTACTATTTTCACTTCTACCGTTCAGGACATATGCTCATTGGTAGATTATAAATTAAGAACATAACGTGGTAGGTCAAACAACTATGAAAGTATTTACTATACAGTTCATTAGAATACATCAACACCCGTATTGATGTCAATTTGACAGCTCATTTCTTGTTTTGTTTAATTTCAGGTGTGTTGTTAACATCACACATAGTTTCTGGTAGTATCATATGGTCTCTGTTGGATAATCGTTTCATTGGCAATCATACCACATCCTCTTATTTTTGTCTTACCGAGTATGCAAACGGAGTACATGTATGTTTGGTGGGTGCCCTATTTGGCCCCGAATATTAAGTCCATTGTTTAAAGTGAACCAAAATTATGTTTATCAAACTATTAAGGCGTACCATGGCGTTCAATATAAGTATACATGTAGATGGAAATTTCCCATAGGAAAGGAAAGACATTAATTTTGTAAGTTTTGTTTAATAAGATTTCTTTTTGGATAAATTTATCTCAGAAATACATTTAAACTTCAAACATTTCCAATTCTCAGGAACTTCTTTTACACCATCACAATAATCTAGAACTTTTATCTGTTTCAACTTGTAAAACTTGCTAAAAGAACTCTTTTACATCGTCCGACTGCTTCAAAATGATTCTACTTTCCTTTTCCACGATGCCCAGGATAAGGGTATTTACTGTAATATCTTTCTTTGGTGTCAATAAAATACCAGTACTCTTCTATGAAAGATGCAGACCAAGATTTCGCATTTGTTCATCAAAAATGCCTGAACGTATGTCATGACTATAAGTCTTCCCTCAGATTCAAAAAATTATCTCCAGCTACATGTAACCCTGTACCAAATTTGTCAAAGTTTCTAGTAATGCATTATCCCCTGTAGAAATGCTGCATTTTTCTTGTGAGTAAATAAGTTTCCCAACAGGACATCACGGCATAAAATCAAAACACCACAATATTTATCGGTTTTCAAATTGAAGAGCATCACTTTTAGTATGTCTTAAAACCAGAAAGTTGATAACAAATTACCATATCCTAATAGTTGTACTGCATTGGAACATTTACATATGAACAGATACCAGAGATGTTATTATAGTTTCCTGATATATTTATGTCCATCTTTTAGCATATATTATTTTTCTCTAGTGAACTGTGTTTGATGAGAAATGAATACCCATAATTTATTATATAAACAGCCAAATTTCAAAATTGATTTTCTGACGATAATAACCCAATATAACTGTTTAAAATGAAATGTCCCTACAAATCAGAGTGCAAACAATGCAAAAAGACATTTTTCAAAAAAAATCTTGTTGAACAAGATATCCAATTTCTCCCTGGTTTTCGGAGAAATTGCATCTTAAGATATGAAACTGTTCGACTTCAATAAACAAAACTTATACTTTCTGTTGATATTCGGAAAATAAATCATAGCATTTTGAAAAAAAGAAATATAATCGATAACATACATTCTATTTATATTTAGTGCATACACGATAATTAAATAATTGAGCTACTTAATTCGAAGAATACATTGTTTTCAGTTCCCCATTGAAAAGTTAGACCGGAGTAAATTATATAGTGGTTTATGATTGAAAGGACACATTTAATGATTTTGATATAAATGTCTACATGAATCTAATAATAGATAACAATCAATTCAACATTTTTAGGCCAAAATTAAAAATATGTTTGTTTCCCCTCCCCCCACTCGGGTCAAAAATAAGCCCCCGGGTCAAAAAATTATTTTCCACAAAAAAATCAAAATTATTTTTTTCCTGAAAATAATGTTTCCATTTTTGGAATGTGCTTGAAAGCAGGAGGATTGATAATCCAAATAAATACACTCAAATTGAGCACAAACAACTGATAAGTGGCCTGGACTGGACAAGTCAAACCATTCATGTGACCATGCTATGACAATCACATCCAGTTAAAAAAAAAAAGAACCTGCCTTCCTGGTCTGTTTACAAAGGGTAGACCCGGGGGAGGGGAAACAGACATTCTTTTAAATGTGGTGTTATGACCTGGATATTTTTTTAAGAACATATTGTTCTGAACAATTAGTTTGCTTTTTCATAAGTTATACATTTCTTGATATTTTAAGGTGTCTATTCACTCCTGATATGTTGGCATTTACGTCCGTGTACATTTACGCCAAACATTTTTCATTTTGAAATGAAAAATAAATTTTCAAATTGCTCTGCAAATCTTAAAGGTAGTTGGTTTGAAAAATGTAACAAAAACCTATAGAAATCACTTTCGAAAAACCATTTTCTCTATGAGATTTGAAATTTGTTATTTTCATGAAATTATATTTTTGATTTAACGAAGATATTGAAACAAATAACAATAACTTTCTGTTAAAAATGATTTTATTTTGTCAAAAGTTTAAAATTATTAAAACATTTGTATTTGCTTGCTTTGGAAAACAAAACATATTTCAATCTCATTCTTAAAAGCAAATATTGAAAATACTGACCTTTAGCATTTTTCAATTTAGTTTACAATATTGACAAATGGAAAATGATCTAACGTGGAGCATTTTTCAATTTGACTTACAATATTGAAAAATGAAAAATGCTCCAACGTGGAGCATTTTTCAATTTGACGTTTAATATTGAAAAATGAAAAATGCTCCAATTTTTCAATTTTCATTTTACTGTGCAATATTCAAATTTGAAAAATGTTCATTATTTAAATGTCTAATAATGGGAACGAAATGTAATTTGTTTCAATGTAGGCGTTTTAAATGTTTAAATTGTTGTCCCTTTTTATCAAATGTTTTACTATTTCCGTTTTTTTTTGTCTTGTCTTAAGCGCAATATGTCTTGAAGATCTTTTTAAGGTGTGTGTGTGAACTATGTGTGGTATCAACAAATTCCGAACAAGAATGGTACACTGACAAGTACGATAATGACCACAAATCATTCTTTCTTTTTATCTATATACAATGTATATAGCTGTCTTTGTAGCTACGTGTTTATATCTATCTTTCGATCTATCAATCTGTCATTCATTGTATATATCTTGCTATCTGTCTATCTAAGTCGTTTTTGTTCTGAAAATGAAATTACTAGGCGATGCGGAGTAGACGAAGTAGCATTGAACCATATCGTGGCTGAATGTGTCAAACATGTTAGAAAAGAAGAGAAAATATTAGAGTATTAGATATTGTCCATGTCAGTTTCTGTACATGCTCAAGGAGCAGGGTTCGCGATTCGAAAGGGATGGGGAGGGATGGGTGTAGATGTTAAATTATTCTGATCACTGTGCTAGTATATGTTTTCAATTTTGTATTTTTCTACATTGTACAGCGTTTCTTATTTTGAATCTGTTTAATACAAACTTGTTTTTCCCAAGCTTATGATATTCACAATTTCATTCGCAGAATTTCAAATAAGCAATCATCTTATAAAAGAAAATATGAAATTAACTTGCATGCATGTATGTGTGGTAAATGTATATTTCGAAGAATGAAAGACTTCTTATATTTGCTTTTACCGAAAACAAAATGTAGCAAAGAATATATAATAATTATGTGAATAGTATTTCAACAAACATGAAACAGTTCCCCCGAGGTTCTGTATTATGTACATTCTATTATCAAGTCTTTAATATGATTTTACACATCTTCAATATGTGAAAGCAAAACGAGTATTATAGGACAAATATGTCGACACAAAAAAGGGGTCTCAGTCAGAGACAATCTTCTTTTGAAATACAAAAAGGAAAAAATAACAGATCGACACAGATCGACACAAATGATCGAATTTTAAACCGTATCTTCATGTACATGGAACAAATACTAGTAGTTACATGTATAAAGCAAAGGAATCAACGTGTGTGAAGCTAGAGTTGGTAAAGCATTAGCGACAGTTAACCCTCGCTACCATCATTTACGACAGCAGCAGTGGTTGATCCAGAACTTTTCATAAGGGGTGGCACTGACTGACCTTAAGGGGGTCCAGTCATGCTTCGGCGATTTCCTATATAATCAACCAAATTTTCCCCACAAAAGGGTGGGGACACCAACGGAAATACATAGTGTTTCAACTTCTGCAATGATGACAGCATATAATGCACATGGTCGACGCTTCCACAAAGCCAAAGTAAGGGACAACATCAAAAGTTCAATGTAGGATAATAAAAAAATACTTAATTTACATAGTTTTTTCACTGATTCCTTATTCTTAACTTAATTTGTGAAATATTGATTGTAAAAAACGGACATATGTAAAATCGATTTTGGATAAACAAAACTCGCAGCAATTTCACACCCCTCCCCCTCTATCACAAACATCGAGCACGCTTGCATCTGTACTATATGTTTAGCATTTTTTATAACTTGTTTCTTTGTTTGTATACGCCCGTCTAAAACGGGACATATTATGGTATACCGTTGTCCGTCCGTCGTCCACACTTCGGACAATTAATAAAAAACGCTTCCACCAACTTTTATGGAACTTTATCGAATTGTTTATATCTATTGACTTAAGCTCCCTTTCGATTTTTATAAAATTCAAATTTTTCGTTTCCATGTTATGAATTTTTTTTCCTGAAAAAGGGGGGAGTTTTCCAGTTTTCGGAGACTAATTCTAAAATGCTTCCATCAACTTAATGAGACTTTGGTGAATTGTTTAAATCTATTGACGTATGCTCTGATTTTTATAAATTTCAGATTTTACGTTTCCGTGTCATGAATTTTTTATCTTAAAAAAGGGGGGTTTTTACCAGTTTTCGGACAATCACTCATAAACACTTAAACAAAATTTTATGACAGTTTAGTGAAATGTTTAAATCTGTTGACTTAAGCTACCTTTCAATTTTTTTTTTAAATTTCAGATTTTACGTTTTTTAGTTATGAATTTTTATATTGAAAAAAGGGGATTTTTTCCAGTTTTTTTAACAATAACTCAAACACGCTTTTACCAACTTTTATGAAACATTTACATTTTGGAGTTATGGAGTTTTTATTCATAAATAAATGAGGCTTTTTTCCAGTTTTTCGGATAATAAATCATAAAAATGCTTTCAGCATTTAATGATTAGACTATGGTGACTAGTTAATATATCTATTAACTAAGTACCCTTTTGATTTTTATATAATTTCTGATTTGATGTTGTACAGTTTTGGGGATTTTTTCTTCTGACAAAATGTCGGAAACGGTCAAGGAAATTTTGCATGACGAAATTGAAGAAATGGTGATAGACAGAAAAGAGTACTGACAGTATAACATGGCAAGACGGAACAAGAATTGTGGAGCTTTTAAGTTTGGCACTGAATAACTGCAAAACGCTGCATGGTCCAGCGGAATCTGCTCAGCGTAGAGAAAGAAATATGTCAAGGAATTGGGATCTATCTTACTATTCGTTGCTTAAACTGTAACATGCTGAAAAACAACATTCGGAACAAAACGACCTGCAATAGCTAATTATGGGTATTGGTAGCTGCTTAACGTACAGCGGCAAATATTTTTTGCACATTTATGACATCCAAATGTTATTTTAATGACACTTAAAGAAATGAGAAAACGTATGAACCCGTAATTAATGAGAAAAATTTAACAAAATCTATGGCGTGGAGGGTAGCCGAATCTGGTCTGGTGTTGAAATACATACACAAAAGTCATTACTACGGCGTGTTGTACAGCTGTGCAATATTTTTCATGACGAGAACAGTTATTTTCATTTATTGATAATGAATTCGAAGTAAATAATACTATCTTGAATTCTTTTCTTGTTTAGCATTTGGCAGCCTCCAAATTTTACGGAGAATTGTCATTGTAAGGCCAAATTTAACAGACTATCAATGAAATAACAAAACCGACTGCATGTGCGAGACTCTCATTGGTGGACAAGGTCGTATAACACCTCTATTCGTAAATAGAATAATAAGTAAAGAGAGCCTCAGACTCAGTGTTTCATCCTATTCTGGACTTGAAATTGGTACATAAAAAAGCCGATTTTAATTGATATTTTAAAAACATATAATATTGTATGTGTATGAAGAAAAACTGTCAATAAAAATCCGTTACAAAGATTTCAAAAAATATATTGGTGTCTTTTTTGGTTTGAATTTAAGCAAAATATTACCAATAGATGCAGCATTGTCACACGTTAGTTTGTTTAATTGGTTGTACATGTATTCTTTTTGTATATGAAACTGGATGTAATAGACCAAAACAAGAAAACGCCCGTTCACATGCTGTTAAAAGGCTTGTTATTAACGGTGTCTTTTGCTATTGCTCATCATATTTGTATTTTGTTCATTGTTTTGTACTTAAATCAGGCCGTAAGTTTGAGTTTTTTTGCATTTGTTATGTAGGTGCCTTTCATAGCTTACTATGCGGTATTGGTTTTACTCTTTGTTGAAGGCCGTCCGATGTCCTATAGTCGTTTAGTCATTTGTCTTTTTATTTGTATAAGCATGTCCCTATTGTACATTTTTTACTTCAATGTATTGAGAGATAAAAATTGAAGTATCGGCAAATGTACACTAACTGCAGACAGACAGATCAGAAAGTGTACACACGTTAAAACTCGTCGTATAGTTAGACGATCAGACAGACGAACAAAGTGTTTTCAATATAGCTCTTCTTCTAGACAAACAAGTATGCAAATATTCATACGTATACGCCGTAAAAAAATGTTATGTAACTTATCTATTGATAAAGACATCGTTCAATATCATTCTCTTATACCGGCTGCAGTACTTACTATGAAATATTATATTACAACTTCATTTTCGGTCGATTGATGCAATAATGGCATGAGTTAAATTGCACAAAACAGCTCTTTTATAAAACAAGAAGTACTGCTCATAATTAAAATTTGAAAGATAATTATCTTTTGAGTGTAAAAAAATAAATAAAATCAAAGTACGTCGGGACCTTTTAAAGTTGACGATACGGTATCGGTTTTGTCATTGTTGACGGTTATATGGTATGATCGCCTCACTTAATTTATAGTTGGTTCACATTTGTCATGTCAATAATGTTGTCTGTCATCCTACAGTACATCAAGCAATTTTGAACTAATGTCGGACGGAGATGCACCTTTATACTTCTAGCAGATCTACATCTGACAAAGCAATCTGCTAGAATCCTTCATTTATATTAAGTATCAACGCTTTGAAAAACACCTGCATAAACTTGACAGCGAATCGTGTACGGCGGGAATGATTACACGACGTTGTTGCGATTAAAACTAAATTTAACGTAATTTAGCGCAATACTGACAGACGTCGTAAAAAATAAAGATGTATGGCTTTTATTGAAAAAAACAAGCACATGGACCCCAATTGTTTTCTTTTGCAATCAATCAAGTACTGTTTCAAGAACACTCCGCCAAAATTTCAGGAAAAAAAAACAACGATCAAATTTTTTCTGCACTTCAAAAGACGCAAAAGTATGGTCAATTTTTTATTTCGGATATAGCAATCTAAATCCGGATCATGATGATTTGGTTTAACCTTAAACTTGTTTCAGCATGTTGATGTCATGGATCAAGGGAATATTTTACAAAAACCCGGTTAAGTAATGACTTTTCGTTCAAAAGTATTGCTATACTTTCTTTAAAAGTCATAATTTATTAAATTTCAGGGATTTTCTTCCAAATATGCAAATTTCGAACCAAATTATCTCTAAAAGTAAGTCATGAAGGTACTTTTTTCTTTGCATATTTAAAAAGTGCACATTGAAATTGACCTTCTATCAAATTTTTAAGAAAAAATCAACGAGGGATCTCTACTGTATCGTATGCCCTTAAAGCATAAAGACAAGAGGAGTACCATGCGCTTACAGCGGAGCTCTTTAATTATTTATTTGAAAAGTCTTTTCAAAAGAGGGACGAAAGATACCAAAGGGACAGTAAAACTCATAAATCTAAAATAAACTGACAACGCCATGGCTAAAAATGAAGAAAACAAACAAACAAACAATAGTACACATGGCACAACATAGAAAACTAAAGAATAAACAACACGAACCCCACCAAAAACTAGGGTTGATCTCAGGTGCTTCGAAAGGGTAAGCAGATCCTGCTTCACATGTGGCTACCGTCTTGTTGCCAATGTGATAACAAATCCGGTAAATAGTCTAATTCGGTAGGTCACATTCATGAAAGGGAAGGGGATTGTAGTTACGACGTAAGGAACATATCCGATATCATTTGTGAAACGATTCAACTGTTTTTATAATATGCTTTTTATCACTGTTCAATGTTAAGGGGATGGTGCACATAAAACGAGTTTAATCACTAAGAGTCCTTATATTGCGCCGTAAAACTAATTTTTCTCGAATGAATTGAATTGTTTTTAAATTTTTCTTTTTGGATTCTCTTATACAGCCCGTAACAGAGAAGTGATCGAATTGATGTTTCTTTACCGTCAAAATTAGCTACGTTATCGACAAACTTAATTGAGTAGTGACCGAACTAATGGTACTTTCACGTTAAAAAGATTGACAATGCTGACAAACTTTCATGTGTCGATAATCAAGTTTAATACCGATAATATTGAAAATAGTTCTAATAATATGAAACAAAATATGTCCATGCACCATTTTGATTGGGAGAAAAGTAGTCATTTCTTCAAAGTCAGAACAGAACAAAAAAGATTTATGGAAGGACGTCTTGGTAGCATTATTTCCTTTACAATTTTACCCAAAACTAAAAGAAATATACTGGTAAACAATTAAAAAGGTGTTTGATAGGAATGAAGTCCTTTATTTTTTCGGACTACAATGTGTACCGTATGTGTGATGGATTTGAATTAAATCAATAACTTTGAAATGTTTTCTTATATGTATACACAAAAGGGAGGACTGGTATTTGTACTTTTGTTAGAATATGTCTTCGTCCGTTTCACAGGCACATGATGCCAACCCTACCCCAACACTTGGTCAAAGGAAAAATCAATGAAAACAAAAGCAGTAACAGACGAACTATAAAAATCACACAGAAATTCACCCAATCTGCTTTTTGGTTAAGAAATATGGTTTAACAAATATTTGTCATTTCTAACTGAATATCCATTTATACATGAGTGGTTAGACTGCACGCAATTGTATATCACAAAAGTAAATACACCAAATACACCTAAAACTCTTTATCCAGTAGGAAAACCTTTTCAATTATCTGGATTCGTGCGTCATTAACGAGTCTTAAATAAAAGAAACGCAGTCTTGCATACTAAATTTAGGTCTTGTACTTTTATGACTTATATTTAGCATTGCAAACTGACATCAGATTTTCATTGGAAAGAATAGGAACGAGAACGAAAATTGGGATTGGCTGGGGGAAGCTGTACATGTGGGGGAGACCAAACTTTACATTCGTATAATCAAAGCTATATCGTTAGAACGAAACATTTGCATTGCTCAAGTTAAAACAGATGTCAGGGGATCGCACTCCCATGTCTTTGATCTAGGAAGTTTTGGCTACAAACAAAAACATGTTTTTCAGTAAACAAGTGCAGTCCTCTCAATATTAGTATAGTATACAGTTTGGTATTTTCATGCACAGAAATTTTGAAGACATGAATACTTGTTAAATGTTTGGAATAATTCATTGCATTGTATATCGAGTACTATTTATTCATTTTAGACGCTGTATTTCTAAAGAAAAAAGTACTCTATAGCTGACAAAGAAGTGTAAACATTTTGCATTTATACTTCCACGGCCCACCGTGCTTGTGTAAATGAAACAACTAATTAAATAGGAACCAAATTTTGATAGAATCTTGATTATTTCCAGTGAGTTCTTGAAAATGTTTGGTCGCCACACTGAAATAAAATGTTGCAAAAGCTACTTGCCAAATCTCGACATATCTGCTGAAATTACCCCTGATTAGTCTCCTTCAAACGTTGAATCCGGCGACTTCGATCCTCAACCAAGACGATTGCCATAATGCAGCTTAGTTTAACATCTGACCTTCTTTTCTGAACATAGGCACTATCCAAGGCCAAATATGTTGTCAAAAATTCTTACTTTTTAAATCCAGAAGACATAGAAAATGTCCTGTATTGGACGATTCTGTACTCATACTTCACGCGTAGTTGGGTACAAGTGTCCTCGTAGTGAACGCATCCGATTACGCGTGCAGTAAAAAGTGTACTCTTACGTCGGATACCGGGCAGTTTCTTTGTTATATCTGTACTTTATCAAATACATGTATACATGTTAATATTTACTTAATATTAAATAGGTAAAAAATGTTGCTGAAAGCCTGTTCAGGGTTTCTTTCTTGTGTATGATTATATAATTTTTCACATGCCTGAACTCAAGTTGACGATAATGTAAGGTGCTCTATTAGAAAAAAATGGATTTCTAGTTCGGGGTTGAAAAAGAAATTTCGCCTGTTCTTGAGCCTGTTTTGTACATTTAGTTTAACAGATATGATCCAATGGAAATTTTCACATGGAACATTCGGTAAATAGGAAAATGAAAAGATATGGGGTAATTTACAGAGAGACCACACTCCATCCATGAGAAATACGGAGGGAATTTAAAAATCTATAGGTCTCCACAAGGCTTTCAACAAGGGTGGAATCTCACTCCTTCTGAAAAGCTCTAAATCGCCCCAACGTGTACATTCGTTTGGTCATCAAGAGATTCTGGTTTCTCTTTTTGTGTGTCATAAACATTCAATTCGGATTTGAATTTAATTTACCGAAACATTTCCGTACATTAAGTCTTAGGACGGTCAGAACATTTTAAGGACGCAACAGATCGAAGTACAATTTTAAGTAGTACATAGATGTGCAATAATTCAGCTTCCTGTACATTTTCATGAAGTTATAAATTTTGAATGTTGATTTCTTTAAAAACCTCATTTTTTTACAATAAAAAATCTCAAAATGTCCGTTAACAATGAAAAAGTTTGACCAGGAAAAATCACATATCTAAGAAAAGCAGTTTAATTGATTATAAGAAAGTTTCAGTATATCATGTCAAAGGAGTAGGCCCGGTAAGGACCGATTTTGGCCTCAAATTTCAGGTTCATCTGACGAAAGATTTTGACCACTTTTTAAACACTTAAGTGTCTATTTTATTTGAATTAATTAGTTTATGTGAAAAATTTTAACAGATTTAGTCATTAAAAACGACCCGATTCAATCTCAAATATGAAAAATCTACCTAATATGCCGGAAAATGTCACTTTTCAGATGGTTTTTGGTAAAAATGAAAGTGACCGCATACGTGTTCATCCTCAACCTTTATATATGTTATGTATTATCATAAAATACAATTTACATTTCAATATTAAGGATGAACACGAATGCGGCCACTTCCGTTTTACACGAAAACCGTCTAAAATTTAACTAAAATGCTAGAATTATGAGGATTTCAGTAATTTAGGGTGACTTAATGGTGCTAGTACCGGATATATGTGCATTGTATTGTAAAAAAAACAGCCCATATTTATGTAGCAGAAGCATTCTACTAAATAACTAAAGGTTTACATTTTAACAATTTTGTAAAACTGCTATAGTTTTGGGGCCAAAGAGGGGTCTTACTGAACCTACTCCTTTCTTTAATTTGAGAGTTTTCCTTTAGTTACAAATGTAGCTACATGTCTGATGGTGAAATAAAAATGAATGTCTCAGAAAGTGGTGAATTAGTTTCCATAAATGACATATTGACCCAATCGTCGAACTGTATAAAAGATTTGTGTTTATGATTAAAATTTTATATACAACTTCATTTATAAATTAATCTGAATTTCATAGCGCGTCGTCACAATAATGAAAGTTATAAAAAAACAAGAATGTGTCCAAAGTACACGGATGCCCCACTCGTACTATCCTTTTCCATGTTCCATTGACCGTGAAATTGGGTAATTATCTAATTTTGCATTAAAATTTGAAAGATCATATATATCATAAGCAACAAGTGTACTAAGTTTCAAGTTGATTGGACTTCAGCTACATCAAAAACTACCTTGACCAAAAACTTTAACATGAAACTCCCACTTTCATTTTCTATGTTCAGTGGACCGTGAAATTGGGGTCAAAAGTCTAATTTGGCTTAAAAATTAGAAAGATCATCTCATAAGCAACAAGTGTACTGAGTTTCAAGTTGATTGGACTTCAGCTTCATAAAAAACTACCTTGACCAAAATCTTTAACCTGGACGGACGAACGGAACAACAGACGGACGAACGGACGAACGAATCCACAGACCAGAAAACACAATGCCCCTCTACTATCGTAGGTGGGGCATAAAAATCTATAACCAGCAGATCTATACTTCTATAAAGAAAGTATTCTTGTACAAAAGGGTATTTATTATAAAATGGTCTTAACTATAGAATAGATAGTTTACCACAGAAATCTTAAACGGACGTTTCCACAATATTAAACAGAAAACTTACACGTTGGACATTAAATATTTTGTCGATGAAGAAAATTAAATTATGTTACTTCTGAAATAAGTTTGTCGATAACGTTACTTATTCTGACGGTAAAGAAACGGGAATTCGAGCACTACTCTGTTACGTAGCTTGTTGTGCGGTAATGGTTTTCATCAATGTTGAAGACTGTACTATGAATTATACTTGTTCATTTCATCATCATTTAATGTCTGGTGGAAAAAATTGTTTCTCTCGCAATCATACCACATCTTTTTTTTTGGTGAAATTATGAATAAAACAAAGTTTATCACTAGTATTCGTCAGTTTAGTTACAGAGCATTCTATTCACGAATTGAGTAAATGAATACATGGAGAGCGCAGCGTTATTTATTTTCATGTGCCATACATGCTATACATATATGAATTTTTATAAATGTACATGTATCAATTGGTGATGTTTTTTGTACTTGCTACCTGGGAAACTAAAAAAAAATAAGATAGCACAGTTTCTTCGGTATTGATTATGTTTATTGATTACGTTACGACCAATAACAATAATAACAACAGTTGAAATTACTGAACAATAAGTGATATACATGTATATTTCACGATTATTAAAAAATGTATTCTGACACGATGAAAGCATGAAACGTACGGTATCAACAATTCAAGACAAGAACCAGTTGCTCATTTTGATCAGTAGGAAAGGTAGAGAAACAAGGAGCATGTTTTATGCCCAAGTCACACTAGACCACTATTGCACCACGCTCACCGCGATCTAAAAGGTGAGGTCCCAGTACGAGCAGGATGAAAGTTTGGATTTTCATTGTTTTCACGATGCTACTACGATCCCGCTACGGGCCACTTTCTCATCACTCCTATTCTGAGTCTTCAATACGATAATCACGATTTATTACGCTAATCACGTTTTCATAACGACAATACATGCACGATTTATTCGATTGCAACACGATCTTAACACACTTTTTCTGCGATTATAGACCGCTCTTACATCGACCAGTCTAAGTCCTTTCCACTTTGAAAGCGTAATCTGACTACGCTCTCGTCATTATCATCAACATCATATTGCATATACATACTGTTTATAAATACTGTTCCCTTTAATTCTTCTAATTGTCATTTAAAATACGTAGAATTCTCGCAAACAACACAGGCATACCACCAAAATATACCAGAACTAGTGGGCGTGATGGTAGAGATAGAGGTAGAATCAGAGGAGCCTCTGAAACGAATTCTGATCCAGTAGACATATATGCATGTCAGATCAACCAATCCAACCTGAGTCACAACGCGATGCTGATCCATCGAGATCAAATGACGATATTTTATTGAACAATAGAGGAAATGATATAGATGTGTCAAGCATGGTTGTGCTATCAAACCTTGACCAACGTTAAGTTTTTGATATTTGGTCTTTTTTTCTAACACTATATGCAATATGTAATCTTTGTTTGGTGTATGGAAATATTTAATGATGTGCATGTCAGTCTGCCAGGTTTTATTTGGCCTTGACCTCATTTTCACTGTTCATTGCACAGTATTCAGTTTTTTAGTTTTGTTCTGATTTTCTTAAACTATAAGAAATAGGTTAACTTTACTTGCTGTATGGAATTGTAAGTTGTACACTTCTGCCTGCCATGGTTCAGATCATTGACCTTAGTTTCGTGGTTCATGTGTTTAGTTTTCTCGGTTAAGTCTGTTTCTTAGAAACTATTAGCATGGGTCATTTATACTTAGTGATTTATTGTAAGGTGTACATGTATTTCTTGTTTTGTTTATATGACCTTGTCCTTATTTTCTTTGACCATGTTAAGTTTATGTGATAGTTGTAGTAAAGCTTTATATTTAGGACTATCAACATAGAGGGTGGGCAGGACCTTTTTCAGGACGTCAGGATCGGGTGTTTTAGCTTGTGATTTCGGGATTAACCCTTTCGGGACCCGGGATTTTTTTTTCATTCAGGACCTCGGGATTTCATGTTTTTAAGTCCAGGATTTTGGATCAACATAATATCAATGATTAGTAAAGAAGGCGAGACATTTCAGCGTGTGCACTCTTTTCGTAATTTGAGAAATTTTAAATAATTTGAACATTTATCGAAATTGCCTCTTTGTTGATACTATTATATTTTTTGTAGCTCGTCCGCTCCCCTTTTATATTCGTTATGTAAACAGAAAGTCACAACTGTTTTGTTTTTTTACAGGGATCACGAAACTTTTATCCTGATCCATATCAGGCTGATAATTCTGAGCATACAATCCATCTTGATCAAAATGAATTTTGCAAGTAGCCCCAGAAGTGGGATATAGAGAGGGGGTGCTATTGAGGTTACAAAAAGGGATGGTCGGATATAGGATTATTAAAATGTGGGTAATGAAATCAAGGGTACACCAAAGGTGGGATCTGGAGAACAAACAAAAAAGATGAATTTAGGAAAAGGCGCACACCGAGTCACTCCAACCTCATTCACGTGAATGAAATGAAATCCCATCTGTAATGTCAGAATAAGATTTTAGTGTTGTTTACTTTTTTTTAGGGGGAGGACGGGCGGGCATCATAGGAAGATCTCCCATCTCTGACTCAAAATATGGATAATTTTATGTCAAGGGTTTTATGATTCTCCCTGACAGCTTCAGACATAATAATTTTGTATCTTCTATTTTTTTAAATAGACAATCCAATTGAGAATGGAAATTGGGAATGTGTCAAAGAGACAATAACCCGACCATATATATAGAACAGACAACAGCAGAAGTTCACCAATAGGTCTTTAATGCAGCGAGAAACTGCCGCACCCAGAGGCGTCCTTCAGCTGGCCCCTAAACAAATATATATATACATGTACTAGTTCAGTGATAATGGACGCCATACTAAACAAATTAAAAACTAAAAACATAATTTAAAAATAATACACAGAGGCTCCTGACTTGGAACAGGCGCAAAATAAGTGGAGTTAAACATTTTTATAAGATTTCAACCCTCCCCTGATACCTCTGACCAATGTAGAAAAATAAACGCATAACCATACACCCAGTTACATTCTGTTCAAAAGAAGTCCGAGTCGGATGTCAGAGGAGGTAACAAAAGAAAATAAACAAAATGATAATAACACATAAATAACAACAGACTACTAGAAGTTACTGACATGTCAGCTCCAGACCTTAATTAAACTGATTTTAAGATTACGTCTTCATCATAGGAATATCAGGCAACTCCCGTTAGGGGTTCAGTATTATACAAATTATAAAATATTTAAGAGAAGAACATAACCCGTGTCATGCCAACAACTGGTTTTTAAAAAATATGTTTAATCCCGATGTAAAGACCCTATAAGTGAAACAATATTAAAACCAAAATATGCAAACTTTATTAACCTGACAACCACAACAGAATCGTACTATTATATCCCTTCTTCCTAAGTCTGTTTAACAGGTGTTTTTTTTATATTCTATAATGTTCCTTGTTGTCGTTAGTTGATGTGATTCATAAGTGTTTCTCGTTCTGTATATAGATTATACCGTTGTTTTTCCCGCTTGAATCGTTTTACACTAGTCATTTTGGGAACAATTTATTGCTTATTGTTTTATGTGAACCATGACTCTATGTTGAAGACCATACTTTGATCTATAATGGTTTTTATTTTAAAAATTGTGACTTAGAAAGCAAACTGTCTCATTGGCACTCATACCACATCTTCTTATATCTAGAGAAATGTAAACTAGCTTCACATTTGAAGTTAATTTTTAGCTAAAACGCCACCGCACATTCATTCCAAATAAAAGAAAATCTGTCTCAAAATGAACAAACTTTAAGTAATCAGCAATATCAGTCTTGATAACATTAAACATATTTTGACTATACATTGACACAAAATGTACCAAACAAACCATACTATAAAAATAAAGACCATAGGAACAATTATACACCTACATTTTCAAAACTTGTCTCCTAAAGACAGTCGTATCTAATTCCACCGAGCACTGACTTAAATGTCTGCTTTATTTCTGATTAGTTTTTCCAAAATAATGTATTTCAGTTAAAAACAGAAAAATCGCTGTAAAATTCAACATCAACCTCGCGGGACCAACATTTAGCATTAGTAATTCGGATTGAGATACGGAGATGTAAACCACAGCTTGTTCTAGTTGTAAACAGAGACGATGGATGCCAAATGTTATAGCAATTTTGGTATTAAAATAGCTAAGTTATACTACCCCCCCCCCCAAAAAACAAAAACAAACAGTGAACAAATTATTTAATTCATTTTATCTAGTTAAGAAAGGGAGCATTCAATGACTTCCAAAAATGAGCTGTATTTAGAAGGAAAATGGCATATTAATCAACCTTATACAGAGAGACTGGGAACAGAACAGCTTTCCTAGGTGTTGTTTTAATCTTTACATATTTTCTAGGTTGTCAACGAGCAGGGTTATATATGCCTTCCTCAATGCGTGTCCGTATTGCTCAGATGTTATCTTAAATGTATATTAACTTTTTAAAGAAGTTTACAAATGTTTTGCAACGGTGCAAATTCTGAACTTTGGAGTAAAAATAAATATCTCTATCAATGAATTAAACAAACCAATATCCATTTGATTTAACAGATATAAAGAGAATATGTAGTTAACATGAATGTGAATAACAAAATAGGGAAATATAAAGTTAAGGGTTTTAAGCAAGGGAAGTAACAATAATTTTTTGAATAATAATCCTGCACCACATCACAAAATTTTGCTGGTGCGTTGTTGTTTTCCTATCTTTTCGGGGTAAGGTAATAAATGTGTATACACGGGTTCACACATACACATATGTGTATTATATTTAATGCATAAACACAAAACTTTGATTAAACAAATTGAAAAATCCTCAACACAAAAAAAAACTTTTTCATTTTGAGAAAAAAAAATTAAAGATGAAAATTCAACATTTTTCATTTTTCAATATTTCAAAGCAAATTGAAAAATGCTCCACATTGGAGCATTTTTCATTTTTCAATTTTTAAAGGCAAATTGAAAAATGCTCCACGTTGGAGCATTTTTCATTTTTTTATTTTTGAAGGCAAATTGAAAAATGCTCCACGTTGGAGCATTTTTCATTTTTCAATTTTTAAAGGCAAATTGAAAAATGCTCCACGTTGGAGCATTTTTCATTTTTCAATATTGTATGGCAAATTGAAAAATGCTTAAGGTTAGCAGTTTCAATATATTGTCCTTAAGAAGGAGATTGAAATTTGTTTCTTTTCTAAAACAATCAAATTCAAATGTTTTATTTTATTCAAACTGTTGATAAGATGAAATCTTTTTAAGACAAACTTATCATTACTTTTAATATTATCCTCGTGAAATCAAATAATGTAATGTCATGAAAATTACAAATTTCAATTCTCATAACGAAAATGATTTTTCAGAAGTGACTTCAACAGATGTTTGTTACATTTATCAAACCAATTAATTTTAAAATTTGTAGGGTATTTTTAAAATCTATTTGTTCAGCTTAAAATGAAAAATGTTTGGCGTAAATATACACGGTCTCATTTAGAAGACTTGATTCATTCTTTGCTCTCATAGCATACATTTTCATACCGATAAATATTAGACTTTGTAAAACTTTTTCTCTAATTGTAACTTTGGAAGATAAATCCAGTTATGCAAACAAATACAGCGAGATAAAGTATTTAAAAAATAGGCCACTTTATGTTCCCTTGAATTCATTCATTTAAAAGTATGATATTGCTATTAATAAACATTCTACACACGTTCACAGGACATATATAAGTGTGAGATCAAAGTATATATTTTCTAATTGTGCCTTAATTATTTGCATTAGAGCTTCGAACTGTCTGGTTTTTTTATACAAACTGCAAACGATTACAGTATAGAACAATTTTTGGAGCTTGTCGGTAATATTTCAAAGTGAGCAAATGCTTTCCCAAGAAAGCTATTTTGAAATAAGATGTATAACATCAAACATTCTAATGTGGATAACATATCGTTTTGGATAAGTCTTTTAGTTTTGCTTGTACTGATTTTTATTCCAAAACAGCGTTTAGATAAGTCAATTTACGCACGTTTATGCATGACGTATCAGAAACATCACTAACTGAAATTGTCTACAAATGCTAGAGTATATCATCCTTTTTCATTTATCACTTAAACTAAAATTAGTGTGAAAAGATTGAAATATTTGACCATTTTTTTTTCACGTTATATGCAAAGTTATGAATCGACCCTCGTATAAAAAGCAGTAACTGAATTGAAATGACTATGTCAAAGATCAAACGTTATCATTAAATTCGTTATTTTTAACTTTACGAGGTAATTAGGGACTTTTACTTTCAAGAATTTAAAATCATTTGTTTATCGTCCCAATACAAAAACACTTTAAAAAGCAATCGACCTTTCAGCATACATAATGAACAATTTGAACGGGGATGAAAACTAGGTAAAAAAATTGGAAAATTGGGAACCAGACGAACCTTAAATGAACACTTTTTAAATTGATCAAATATATTCGTCCATACATTTACAAGCACATTAGAAATGACCATATATTATAAGAACATGGGTTTTGAAGAAGCCTGATATTCTTAAAGATCTATCCTATCTTCACGGCAATCATTTTTTTCTTCCAGCAGACAAAGCCTCAAACAATTGTTTTTACATTAAAAATAATTACTTTAATTGTTTAAAAATTGGACATGAGAGTTACAGAATGGGAATCCCATTACCTACATATTTTACACTTTTCTTTTCAATCTGGATATTCTCATAAAAAAGAACGATGAAAATCTCCTTTCCCTAGAACTTCAACATAATTCCCATAAAGAACGATCGATAGTGACCATGACTTTCTAAATTTCTCACTACCATTCTTTCCACAGAAAATGATTTCATAAAAAAAATACTGTCCTCTAGGGTTCTCAATGAGCAGTGTAAATCAGATCCTTAATAGGCTTATAAACTATAAAGTTCTACTAAAAATATTCAAATCAAGTAATTCCAATTTTACAGGGATATCAAAACGTGAGATTTATATACCAGTGAACCTGACATGACAATATCAAGTTGCTTGCATGGACACTTAGGTTAATAATAAGTTCAAAAGTACTGAATACGTATATATTTGCAATGTGTGAAATTCCTTATTTATTCTTAATACAGCACAGGACTATTCGGTTGTCGGGAGTTCAATGACTTTGCAATGGATCATCATTTTTAGAATAATATATCACTTCCTGTTAATATACAATCAGAAGCTAAAATGACTTTGAGGGTTTAAATCCATATTAGGAAAAACAAATATCAAATTTAAGTTGAATGTATCAAACAAATTGTACTCGTATTAGTTATTTTTCATCGGGATGCATTTCCAGAACTTTTCAAGGTGATCTATGTTCATTACATAGGGAAACCATGTTCAACGTTTTTACAAATGTTATTAATTAGTGTTATGTTATGAAATTAAAATACAAAATCTAGACAACTATGTGAAAATTCTTTGCTTATTCAAAATCGTTAAGGAAATATAATTTCATACCTGGATGGACTGATATGAACTTATAAAAAGAAATTAGTAAGATATAGATTACCAAAAGCTGAGCAGTTCACTTTACGTTATTTTAGATTAATAAATGTGATCTTAAGAAATAAGGACCAGTAAAGCTGAAAAATCAGATTTTGTATAGACGCCTAGCATATATTTCTATGAATGTTTACCCAGTTTTATCTTTAAAACTTTTAAAACCCAAATGTCAAGCCAATACTGCAAGTATACAAATGTTTAAAATAAACTTTATCTATGGATTATTTCACTGAAGGAATATATTAAAATTTAATCCAATTCTTTTTTTAAATATTTCAGAATTCTTAACTCCGCCTTTTACAATTTGCATAGAAACACTTCCGAAAACGTTAATTCTCGGTTTTGATTAAATTGGATCACACTTAGAAGTAATATATATGTCTGATAATTAAAGGCAACTCTCATTGATGAAATTAAACAAATATACAAAGTGAGTTAATTAATATAGTTATGAAATGGCTGTCGTTAAATGTCACTTTGTATATGATGCTAATGGTAAATTTATTTGTCTTTGTGAGTAAGATGAAAACATCATATTCTATTTGTTTATAAGTGCCAAAATCGTTTAAAGCACTTACACTATCCTACGGCGCACTTCATTGTAAAATTGCAGTGTGCAGTATATCGTTATCTTATATTCTACTTAAGACTTCTGCATAATTACTTGGTTTCTGGAGTGTATGTTGAAGAACTGTATAACATATTTGAAGATTTTTGTTCGACATATCATGTTTATTTGTATTTAAAGGTAGTTTTGCATCGGACCCATGTGCATTTAAACTAGACTTTCCATGCATAAATATATAGTTGTTTATATGTTCCGATTAGCCAATCATTTTTTAAACAATATATTTTAATTCAAAATTGTAAGATTCAAAGCATGCAACCGTGGCAATGAACTTATAAATGAAAAATAAACGATTATTACACACACTTAATGTTCATGTATAATAATCCAATTCTTTTTTTAAATATTTCAGAATTCTTAACTCCGCCTTTTACAATTTGCATAGAAACACTTCCGAAAACGTTAATTCTCGGTTTTGATTAAATTGGATCACACTTAGAAGTAATATATATGTCTGATAATTAAAGGCAACTCTCATTGATGAAATTAAACAAATATACAAAGTGAGTTAATTAATATAGTTATGAAATGGCTGTCGTTAAATGTCACTTTGTATATGATGCTAATGGTAAATTTATTTGTCTTTGTGAGTAAGATGAAAACATCAT
Source organism: Mytilus edulis (assembly GCA_019925275.1). Lineage (NCBI taxonomy): Eukaryota > Metazoa > Mollusca > Bivalvia > Mytilida > Mytilidae > Mytilus > Mytilus edulis. Next base: position 117,071,116 of record CM034350.1, on the reverse strand, counting down.
ATTCTATTTGTTTATAAGTGCCAAAATCGTTTAAAGCACTTACACTATCCTACGGCGCACTTCATTGTAAAATTGCAGTGTGCAGTATATCGTTATCTTATATTCTACTTAAGACTTCTGCATAATTACTTGGTTTCTGGAGTGTATGTTGAAGAACTGTATAACATATTTGAAGATTTTTGTTCGACATATCATGTTTATTTGTATTTAAAGGTAGTTTTGCATCGGACCCATGTGCATTTAAACTAGACTTTCCATGCATAAATATATAGTTGTTTATACGTTCCGATTAGCCAATCATTTTTTATACAATATATTTTAATTCAAAATTGTAAGATTCAAAGCATGCAACCGTGGCAATGAACTTATAAATGAAAAATAAACGATTATTACACACACTTAATGTTCATGTATAATAATAACGACGGCACACAATAACCGTCTTTTTGACTTTTGACGTACGCGAATGTTGTTTAGGAATTTAGTTTGAAACGTTACATTTTGTCTCCTGTTATAGTGGTCTGTGTACAGTGTTCAAAAATGAAGTCGCAATCCTCTATATTTTTGTTGAATAATTTGAGAAATGTTGAGAGTTAGTTAAATTTTATAGATCAACATTACACTTCCAATATGCAAATCTTTTTGACGTATGAAATAATCAGATGTGTGATAATTTGTTTTTCTAAAGTTATGAATGAGGTTATATGAATTTGGTTTCATAATCACAGGATGTTTGGATTATAATCATTTTAAAGAGATACGTATGGTACATGTGGTACTGTCGGAAACGATTCAGGTCAAAATTAGTTAGACAGCAACAACTATTGAGATAGCAATGAACATAAGAAAGTATAATCCCCGATATAGACTTACCGTGGGTCTGACTGCACATTTAATCCTTTTCTGAATTTCATCATAATGTTTTACTACACTTCATTGAGACACAACGACGCACCACTTGAAAGATATTTCAAAAATACTTATAGATAATTAAGCGATAAATATCATGATGAAACTTATCTTTAAGACACCCTGTTCTTAAAGATATTAATATACCAGGGTACCTTGTTTGTGAAAGCTGTAGCAATACGGTAATTGTAACAGCTTTAGACTAACAAATCAATTATCATAGTAAAAAAAAAATTATCAAGATGATTCTACATATACAACTAACTCATATTAAATCCAACAGTGATCGATGTCCTTTTTAAACCTCAATAGTAAGATTCATATGATTTTCTTCATGCAAAAATTCATGTGAAACGGGATAGCTTTCTTTATCTATTGTAAACGTTGACGAGGACGTTACGGTGGCTCTTTCTTATGTAGTGTTAATTTCCCGGATTATTTTTTATATCGATATGCGAGTGTTTGCAGTGATTTCAAGTAACATTTTCGTTACTAAAATGTGTATAGCATGGTCTAATTAAGTTGGTAAACCATAAAGAAGATGTATTGTGGAAGTAAGATTCCACCGGCATGACAATGATTAACAGTTGGATTCTACTTTCATAAATGAACAAAGCAAAGGACTTGACTTTACATTTTTGCTGTTGACAAGATCAACTTACTGATTAGAGTAAAATCAACCTTGCCTTGATTTAGAACTTGACAAATTAAATATATTGCCGGAGATTGTATCTTCATTTTTATGTTTCTTATTCAGTTTTGTCTTTGGGTTGTTGTCTCATTGACGTAGCTTCGTTTTAATTTGTATTATGCTGCTTTGGTTCATACAGTCTGTGGATGAACATACACTAAATAATTGTATGAAGCAAGACTAAGATGTTACGGTTATTTACTATGCATATTCAATGTATAGCAAATTAGACGTTAAACATGTACAGTAATCGTAAACTTGTAAAGTGCATGAACATATTATTTATATGTCCATAGTATTCATGACACTTTCTCCTTGGTAAATTATTGCTTCTAAGAAGGAAACTTTCAATTAAGTTTTCTAGATAACTAGGTTGACGTCATTTCATCGAATGTTTTACTGGGGTTGGTTATTTGATAAATATGATATACTAGTATTGCGTTTGTCACACTCTAAACACTTCCATTTTTTTATCTGTTGAATGCAATCATATTTCAGATTTTGATATGTTATTGTCATTGAACTGATTTGTGTTGCAAAATTCTTATTTCAACATAGTTTACTCATGACACATTTGGAAGTGAAAACTTTGCTATATTGCTTTCTTTGCATGTTTGTCATATTTTTATTCTATTCGGGATATATACGTTTTAGTTTGGTAGCTGATATGGCAGTTAAGAGTATGCATGTTATATGCCGTTTCTGTTCTCGTACATGTATGTCATTGGTTTGTATGTCTAAATTACAACCTTGTTCATGCAGCATTAAAATTCAAGGTTTGTATTTGGAATAGTGAGGTAAAAAGTCTGTATACCAACGTGAACTTCTAATTAACCTGCTCGCATTTAAGTCAATATAACATCATGAGATATGATATGATTGCCATTGAGACTACCCAATGGAGTCCAAATGAAAACATTGCCTACTGCAATGTCTGCATGTCATACCGGTGATAACCCAAATTTAACATGTCAATCTCAATTTTTATGTCTCCATGTCTGCATAATAATCTGATGATTGCAAATATTTACACAGGCAATGCTTTTTTCTTAATCTTTACTAAAAAAAATACCTAAATATTAATATCGTAAATGCAAAGCTTCATTACAAAATAGACTTATATATATATGTATATAGATCACGGTATCTCAGTAGCATGGGTTCGAATCCCGGCGAGGGAAGAACAAAAAATTTGCGAAAGCAAATTTACAGATCTAACATTGTTGTGTTGATGTTTAGACGAGTTGTATATACATAATGTACACAGCCATGTATCACCATCATTGCTGATGATCCGATGGATAAATCTGTTGTAGAGTTGTCACTGACTTAGACGTACTTATAAATATAATTATTTTCTGTGACTGTATCTTGCATTAATTTGTAGGATCCTTTACTATAGATAATTGAGCTGATCTGTAACAATAACATCTCCATGCCTTTTATATCATGTACTGTAGTACGACGCTAGATTTAAACTGACGAGGAAAGGTAACACACGGCCACCGAAAGCTTTATTATTGTGAAGCCCAGGTGGTCGTGTGGTCTAGCGGGACGGCTACAGTGCAGGCGATTTGATGTCACGATATCTCAGTAGCATGGGTTCGAATCCCGGCGAGTAAAGAACAAAAAATTTGCTAAAGCAAATTTACAGATCTAACATTGTTGGGTTGATGTTTAGACGAGTTGTATAGATATATATATAGATATAGAAACACGTCTAAATTGAAAACAACATTCAAACCTATGATTGCGCTGGATAAAAACCGCAATTTTTATACGTATGCATGTAACAAATTTCGTTGTAGAAGGGTCTAAATACAGCACAAACAACATTTTCAAAAAGACCAAAAGAGTGAAAAAATATATTTTAACAAAACGCATTTGACTAGCAGGTCGAACAACTGATGTTCTTAAACCCTGCTGATTGACATTGGCGATTGCCAAAAATATAGACATATAATAACTGCTGATTCTATTTCAAAATATAAATGTTTAAAGTATTGTTGAGTGTTTACAATATCTTGAATGGTTCGATAAGTTTCAGTGTATTGACAACATTGTCAAATACTATTTTATTCCACAGAATGACACTTACATTACAATGAATATGTTGCAGGCATACTATGAAGACATTTCGCCGATATATTTTCTTGATTATTTGCACTGTTTTTGAAAGCGCTGTCTTTGGGTGTCCTTCATCATGTTTGTGCGTTCATCCTTTCGACTATACTTATTGCCATGATAAAGGTCTAGCGACAGTTCCGTCTGGAATTTATAATACAACAACACGTTTGTAAGTATTTCAATTTACATTTGTTACTTAAACTTTGTTATAAAATCATAATGAAATTATAAGTAAACTTGAAAAAAAGTTCTACTTTGATTTAAAATAAACTTTTAATGTATGAATTTTCTGTAAAAGCACAATAAAGTTTTTAACTACAGCTTACTTTTACTGATATCACTATGCTTTATCAATTATGCTTTACCAATTTGTTATTAAATTAGATGACTTTATCAATATTTAGTGGATGTAACTCGATACATCAGACAAATTATATATACGCCTAACATATGAGGGTACGGATGGTGTTTACAGAATATATAATAATCCTTATGGGCAACAGTGCAGAATAAAGGGCTTAAAAATTAATAAATAAAAGATGACCAATAATAAAAGAGAATAATGGGGTCTTAAAATACAGAGAATAGCGAATAATGGGCAAAACAGACAAAGAATAGATTAAATGGTATGAAACACATAATAACAAACTGAAGGATCCCTAGCAAGACATATCCCAGTCAATAGACTAACAGTGGGCCAACGTTGGCAAATTGTCGGCTCGTTGGTCGACCGTTGGTGTTGGCTGCACAACCTTGGCCCAACGTTGGCAAATTGTCGGTCCGTTGGTCGCAAGTTTATGTTGGCTGCACAACATTGGCCCAACGTTGGCAAATTGTCGGTACGTTGGTCGCACGTTGATGTTGGCTGCACAACATTGGCCCTACGTTGGTCTGTTGTTGTAAATCCATATTATTATCTCATGCTGGTTATAAAAAATCGGGAAAATGTTTGCATTATGTTAAAATAGTAACATAGGGCCGATATGAAATTTTGTTAATAAAAATTGATTATGAAATATTTTACGCTTTATTTCTCTTGGGAGGAGGATAATGTCGATTGTTGCATGCTTTATGAAAAGTTAATGTTATACCGAAAGTGTTTATCAACTGAAATTACATTTACATGTTTACAACTCTATGTTGGGCCAATGCCGGCCCAACGTTGATCATTATATTATACTCTATATATAAGCCAGGTAAAATTTATCGATTGGAATATCATTATTGTAATAAAAAAAATGTATATCGTAAACATAGATTGCCTGGTTAAAAGTTTAAATTTATTGCAATCATTATTTATAATAACTTTATTCATTAAACTTTGTGAAACATAATAATTTAGCAATTATATGAAGAGTGATATTTGATACAGCCAGTCTGATAAGGTTGACCCTATGTTCGACAAATTTCAAAGATAGTTACTATGGTAGTTAAGTTTATAAGAAATCTGAATGTAATGGGATGGTCACTTTTGTGGTTATTTCCTGTTGTGTATTTGTAAGAAAGCAGTAAAACGAAGAAAACAATAGAGAAAATCATATCATCTGGGTTCAAAGAGAAAGAAAGTAACATGTAAGTTGTAACTTTAAAAAATCTAAATACGATTAAGAATGACAAATACTAATTACTGAAGCTAATGGAAAAAATATGTCTTAAGATGTACCTTATTCCGTAATGTTTCAGAAATGTGGTATAATGATTTCGACTTCATTGAAATATAAATGAGTTTGTTAGTTTTATTGTATTTCTAAATCGCATGCAAACATATACGATATATTTGTGAAAACTGATCATATACACACTTGCATGTGTAGCAGTGTATTAGATATTAAAATTAAATAGAGTATTTATTTCGTAATCTTATTTACAAATATTATCTAAATTCATTGCAAGAATATGTTGTTATTTGTATATATTTATACGGACTCTGCTGAATTTAGTTTTTTGTCCTAAAAAAGGGGGGGGTGCGGTAAAAAACTATACTACACAGACGGATATTTATAAAAGAAAAAAAGACTATAAATTAGTGTCTGAATTACTTGAAGTAGCTTTTCTTTTTAATATACAATTTTACATTTTAATATAAATTTATAGGTCAGGTATTTCAGTACTACAGAAGACAAAATAAATCGGAGTGCATAAGGAAAAAAAGAGAACTAGGAATAATAAGAATTATTGACAACATCCTAGCTAGAAAATGCATGGGAATGGAAATGGGGGAAAAAGCATTCTACCATTTGATAGCCCAGAATGAATAACTTTAAGAAAGTAAGTTAACATAATAGCCATCCTTTATCATGTTTATGCTACATCAGATTCCAATTTCACAGATATATACGCATAACATGTTTAATACTACCGTTAATGCTAGTGTATTAAGATTTGACTTTGTATTTTTTTCAACTAGTTTTATTTATTCACTTAGAACATTTTATGACAAAGTTTTCTGTAACCATTTCTACACTCAAAAAAGAGTATTTTTTCTATAGTGAGTTGACTGTTAGTGTTGCTCTCCACCAATTGCAACTCATTCAAAATTTTGACCAAATTGCAATTTGTTTTATTAAACCAAATTGTTCAACTGGTCAGAAAATTGAACAAATTGTTCAGTCAAAATGTGAAAGTGCATGGTGATAAAATAAAATATACTTACAATCCTATAAGACTTTAACTCCACTTTAATGATGTTGTGACAAAAATTAGTTTATCAGTTTGTATAGTTATATTATATTCATTTCCATGCTGAAAGGGAACTGTTTATTTTGAATCGCTATTAAATTGTCCAAACTAAGCTTTCATATAGTTTTTCTTTCTAAAAGTCTTCTATATTTATAAGAATCAGATATCATTTTAAATAAAACATCATATATTCAGTAAAATATGTGTGAAATAACAATATGCTATTGATAAATTTTCAGGGGAGATAACCTAAAATATTATTCTTTTGAATAAAGACTTTTTGAAAGAAAAGTTATTATCTCCCCATGGAAACTTCCTACAAACATATATTGCAATTTACACATATTTTACTGAATATGAAATGTTTTAAATCACATAATGTCTGATTCTTATAAATATAGAATACTTTTTTGAATTGCTATTAAATTGTCCTAACTAAGCTTTCATATAGTTTTTCTTTCTAAAAGTATTCTATGTATAATACTAAAATTACGAGGTCCAATTTGTCAGCCGTCATCACGTAAAAACGACGAATAAACAAATTCAACTTTATATATAACTAATATAGTACAAAGGTGTAGATTAAAAATTACACCACTCCAGGCCCTTTTGTTTTCCACGTAATTAATATTGCCAATAATTAAGAAGTTCCGGGTCGAGTCCCATACCGATACCAATAGTATATTCACCTGTTACTGATTACCTTATCTGTACGTTCCGCATCTGACAGGCGCACCATCAGGATTAATATGTTATAAAGTATTACACGGGTCATAATCACAGGGTTGACACTACTTAATTGTCAAATTGTTACCTATTGTAGTATTTTAATCAGTTAGACTTTCTAAGATAACAATACGAATACTAAAAATCTGGACTGAAATAAGGCGTATAGGTACAGTTTTCAATATGTTAGCGGGCATGACGTAAAACAGCGAATCAAAGAATTCAACTTTATTTATGACACATATAGGACAATGCTGTTGATTAAAAAGTACTCCATTCCAGGACCTTTTGTTTTCCAAATAATTAATATTATCAATAATTGATAAGTTCCAGTTCGACGAGTTCAAACAGAGAGATTTGAAAGCGGAGAAAACTGTGTATCTTATAATCGGCATGACTTTATCAAATGACAATACTAATACTAAAATAAGGCTTGCGCATAGTTATATACTTTAATTCAGTCACGGACCTGCGATATCACGGGTGTGTTCTAGTATTTATAAGAATCAGACATTATGTGAATTAAAACATTTCATATTCACAAATAAAATAAAAATAACAATATAACCGTAGAATGATTTTACCAAATGATGTGCGCATACTAAACATCATAATAACAATATACAGATATAAAATGCAAACAATACTGTATTATTCTTATGCGTAATTTAGACAGCTATCAACAGAAAATAACTTTATGTTAATCCGTGTGTCCGAAGCGCTACTCAGGACTCGTCCCCCTAAGGAACACACAACCCTAAACAATTGAAAGCCAATGAAGTAAAAGACGTGTGGATCCACATGATCAAAATGGATATTAAAAAAACAGCTAAACTCATCCAGGGTCAACCCTGCCAAGGGAGCCGGAACCTTAGGTTTTTCAATAAGTACTGTAACACGGACTACAGAGCTGGTGACACCCCTGGAGGACATCAGTGGTATCGACCCAGTGCCAGATAATGCAAATAGCACTTTAGATAATTTCATGCGCCCGAAGTGCTTTTCCGGAAACACCTCCATCAGGAACGCTCAAACCAAGCACGTTAAGGCCATGAATGTATAATACCTGAAAACTTGAGGAGCTATGTGACTCAGGAACCAAAAAAGAATGGCAAATTTCATTTCAAGTCAACTTTGCCTGAGGTAGTTGGAAACATGATAATAGATGACAGGAGGAAAAAAAGCAATAGCAGTTAACAACGAATGCTTCAATTGAAACAGGGGATTCCCAATGTTCGCGACTGTAACAACAGTGCAACGTTTGTCATTTTACACAAATGTCAAGCCTGTCATGCAATAGTACTGTTAGGAATGCGACTGATATGGTTTGTTCTATCTTGTAGTTACCCAATTTACTACACACATTTGTGGTAAAACCAAGCAAAAATCAAACGAAATATTTTATGTTTAAAATGGTGACATATCTTTGCAGTACTTTAATTTGTGTGGATAGGTGTCTAATAGACAATCATACTATGTCACTTTCATATCAGTAGACATATCTCCAATATCCATTATTCATTATCCTGCGAACTCCTTTTAAAGAGATAAAAGTATTTTTTGTATATTTGTCGCTAGTTAAAGTGACATTCTTTCTTTCATCATCCATTACAACTATGAATATAACATTTGCAACGAGTACAGAAATGATAAAAAAAAGTCTGTTTATCGTTCTAAAGCGCTAAAGTCTTTTCAAGTTTTGCATTTTTTTTAGTTTTTGTTGTTTAAACTCTAAAAAGATAGTGAAATATTTTATTAACTATTGCAATTCTTTTTGACATGCTGTTGTCTGTATGAGTTATATATTTTGTATCTCAAAATCATAGTTTCTTACTTTTTCATATCTTATTATTCATCAGTCCATCGGAAACTTCAACCGTAAATGGAATTAGATCGGGTAAGACTATATCTAGTTAACGTAATGAAGGTTAAAAAAAATGTGTACCCAAAAATAGCACAGATACATGAGCAATTATGTTTTGGCAATTTATTCAATTTGAGTAACGAAGTTGTTTTGAAACATAGATACAAAACGTAGAGGATGCAAATGAACTACCTGATAAAAGACAAATTAAGATGCTAGCTAGTTACATTCAACATAGGGAATAAAAAACAAATTGAGGTGTTGAGATATATTTTTGCATTTATCATTGATGTGCTGAGGGTATCATACATTGACATTTCAATTAATAAAGGGACATGTTATAATTAGATAAAAACATATCACGCCTAAAACTGATTTTGAAAATTTAAATTTTTTTCTACATCTTACCCAATCTCTAAATAAAATGATATATGAATTGTTTGTTGAGATATACTTTTGCATTTCTCTCTGATATTTTTTATTCGATGCGTTATAAAGTCATTTATGTAAAAACACAAGTGATCGAAGACCATTTTGCTCATAGCAAAACCTCTGTATGATCCTGATATTTTCTAGACTAAATATGAAATAGTCGTGGTTTTAAATTTGAGTATATTTCAGATTCATCGTCAACAACAAAAAAACACTTGATCATCGGTTCCGCTGTTGGTGTTGTTGCTTTATCTGTGTTTGTCATCGTTAGTATTTTCTACTTCTACAGTTATCAAAAGATGTATTTTAATATAATATGAACAATTATAATTTAGTACCAGAAAGCGTATATAAAGAAACTGTATCCGATATCCGTTTTTGTATGGTATGGCAATACAACATTGAATGTTTAGAATGTTGTACCATTCTGTAGCCGTAGTTGTATGGTATTTCAACACAAAACGAAATGCTGAAAGTGCTGCTAGAGTATGTAGGATACATGGTAATGTAAGACGTAAACACTTATTTAGACCTGTTGTTCCACGAATTGATCTCCCTCCCCTTAACACCTACTAGAAAGTGTATTGATATTGGCAGGATCTTATTTATACATTTTGATTGCAATCTTTCTAAATTAACTGTTTACTAAATTTAGAAGTTTTGAAATACTAAGGCTTTTCTAACTCAGGCATAGAATACCTTAGCTGGCTTTGGCAAAACTTTTAGGAATTTTGGTCCTCAATGCTCTTCAACTTCGTACTTTATTTGGCCTTTTTAACTTTTTAACTTTTTTGGATTCGAGCGTCACTGATGAGTCTTTTGTAGACGAAACGCGCGTCTGACGTACATTCAAAATTTAGTCCTGGTATATATGATGAGTTTATTTTATCAGTTAGTATGTTTGTATACAATCTTAATTTCATAATTGTATAATAATGTTTAAGTTTTTGTTTTCTCTCAAAATACAACTGTAACTGTTTTATCCAGTCAGTGTACAACATATCTACAATATTAAAATAGGGTGACATTTTTTGATTGCCAATGAAACAATATTCCATCAGAGTTCAAATGACGTGCTTGTATGCTTGTTTTCTGTTTATTATTAAATTTTTGTTAAGATCCATTTTGTTACATCTTGTGATCAATTTTATTTGACAATCTCAAATGACAGTCAATAGGGTTAAAGAACATCAGTTGTTCGACCTGTTAGTCAAATGAGTTTTGTTTAAATATACTTTTTCACTTTTTTGGTCTTTTGGAAAATGTTGTTTATTTTTATATATAAAATATACAAATAATAGTTCAGAAGACACTACATTGAAAATTCAAGATTAAGCAACACGAATCCCAAAATAAACTGAGGGTTAACTCAGTTGATTCGGAAAGAGAAGCAGATCCTGCTCCACATTGAAACCCGTCAAAGCGACATGTTTTTTCAAACGTTTCATGTAAAAACAAATAACAAATTAATCTTTTTTTTTGACAGTACGTCTTCTTTAAGTAGAAGTTTTTTCTTTCTATTTTTTTAATTGTATTTAGATATATCAGATGCACACATTGTGTTTTTTGGCAAAACGTGTTAGGAGTTTTGGTCCTCAAAGCTCTTCAACTGCGTACTTTATTTTGCCTTTTAAATTTTTTGGATTGGAGCGTCACTGATGAGTCTTTTGTAGACGAAACGCGCGTCTGGCGTATATACTAAATTTAGTCCTGGTATCTATGATGAGTTTATTTATTTCAGTTTCCTCTATAATTTCTTGGTAAAAAGTGCTAAATATTTATAAGTCTGGTAACTTTGTTTATTTTTTATTTTTTTTAATACCACTTCGGGTAACGCTACATATGGTGATGTTTTGTCCACGAGGGTATCATCAGCCCATGCCCAGTAGTCAGCATGAATATCAATTATATGGTAGTTTCTATAAATTTTCTACTTACAAAACTTGCAATTGTGCGAGTTTATCTTAGTCATATTTGGCACAACATTTTAGTCCTAAATGCTCTTCAATTTTGTACTTGTTTGCTTTCTACATATTTTGATCTAGGCGTCACTGATGCGTTTTATGTAGACGAATCGCACGTCTTGAAACATACCATTGTTTATATAAAAAGTATGTTTTGTTCAGTTTTGATGCATCCTTCATTTGTTGTTGAATTAATTTTTCATGGTAATGAAACTGCGTTTATTCAGTAGTTTTGTATAAAGAATAAATCACGGTAGCTATATCCTTAAACATAACTTTCTGCATCAATGGGATGTTCTCTTATTGTATACCAAGTTTAGTGACTATGCAGAAAGTATATACCCCATATAACTTAAAATACAATTAAAAAGATAAAAATGCCTTATATCTAAATAATATCTAGTCATTTTACATTGACGGTCGACGGAGGACAAACTATTACGACAACAAAGATGATCTCAGCTCTCAAATTGTAAACTTTCCAATTATTGTAGCAATATTCCATCAACGCTTGTATATAGTGTCAATTGTGTACGTTTTCCTATTCTGATTTCTTTAATAGAGTATTGTGTGGACAAAAAGCACTTCTGGCGTAATATAATTTTAAACTTGTTGCCTTTTGTTTGCTATTATTCGTGCGTTTTTTTTTGTCAATTGTGCATTTTAACATTGTGTTTCCGTTGTGTCGTTTGTTTTCTCTATTTTTGAGTGTGAATTCACATTACTATAAGACGTGTCACGGTACTTATCTATCTTAAATTCATGTATTTGGTTTTGATGTTATATTTGTTATTTTCATAGGATTTTGTTTAATGGCTAGTCCGTTTCTGTGTGTTACATTTTAATGTTGTGTCGTTGTTCTCCTCTTATATTTATTGCGTTTCCCTCAGTTTTTGTTTGTTATCCCGATTGTGTTTTTTGTCAAGGGATGTATAAGTTTTGAACAGCGTTATACTACTGTTGCCTTTATTTTACACTTACAATGACGTTTTTGAACAATCACAGGAATCTTGGTGGCCGAGTTGTCTAAATAGTTACTACTGTATTCACTAGTCAGTCAACAATGAGATTGTGAGTTCGAAGCCCGCTCGTGCAGGAGGACTCGAATACAATCTTTTTTGACAAGGATCGTCGGTTTCTTATCAAAAGTAGGTAGTCTTCTCAGGGCACTCCTTCTTCCTCCACCAACAACAACCGGCCACCGCAAAATAGCATAAATGCGGTGCTTAAAGTGGCGTTAAAACCAAAAAAATAAAAATCAAATCAAAGACGTGTAAGTTGGGAAGTTGTAATTATCCTTTTGTATGTTTGAGCTTTTGCAATGTTTTAATGTCGTCATTTGATGAGGGACATTTCGTTTTGATTTTTTTCTTTAAGTTCAATATTTATATGTTTTTTTTTGTATAATCTAGAATTACAATAAACGTACGCGCGAAAAAAAATTTCGTTGTGATGACCAACGATAATCTATTATTCTCAACAAATTGTATTTACCTTAGAAAGATATTAATTAGAAAAAACAAAATTAAGAAAAATGTATATGCAATTTTGAGATAGTATTCAGCTGCCTCAGAAAATGAAGAAAGGACCATTAAGTATAGCTCAATCACATATAAACATGGGAGAACAAATTGAGATGCAACCCACTTTCTACTATAATAACAAAATAAATATTTAATGAAAGATTTGTTTTCTATTTTGCGTAAAACATAAAAATAATATATCTATTAAAAAGAAAAGGTTAGTGGTTGTAGGGTAAATATATGCACATATTAAATGCATTGCGTGTCAGCAAGTTGGATCTTGACTCTACCAAATATGTTTATGTTTTGTAATTTTATTGCAATTACATACAATGTTTTTTTTTACTTTTTTCATTTTGTGCAAAACGTGGAACCATGTCTACGGAAAGGAACGTAAAATAATTGTATGTTAAATGCATTACGGGTGAGCAAGCAGGATATTGATGTCTATCATATATTAATATTTTTTTACAATTTTATGCATTTCTTTAATATGTCACATTTATATTTAGTTTCACCTTCTACGACAAAACTATGTCGTTTATTCTCATATTTAGACTTCACTCAGTAAGAATTGGTGGTTGCGGGTAGCAGTTAGACTAACAGGTAAATAATATGTATTAGATAATTTGTGGTATATATAATCGATAAATTCTAGTTTTCTAAATACAAAGAAAATGATTTTTTAATAATTATCATATAGATGAATAAGAATTAGTTCAAACTATACGACTAAAGTAATTAAAAAAAAATCTCATGAATCTTCGGAGAAAAAAAGTGTTGCTTTTAATCAAAGAAAAACGAATTGATTAATTATAATAAAGAAACATATTCAAAAAGTGAAAGAACAACACATTCATTCAAGAATGCGCGTATTTTTTTTTTAATTTATTTTCTTAAATTAGTTATTACTTCTTGATAATACGAATGCGCGTATTCTTTTTTCTTTATTTTATATTTTTAAAATTAGTTATTATTTCGTTATAGATTCGGAAATATTGTTTTTAAATGAAATAAAGGTTCGGAACTTAATCCTTTTCTAGGTATTCTCTTTTTATTTTGGTCTTATTTCAATATCTGACTTGTAGGCTTTTATAATGATTTTCGGTATACCGTTGTTCAACTAAGGTGATACCAGAATAAAATGATATACTATAGGAATTCAGCTACTGTTTTATAAATTGTTTATATTTTTTTTTACATTTGTCATTTTGGGGCCTTTTGTACATTTAGCTGACTCTTTGGTGTTGTATTTGCTCATTGTACGTTGTCCTATATTAATTTTTTTTGTCATTTGGTCTCTAGTGCCACAACTTGTTTATTTATATTTATCGACGTCTTAGCAACGCCTATGAAATATGGTATGATTATTGAAATAACAACTTTTATTTGACATGCGAAATTATCAGATCTCGTTTCAGTGAGAAATTAATAATTACATTAACGGTACCAATTTTCCTGCACCAGATGCGCATTTCGACAATACATCTCTTCAGTGATGCTCGTGGCCAAAATATTTGAAATCCAAAGCTTATATAAAAGATGAAGAGCTATATATATACAATCAAAAAGGTCAAAAAAATATAGCCAAATCCGTGAAAATGCATTGCCACCATTCTAATGCAATTCCTTTGAAATGACAATTTTCTTTTCCCCACGCGTCGCTAGATACGTTTTAAGGAGGCCAAGCTTAATAACAGTTATGTCATCCAATTTGATTATAGATAACGTGTCCATTACGTGTCCATGTTTCGCTCAACAGTATTGACAACACTCAGTTTTCGTTTTAGTCGGGTAACATTTAAATCCACCAGAGGCCGGTTGTTCATGACTTGGTTTAATTTAACCATCTGTTCAATATAACCCAGAGTTAAATCATTTAACCGACGGTTACACAACCTGTTATTTAACATGATTTTAGCCCTTGGTTATGTAACCGTCAGTTTAATTTGTTTTCAAAACGGATTAATTTTATTTGAGAATTTATGTTCCCACAATGCATCATTCTTTTGTAATATTTTCTGGGTTAGCAATAATTCAATATGGCAGAAACACCCAGATCAGACAAAAAAAGGCCAAAGAAACCCAACATGACGTTGAGAAATATTATCATATTTTAGATTAATTCTAAACAAGGCAACAAAGTAAAAAAAAAAAGTCGAAATTTGGCAAATTATTGCTCACCACACCAGGAACCGCGCCTCAAAAGTTATCTTATCTAGAGGCCTACTATCCGTTGACTCTTTTTAAATTACTCAAAAGCAAAGCTGGTGTATAATTAGTAAGCATCCACTGATTCAGATAACTTTACCTCTTTAAAATTTCACATATCTGGTGCATGCATAATCAAAATTTCAACTGCGAGTGTTTCAAAATAATGTTCCGTAGCATAATTACCAACGTAAATTTGGTTAAATTTAAACATATATTATTAGACTATCATGTGCAGATATATTTTCCTTGCTGTCCATTTGTTTTTTATTGGTTTTGTCATTTCATTTTGACATATATTAAGCACTTTCCGATTTTATTTTCTTCGAGGTTTTGTACTTTTGTGATTTTACTTTTTCCTATTAAGGAAACTCAACTTATATCTTTGATCGTAATCTGTAACGTAAACTAACAAAGAAAAAGTGTGTTCTTTAACGCGATTGCTTAATGTTTGAAAAAAGAACTCGGAAGAAGGTTATCATCACAGATCAAGGAAAGCATTAATATAAATCGTTTGGGATCATCATTCATTATTTAGAAATGAGAATAGATATATATTTTTTGTATTTGTTTTAAATTTATTTTCGGGGAGGGGGCCGTATTCATTTTTTTAGAGGCGGGATTTTGAGAAGCTTGATCTGTTTTGAACATTGTTTGCGAATGATGAAATCGTTAAAAAAACGACTTTCATTGAATGTAAAACAAAATTTTATTTGTTATCTCATCGATCATTATGTAAAATGTTGTCGTGCATTTGTTGAATGTAATCTTCGCCTTTTTTTTTCTCTCTATTCGGTCCTGACTTCTCCTTTTTAACATAAATTGTCATCCGCATTTTTACCACACACTTATGTCCTGCCTTTTTCAAATCCCCCCTCCACCACCTCCAAAGAAAAGGACATCAGACTTGGCAAGGGAGGCGTATATGAATTATGCAGAAAGCACTGAAATATCCAAGAAGCTAGAAGAAAAGCTTGATCGCTGTATGCACAAGTATTTTGTCATATTGAAAAACAATTCTTTCAAAAACATACAGTAAGTCCGTTAGCGCTACAATATTTAAAAATGTCCTTTAAAATGTGTGTTTGTTCAAATATCTGGTTAGCTTGCTTGCTAGCTTAACTGTGAGGTCACTATAAAGTCAGGTAAACTGAGGGTAGACTAGTCCAGCAGATGACTAATATATCTGTCTGTAGGACTAGGCTATTTTGAAAGGAGGAATTTTCATTATCTTTTGAGGCGAGATGTATAGGGGACACAGCCACGTTAACTTTTATTTCTATAGAAGTCGCTCTTCACTATACTACTACCTGTCGATACATTTATTTTTGGCATTGCACAAGTCATGTCTTCTTTGACTATTAATGACGTTAAAATACTAAATCCCTGTGATGTGTTTTAGTCGATTTTAGTCTCTGATGCATGATTTTTTACTATTAATTGGTTTTGGATTTTAACTAGCTGTCAGTAACTGCGAGTACTCTCAAATCGTACTTTCTTGTTAATTCGACCTGTTGATACTGTTTATAATGCTTTTTTGTCATTTTTTATTTATATGGATCTTGGCTGTATACCAGCTTTGATTATTTGTAATATCTTCAATTTTTCACTTATTCTTACAACATTTGTATAAACTTCAAGATTATAAAAAAACCGGTTTTTTTCTAAAGTGAACATTGATTGGTTAAATATTTCTCAGTGTGTTTGAATTTGTTTGTTAGCCTTTTGGTCATGAATGTTTGTCTCTAATATTTAATTAACTGTGCATTTGTATTCAGATATCGCAGATCAAATTTATTCGTTCATTGTGTAATCATACGTTTTTTGATTGAGTTAAGTCTGCTAATTGATATTTTATCGTATGTTTTTATATGTTGTGATGTTATGCTATTGTTTCAGAAAAAGGGAGAAGGTTTGGGCCCATTAAAACGTTTAATCCCGCTGCAAATGTTTGCACCTGTCCTAAGTCAGGAATCTGATGTACAGTAGTTGTCGTTTGTTTATGTAATATATACGTGTTTCTCGTTTCTCGTTTTGTTTATATAGATTAGACCGTTGGTTTTCCCGTTTGAATGGTTTTACACTAGTAATTTTGGGGCCCTTTATAGCTTGTTGTTCGGTGTGAGCCAAGGCTCCGTGTTGAAGGCCGTACTTTAACCTATAATGGTTTAATTTTTAAATTGTTATTTGGATGGACAGTTGTCTCATTGGCACTCACACCACATCTTCCTATATCTACTTACATACTCATTACTTCATTGTCTATATTACAAGCAACTGACCAAAGATTCAACTTTTACCTATACACTCAATGCAATCGGCTGTAATTCTATTAAATTATCACAAAAAAACAATTAAAAAAATAATCAAATGGTCCCTTAAAAATTGCAAGCTTTATTGTGACTTCTTGATATATTCTGCTCTTATCATTAGGCAGAAACCTTGACCGCTGTTAGAAAATAAAATCAGCAAAAATTATTTAAAAATAAAATTAAGAATTGAAATGAAAAATATGGAAAAATGAAGAAATCCCATATTCGGAGCTGGGCTTAAGCTGGCTCAATAACTAAATTATGCACTAGTTCCGTGAAAATGGACGTCATACTAGACACTAACACATATAAATGAACTGAACTAAATTATGCACTAGTTCAGTGAAAATGGACGTCATACTAGGCACTAACACATATAAATGAACTGAAATTTAAAAAAAACACACACAAAACTAACAAAGGCCAGAGACAGGCGCAAATATGCGGTTAGGTTAAAACAAGTTATGTGAGATGTCAACCATACCTTATATATCTAGTCAACGTAGTTTTGTTGAAATGGTCCTCTTTGAAGGAAATTTTGTTTGAGCTTTTAAGTTAGGATCCTTGACACTAATGGTAAAACTAACGAAAGTACAACTGCCTATGTTTTTTTTATCTAAACTTTATACAGCTCCTGACAATGATGTGAAACTTCAATATAGATAGGATTCTCCGGTTCATTGAGATCTCTTAGAGATCCTGTGGAATTAAAAAAGTTTGACTGTATATATTATTCCAGGTAATAGGCAAATCGCAAGAAGGAAGACGAAGACACCTTTTTTAAGGATGGATTAAGGCAGCGAGGTCGTTGATACAAATCAGAATTAGAAAACTGAATGGGTCTATCAATGCCCATGCTTCGTCAATCTTTAAAGACCAAAATGTTGGAAAAAACTTATCCTACCTCCAAAAAAAAAGTGTTGATAATAGAATGAGGTATCGACAATTCACTTCAAAACTCAACATATACCCTCACGACACGTTCCAAAGAATAAATCCTGGGTAATCATAGGTCCGTTCTATGTTCCTTTGGAATTTCAACCAAAGATGAGGAACTGGATCTTCCATCACTGTATTTGATACCTAAACTACATAAGCGTCTTTACAACCAACGGTATATTGCTGGGTCTTACAAGTGCTCCACGAAATCTCTTTCTAAATTTTATCAGCAATCAGAGAGGGGTTCAAAGTTATTGTGAAACTGTCTATTCTAGAGGTGGTGTGAATCAGATGTGGATTCTTAAAAATTCCAAAGATCGTTATGAGCACATACAATCTAACTTTCTTTCATCTTCTAATATTATTAAAACATTTGACTTTTCTACTCTTTACACAAGTATTCCACATTCCAAACTAAAAGACAAATTGATAGAATTGGTATTGATTGCTACATTAAAAAGAATGGCCAACGTAAATACAAGTATCTTGTCTTCAGGAGGGATAAATCCTACTTTGTAAAATATCACTCTGTATAAAACAAAAAATCTCTGAAACTGACATTTTCAAGATGCTTGATTTCTGGATTGACAACATATTTTTTTACGTTCGAAGGACGTGTGTTTTTCAACAGATTGTCGGCAATGCAATGGGGACAAATTGTGCCCCTATACTTGCCGACTTGTTTTTTTAATTTTTATTATAAGGCTGACTTCATGCAGGAACTTTTGGGGAAGACAGATAAGATGTTAGCGATAGCCTTCAAAACTACTTTTCACTATATAGTTATCAAAGGTACCAGGATTGAAATTTAATACGCCAGACGCGCGTTTCGTCTACATAAGACTCATCAGTGACGCTCAGATCAAAACAGTTAAAAAAGGTGTTGATAATCGAATTAGGTATTGACAATTCACTTGAAAACTTAACATATACCTTCACGACACGTTCCAAAGAATAAATCCTGGATAATCATAGGTCTGTTCTATGTTCCTTTGGAATTTCAACCAAAGATTGAAAAAAATATAAAAATAGTGGACGAGTTCCAAAACTTGATAACTGTGGGGGTTTGAATAATCTAATTACAGATACCATAATTGACATTTTCGATTACCTGCACCCGCAGACGGGCGTTTCGTCCACATAAGTATCATGTGACCCTCGATCAAAACATGGTTATTAAGGACTATTAAAGTACAAAGTTGAAGAGCATTTAGATCTAAAAATATTTTTATAAATGTATTTTATACAGTGCAAACTGCTCCGAGTCGGAAAAGACCATTTTTTGTGCTCGATCAGTAAAATCCAGCACACATTTTACTCGACTAGTCTCGACAATGTCTCCACTGTATTTAATTGTACTTAGGTGAACTCAACTAGGTCTTGACTTTACTTAATTAGTCTGATTTAGTACTTGATCATTTTGGTATCGACCAAGGCTCGACCTGTATCGACCAAGGCTCAACCTCTCTCGACTTATGTCGACGAGTATTGACTCAGTCTTATCCAGTCTCGACCTGTCTCAACTAGTCTTGCCCTTTAAATTTAGTCTTAACTGGTGTAAATCAGCCAATCAAACTACATAAAAAAAAATGAACTTACAACATGCAAGCTTATTAGGTAGTTTGTTTTAATGCTGTGAAATGAAAGAATTTAATTTTACAATAGGTTAAAATAAATATCATTAAATTCAGATAGGCATCATAATGTTTTTTTTATATATTCTTAAAATCAACTTGGATTTTCATCACACTATGCAGCTATCTTAATAATATATATTTAGCTTACTGAATTCCCGGTCATGATATAGTGTGGTGTATTGCTGTCAAATTTAAGACTTAAATAATCTAGTTACAGTAAATAAGGCTAGGATTTGCTATTTCGGACAAAATAGAGACAGTACACTTTATTTTTTTTAATATGTTTTTTACATTAACTTGGATTTCCATCAAACTATACAGCTATCTTAGTTATATATTGATCTAACTGAATCCCATGTCATTGTGTTGTTTGGTGTATTGCTGTCAAATTTAGAAATTTAAATAATTAAGTTAAAAAACCTACGATATTAGAAATATATCTTTCCTTATAATTTGGAAAAGAAGTATATATGAAAAAGTGATTTCATTCCTTTAATGTTTCATTTCTCTTTGATATTATATTATATTAAGTAATTATTTAAATAGTGCTTCTCATTTTTTTGGTGATTAATAAACATGATAAAGCAATACATCCTGCTTGGGGCAAACTTATTAAAAAGATCGCATCTACCAGATAGTTTTAAATTCTAAATAAAATTCATTCAAAATTACATTATACTGTTAAATCTAAATCGCAAGGCTGTTTGAATTTACTAGGTGAGTAATACACATGTTTAAGAAAAGTAGGGATTTCTTTTTACCTGTAAAACTCACCTGTACTGATGTAATTAAACCATGTTAAAGTGCCATGTCATTAAATTTGACAACAAATATTTTTAGATTTGAGTAATAAAAAGTAAAATCACAAAAATACTGAACTTAGAGGAAGATCAATTGGGAAAGTCCATAATCACATGGCAAAATCAAATAACAAAACGCATCAAAAACGAATGGACAAGAACTGTCATATTCCTGACTTGGTACAGGCATTTTCAAATGTAGAAAATGGTGGATTAAACCTGGTTCTATAGCGCTAACCCTCTCACTTTTGTAATGACAGTCTCATCAATTTCCGATATTTTTACATTGATGCGTTAAATAAACAGACACAATAAATATAATAGTCAAAATATGGGTACATCAGTCATCATCGTTTAACAATTTTAAAAGGAACAATTTAACAGAACACAAAAACATCTACTATCTACGAACACATTTATTGAGTTTACTGTAACTTTGGAACACATTTCTTTTTTTTTTAAAGGTTACCAAGGATTGTTATGAAAGTTCATGATATTAAATTCTTGTTTAAACAAAAAAAGAGACTTTTTATAAATTTAATAACTTTTTAAATCAGCTTTGACCACAGGGAAAATTTTCAGCTATCTTTATCATATATTTTTTTACATACAAAAACCAAAGTTGTTTTGAAAATTGGTGTTTTGCTGTCAAATTTAATGACCTACTTTATATGTAATATTTTTTTTAGTTTGGATAGATTCAGATAGATACCTTTGATTTGAATATTTAGATTTGACGGCAATAAACTAAATAACCAAATAAACTGTTTTTTGTTAGACTACTATATAATATAGATAGTTATAGATTTGGATGAAAATCCGAGTTGCTTTGCAATAATATAAAATGTACTATCTGAATTGTGTCTGAACTGAAAATTCTAGCTTTTATGACCTACGTGTACATCAATTTTATTCTTAAATTGGTCAATAATACTACAAATTACGTAACGATGTGTTATTCAGCAAGATCAATGTATTACTAAGGTTGCTTTATAGTTTGATGAAAATGTAAGTTGGTTGGAAAGAGTGATAAAATAATTTGAAGTGTACTATTTGAATTATGTCCGAAATGCAAACTTTAGCGTTATTTACCTAATTTTTTTTTTTAATTTGACAGCAATACATCAATCCTCATATTGACCTATGTTTCAGTAAGATCAATATATTACCAAGGTAGCTGTATATTTTAAAAATAAAAATAAAAATAAAATTATATTTGTAAAAATTTAAATTAAAGTATACTCTCTTTATATAGTCTGAACTGCAAATTCTAGCTTTTTCTTACCTAGCTTAATGAAATCCTTAAATTTGAAACAATACATTAAACTCAAAAACAACATGGGATTCAGTAAGATCAATATATTACTAAGATAGCTGTATAGTCATGATAGTTACGAAAAAAAAATAAAGCGTACTGTCTCTTTTTTGTATGAACTTCAAATCCTAGCCTTTTTAACCTAGATAAGTGTAATTCTTAAATTTTACAGCAATTCATCAAACTTCATAACAACCTGGATTTCAGTAAGATTGATATATCACCTAGGTAACTGTATAGTTTGATGAAAATCCAATTTGATTAAAAAAAATATTGAAAAAATCAAAGTATACTTTACGAATAAAGTCCGAACTGCAAATTCTAGTTCATTTTACCTAGATTATTTTTATTTTGAAATCTGATAGCAATACACCAAACATCATAACAACCTGGGATTCAGTAAGATTCATATACCACCAAGGTAGCTGTTTAAATTGTGAAAATTCAATTTGATGTGAAAAAAATGTTCACAAAATTAGAGTAAACTATCTCTATTTTTTCCGAATTGTAAATCTTAGCTTTTTTTATTTTCAAATTTCACAGCAATAAATTAAACTACAAAACAAGCTGTAATTTTGTAAGATCAATGTTTAATTTAGTTAGATTGGCTGATTTACACCAGTCAAGACTAAATTTGAAGGTCGAGACTAGTCGAGTCAGGTACAAAAAGGTCGAGCCTTGGTCAATACCGTTTCAAACTACACCAAGATCATCAAGTACTGAATCAGACTAAACAAGTAAAGTCGAGACCGAGTCGAGTACACTTAAGTACAGTAAAGTAAAGTCGAGACAATGTCAAGACTAGTCGAGTGAAATGTTTGCTCGATATTACATGTCGAGCACAAAAACTGGTCTTTTTAGACTCTTAGCAAGTTGTTGTGATACACTTGTACGGTTTACGTTTTTGATGAACGACTTTACAAACATTCCTTTTCGCAGAATATCCTTCATTTCTTTAAAGAAAATACAAAAATCTAGAGCTATTGAAAAATGGTTTTCCAGTCTCTTACCTCGTCGAAATGTATATCTTATGCAATGATCTACACAGGCAAATTTTATTCTCATCAATTTCACGTGAATTTAACCTCAAACGAGCTTATACATGAAATTCACGTGAAATCTGTTTATGGGAGTTTCTGGTGCAGGAAAGTTATTACCATTAATTTTATTACTACCTCTGGGTCGATGCCTCTGCTGTCGGACTGTAACTCCCGGAGAGAATCACCAGCCCAGTAGCCAGTACTTTGGTACTGGCATGAAAATAAATTTATTTGTGTTATTAAAATTTGCTGTAACAAAATGCTACGATTTTTAATGATCAAGAAATAAATGTCATTAATGTGTCTAGTTTGTAGCCCTATCCTTCTTTATTGTATAGGTACACCAATTTAATTTTTATCCCATTTTGAGTCATATAAAAATGGGTTTGAATCAACCTCCAAACTGTCCATTATTCTGTAATGATGAGTATCCAAATTGCATCCATGCTTAAATTCACATCGTCAAAAGTCTTATAACCGAACTGTTGTTTAATTCCTTCAAATATTTTGAACACTAAATACTGTGAACGTTTTGTGTATATCTAAATATATTTACCTATGTTGAAAGATGTGCATAGTATCAAATCATAAAAATATTTTAGTCTCTAGAAAATCTTGTAAGATTTGTTTTGCTATTTTTTTCTAGATAGGTGCAATTTGGGTACTCGAAGCAATTTGGGTACCCTTACGTTATAATCGTAAACCTGTTTTACAAAGTAAAAAATGCGAACGCATGAGAAATGTCAATAAATAAAAATCGGTTTTCGTCTCAGGTGGTTTGAGATTCCACTATCAGAGCTGACAAAACATATTGAATATTATTTCTTTCAAAACCAAACTCAGATCTAGATTGGATTCAAGAAGCGTCATTTAACCCGTTTTTGCGTTTAGTTCTTAAATAAATGACAAAATATCTATCGTTTGTTGATGTAGTTTGAACATGGTCTCGTTTATAGCATTTATATAGATTAGACCGTTTGTTTCCCAATTGAATATGCACGTCTCTTTATTAATTTAGTTATGTATTTCCACCTTTCCGTGAAAAAGCCTTTGTTCTGATTATCATTATTGATTTTTTTTCGTCCGCTTAATTTTTTTCTTGCTAGTTTTGTTTTTCATAAGATTTTGCTTACATATTTGGAATATGATATTGTATAGTTTATATGCTTTTAAAATTAACAACCGCTCAACCATATACTTTACGTTGAAAATGTTTTCTCCCCAAACACTGTTTTTTATTGTGACCACTTCCCCTTCGCAACCGTAAAAGATTACAACAACTCTTTTAGGTCAGGGTCAAAGGTCAAGGTTTTTGATTTTGGCTTACTTTCATTCATTTTCAAAAACCGTAAAAGATATTAACAAATTATGTTTTCTAAATTGTTAGTTGCGACATGTCGTAACACTTATATTTTGATTGCAAGTAAACAAATACCGTAAGTAGGAGTTTTCTTCATTCTTATATAAAGAATTATGCGTAAAGTTATATAACTCATTAACCATACTTATAACAGACCTAGGGTATTTTGATTTGAGATCCTAAGTTTATGTTCTTGCAATTGAAGGTCAATGTCATGGCCACATTGGACGTTCTAGATTTCGACCTTTGCTTAAAATTCATATGTTCACAACATTAAGCAAACGGAATTGACATGTACACTGAACTTCAATGTTTTCATTCTGGTACTGATGGAAAGACCTTTAATTTTTCCCTGATCAATTGTTCTTTAATTATTAGATACATTTTAGTAAACTTTCTTATTTTGGTAGAATTATGTGTATGTTTTCCATAAACTTTCGGAATACATTATTAATATTAACATTTTTATCTAACGATAGTGTGCACGTGTCTGTGTGATTTTCTTAAACACATCTTAATTCTTCTTTTACGCGTTTTTCATCAGAAATGATGATTAACATTGATTGAGTTCTTATTTGATATCATATATAATGAGCAAATTAAAACTAAATAAAATGAGGTATATTGTAGAAGACAATGCTCCGTACACTTGTGTTTGTCATATGCACAGTTTTGACAAGTACAGTCAATGGTTGTCCACTTCAATGTAGCTGCTATGGCACGACGGTTAATTGCAGGAATATAAATATAGCAACAGTGCCGTCTGAAATTCCTAATTCGACAACCATTCTGTGAGTTAAAGTAACATTTTAGTTTTTGTTTATTTATGTCATTAGTAGTATTGATATAATAGAAATAATGATTAATTGCACATAAATTATAGTTTGTGATTCGGTGAAAAAAATACTATATGGATTATATCAAAACTAAACGTTTAAGTTTCATATTAGGAAACTATACTAAGGAGCAATCACTATTATGAGGCGATTAAAGCAGTCAACCTTATAAACAAACAATGCAAATTATAGACAATTAACGTTCTAAGATAAAATACATAAAGGGTATTGACTTCAAAATCATGTTCACCGATTCTCATATTTGAAATAAGGTCTTAGATACTTTTATTTTATTTCTAGGTAAGTTGCCTTTATTATTGCTATCATTAACTTTCAAGTATTGTTGATAATGACCTCTCTAAATTACTGTTTCAAATACGAAATGAAAACTTTCTTGTATGTTTTTCTGCATTTCAAAATAAAAATCTTTGGATTTTGTTGATTAATTACGTCCTTTTAATTATTCTTTCGATTCTGATAACTCTACTTGCCGACTTGTTTCTTGTTTATTAGACTGTCTTTATGCAGGCACTACTTAGGAAGAAAGATAAGAAGTTAGCAATATCCTTTAACTCTACTTTCCGCTATATAGATTATGTTCTTGCATTAAATAATTTTAAATTTGATGACTACGTAGAACGCATCTATCCCATCGGAATAGAGATAAAGGATACTACAGATACAGTTAATTCGGCATCATATCTTGACTTACATCTAGAAATTGACAAGGAGGGTCGGTTTAAAACAGAACTTTACGATAAAAGAGAGGATGATGTCAGCTTCCCAATTGTGAACTTTCCATTTCTAAGTAACAACATTCCAGCAGTACCTGCATACGGGGTATATCTCCTAATTGAAACGATATCCCCGTGCTTCCATTTCAAATCAAGATTTTCTAGATAGAGAGTTGCTGCTCACAAGGAAGCTATTAAACCAAGAATTCCAAATGGTAAAGTTGAAATCCTCCCTTCGTAAAGTTTACGCACGCCATCACGAATTGGTTGACCGTTATGGAATAAACGTTTTGGAATTACTGTTTCACAAATGATATCGGATATGTTCCCTACGTTGTAACTGAAATCCCCTTCCCTTTCATGAATATGACCTACCGACTTTTTCCCGGATTTTTTTATCACATAAGAAACACGACGGGTACCACATGTGGGACAAGATCTACTTACCCTTCCGGAGCACCCGAGATCATTCCTAGATTTTGGTGGGGTTCGTGTTGTTTATTCTTTAGTTTTCTATATTGTGTCATGTGTACTATTGTTTGTCTGTTTGTCTTTTTCATTTTTAGCCATGGCGTTGTCAGTTTATTTTAGATTGATAAGTTTGACTGTCCCCTCGATATCCTTAGTCCCTCCTTTTTTACTAGATTCTTTTAAGATGATTGCATCTTTGATTTTTTGTATCGATAGTATGTATTTACGTTTCAGCGACAAATAGCTGCCAGTAGTTGCGAGAACTCTTCGATCTATACTTAGTGTCTTTTGATGGATAGATACACAAGTATTTTGTTTGAATTGTTTTACATTTGTAATTTTGTGACCTTTGATAGCTGACTTTGAGGTATGGGATTTGCTCATTGTTGAAGATCATTTTGATGTGTAGTTATAACATTCATATATAGCACCTCTATCATGTTTCGTATACTTTAGTATATTTTTCTCATTAAACTTTTCCTAAAATATCAATTTCTCAAGCGACATATAAAGACTGTTATAGCAGTGATTGCCAAGACTTAAATGTAAACGATGAATTTCAATTCTTGAAAAGCAATCATGAAAGAAATATTTACCGAACATTCAATAAGACAGAAATTTCTGGGTTTGTGATGATGTCTTGTTAACAGGTCAACGCTTAGCTATCGTATATGTGTTATATACACTACTAGTTCCTGCATTTAATCTAATTTATTGACTGGCCTCAATATTCTGATATATTTTATCTGTATCCAAATGTTAACAGTTATATATCAATGATAATAAACAATATTTTTAAGTGTTAACTATATTATGCATTACCATACTTTTCTTTTAGGTATTTGAATTTTAATCAAATAACTACATTACAGACAGGAGTATTTCGAGACCTACAAACGCTGACTACTCTGTATGTATACATTAGAAGACCGTAGATTTTTACGATCGAATGGTTTTACACTAGTTAATTTTTGGGCCCTACAATGCTTTCTGTTTGGTATCAATTAAGGCTCCGTATTGAAGACTTGTACTTTGATCAATAATGGGGTTTTTTCTTTTACAAACTGTGACTGGTATTTTTGAGAATTGTGTCATTGACCGTCATAACACATCTTGTCAGATGAACTGTTAAAATATTTTTATTATGTAGCTAATTTTAACAAAAACTATTTACCGCCGTTGTTATCAAATGAGCGGCACGACAGGTTCCACATGTAAACAGTTATCAAAGGTACCAGTAGTTATCAAAGGTACCAGGATTATAATTTAGTACGCGAGACGCGCGTTTCGTCTACATAAGACTCATCAGTTACGCTCATATCAAAATATTTATAAAGCCAAATAAGTACAAAGTTGAAGAGCATTGAGGATCCAAAATTCCAAAAAGTTGTGCCAAATACGGCTAAGGTAATCTATGCCTGGAATAAGAAAATCCTTAGTTTTCGAAAAATTCAAAGTTTTGTAAACAGGAAATTTATAAAAAATGACCACATTATTGATATTCATGTCAACACCAGGATTATAATTAAGTACGCCAGACGCGTGTTTCTTCAATATAAGACTCATCAGTGACGCTCATATCAAAATAGTTATAAACCAACCAAATACAAAGTTGGAGAGCATTGAGGATCCAAAATTCCAAAAAGTTGTGTCAAATACGGCAGGTAATCTATGCTATGGAGAAGAAAATCCTTAGTTTTTCCAAAAATTCAAAGTTTTGTAAACAGGAAATTTATAAAACAAATGACCACATAATTGGTATTCATGTCAACACCGAGGAGCTGACTACTGTGCTGGTGACTGTGCTGGTGATACCCTCGGGACGAAACGTCCACCAATAGAGGCATGACCCAGTGGCGTAAATAGTACCAGGATTATGATTTAGTACGCCAGACGTAACATCTGTTCTAGCCTCTCGTACACCTGAGATCACCCCAGTTTTGGGGGGTTCGTTACGCTGTTGACGCCTTTTTGTGACATTTTACTATTGTGACTTTTTTTTTGTTCACACATCGTTGTCAATATAATGACATTTTATGAGATTATCATACAAATGAGAGGTTGCGGTTAATTTCTAGCAGAGCATGTTATCCGTTATAATAGTGTACGACATTTTAAGTCTGATAGTGCTCATTAGTGACAGTTATTGATTAACCTAGACTTTTTTAATCTCCACTCGAACAATTTTTACTCAGCTATGTTATTTCTTTGTATGTTTTATCATAGTTCATAGTCATATGCAAAACTTGTTTTCACACATTACAATGAGTAAGTAAATTATAAAAATACAATAGATCGATGTCAATTGGTTAAAAAAATATAAACTACTGTTGCCTATACATAAAGATGTTAGTCTATTTGTTTTAAAAGACTTTTAAAATATTTTCAAAATTTAATGAATCGACATGTATATATGGTGATTAAACAAATTGTTTAATTTAATAGAGAGGCGAAGTATACCGAAGGATCTTTCAAACTCATAGGTAAAAAATAAATTGACAACGCCATGTTAAAAAAAAAAAAGAAAAAGAGCCAAATAAAGTCTAATGATATGATGATTCGGTCTGAAACTAATAAAAATGCGTGACATCCCATTAACCCGTGTGTCTTTCAACCGTTGAGATGTCAAGTCAATACAATTTGTTTGTCTATAAGGGCAACAGTAGTATATCGCTGATCAAAACTCGTAAAACCATGGAATAAAACCAAATCGGGGTATTTAACTAAAACTGAGGGAAACGCATTAAATTTAAGATGATATAAAAATGAAGATGTGGTATGATTGCCAATGCAACAACTATCACAAAAAGACTAAAATGACACAAACATTAACAACTATATGTCACCGTACGGCCTTCAACAATGAGGAAAGCCCATACTACATAGTCAGTTATAAAGGCCCCGATAAGACAATGTATAACAATTCAAACGAGAAAACTAACGGCCTTATTTATGTAAAAAAAATGAACGAAAAACAAATATGTAACACATAAACAAACGACATCAATGAACAACGACACAACATGAAAATGTAACACACACAGAAACAGACTAAGCATTAGACAAAATCCGATGAGAATAACAAATATAATATATAAAACAAATAGACGAATATGGGATAGAAAAGTACCGTGACACGTCTATTATTGATATATTCTTGTTTTTTTACCCATAGAGAGTTATAGTAATAAATATAAATCTCTACCTTGTAAGTATTGAACACAATGTCTTTATCAGAACATATATTTATCATTACTATTGTTTTGTTTCAGGTATTTGGGAAGCAATCAAATTACCTCAATACAGCAAGGAACATTCAAAGACCTACCAGCTCTACATACATTGTATGTATACATTGTTATAATATCTAATCAAGACGCAAATGATTACAAAATCTATAGTTAATCTGTGTCAAAGTTCTGCAGTTGCCTATTGGTGTCGAAGAAGGCCGTAATGGTCAAAACGTATGGGAATTTCTGTACACTAAAAATAGATACTTCGTGTATTGTATCAGAGATCCTTGTTTAATTCCTACAAGCAGGTAACACCTCCCGAAACGGAAGCTTATTTTTATAAGCTAGAGTTAGAGGAGGGGATAAGGTCTCTGCACAATGCTAGGCGGTGTTGTCGTAGAAGTTAGAAAATAAAGTACAGGTTCCAGCCCCGGCGCCGGAGAGGAAGTTACGAATCAAATCTACTCTAACATCGTTAGGTTGATTTTCTAGGCACTTTCTATATATATATATAAACGAGTCTAAATTGAAAACTACGTTAAAACCTATGATTGCGTTGGATAAAAACCGCAATTTTTATACGTGTGCATGTAAAACAAATTTCGTTGTAGAAGGGACTAAAAACAGCACAAACAACAATTTTTCCAAAAGACATTACTTTTCTTATAAATATTTTAATACTAGAACAGGAATTATATTTTATTCCTCATGACGTCTGCTACATCATGTCCGTATTATAATGAATACAAAGAAGCGTTGAACGACTAAAACCGATTTAGTTGACAATAAGTGGAAAAAAGTAATTAATTTGTTAATTTATTATGTATAAAACCTGTAAATCATTATGATGTATGCTTGTTGTTTTAGTCCAGTCCATACTCAAACGAATTATTTCAATTCTTAGCGGTAATGTGCCTTTCATTGTGTTCTGCATTTCTCCGCCTGGGATGTGTGGCTTTTTAACAGAAGAGAAAACATACCCGAGGTACAGTCAAACTTATAAATCGAAAATTACCTTACAACGCCATGAGTAAAAAATTAAATAGACAATCACGCTAGACACACCAGAAACAAACTAAAGACTAAGCAATACAAACCCTCAAAATAATTAGGGTGATCTCATGTGCTCTGGAAGAGTAAGCAGATCCTGATTCACATGTGTCATCCTTCGTGTTGCTCATGATATAAGAAACCAAGTAATGAGTTAACAAAGGTACCAGGATTATAATTTAGTACGACGGACGCGCGTTTCGTCTACGTTATAAGTTAGTTTTATATTTTTGAGTTTGACTGTCCCTTTGGTATCTTACGTCCTTTTTTTATAAGTTTATATCTGTAGGTCACATTCATGAAAAGGGACGGGGATTGTTGTTTTGACGTAAAACATATCCTATATAATTTGTGAAACGGTTAATCCATAATTTTCAACCAACTCCTGAGGGCGACCGTATAATTTACGAAGGTATGCTTTCAGCTTTACCTTTTGAAAGTTTTGGTTTAATAGCTCCCTTGAGAGCAGCAACCCTCTAAAAATCGTGATAGAAAATAACACAAGCCCTAGAATATCGTATCAATTGGAAGATATTTACGTCGTATGCAGACGCTGTTGTTACATAGGAATGGAAAAGTCACAATTGGGAAGCTGAAATCATCTCTTTCTCTTTAAGTTTCGTTTTCAATCGACCCACATTGCCAATTTTTAGATGTAAGTCAAGTTATAAGGCAGCATTAACTGTATCTGTTGTAGCCTTTTTCTCTTGTTCGATGGAATAGATGTATTCAAAATAGTCACTAAATAAGAAATTAGCGAGATAACATCATCTTTATAGCGTCAATTAAAGTTACAGGATATTGCCCACTTCTTATCTTTCTTAAGTTCCCTTATGAAGTCAGCTTCATAAAAATGATAAAAAGAGGTCGACATGGAGAGGGCACAATTGGTTCCCATTGGAATGTCTACAATTTGTTGAAAAACACGTCCTCCAATCGTAACAAATATGTTGTCAATCAAGAAATTAAGCATATAAATAAAAGAAATGATGCATTTTGTTCATGTCAGTTTCATGGGATTTTTGTTTGTATTCAAATATTTATATATATTAGATAACAATAACGCGATAAACAACATTGACTTTTTTTCTAGATTGCAGTATAAAGACAAATCCTATCAAGTCAATTCACTAGTATTGTTATATATCTATATATTCTTGTTTGTTGACTGGGGCCAAGGCTTCACCATTTATACATAAATACCCATCTAGCAATGATAGGAAACAATATCTTTAATGTAATATGTATTGAACATTACATTTTTTTGTGTTTTAGGTTTGTGGAAAGCAATCACATAACTACAATACAGCAAGGAACATTTCAAAACCTACCAGCTCTATACTTACTGTATGTGTTCTCAATGATAACAATTAAAAAGTCTTATATATATGTTACAGTAAATATAGGAGATCTACACGATCTGTATGTGTATATTGTTATAATATGTGATCAAGAGGCAAATGATTACAAATTCTATAGTTAAAATGTGGCAAAGTTTTGCAGTTGCCTATTGGGGTAAACAACTGTTGCCTTCACGAAGAGATGCTAGTTGACGTGCGTCTAAATCCATTTTTTGATATCATTCATAATTAGATGAATATACCTCTCTATATATTTAGATGAATCCAACTGTTTAATGTAAATAAAGGCAACAGTAGTAAACCGCTGTTCAAATTCAGAAATCGATAGAATAAAAACAAATCCGGTTTACAAAATTAAACTGAGTAACACATCAAATATAGGAGATCTACGAGCAACAGAATCACAACATCACAATGTAACACACACAGAAGCGGACTATAATATACCAATGGCTATTTTCCTGACATGTCAAACCTGTCGCTTTAATGGCAATGTTAATTTTTACATTAAAAAGACAATATTACATGACAGGACTTCAATACAAATAAATGGGAAAAAGAATGTAGGACAGAGAAACATACGAAAATAGCCAACAAAAGGTACTAGGTTTATAAAAAAAAATGTAAGCCAGGCGTGTTTTACGTACACACAAGACTAACCAGTGACGCTCAGATGAAAAAAGTTTAAAAGCAAACAAAAGTACAAAAATTAAGGGTACTGAGGACCAAATGTTCCAAAAAGTTGTGACCAGTACGACCAGGGTTATCCGCCTTGGACAAGATTATCCTTAGTATTTACAATACTCTTAACTTTTGCAAACAGTAAATTTTCTAAGAGAGGTGAGGATACCAAAGGGTATTTCAAGCGTTTAAGTTGAAAATAAATTGACATCGCAAAGGTTTAAAATGAAAGGTCAAACTGAAAAATACAATGCACAGCACATGACATTAAAACAAAGACTAAGCAACAGTACCCTCATTTAAACTTGGGGTAATACCAGGTGATCTGAGAGTAGAAATATATCCTGTTAAGTACATCAAGCTTTCCAAGACCTACCATCTGTATACGATTTCTATGTGTACTTTGCAATGGTAACAACTAAAAAAGCTTCCATATAGATTTAATCTGCACTCGTTCTATTGGAGAGTTTTTTTAAAAAAATATATAAATTGACAACACAAAGGTTAAAAAAAGACAAAGTCAAATCATAACATGACATAAAAAATAAAGAATAAACAACACGTTAACAACCTGAACTCGGGGTTATATAAGGATCTTTCGGAAGTATAAGAATATTCTGTTAATAAGCTTACGCAATTATTATTGGTTTGTTTCAGAACTTTATCCAGGAATCAAATAACAACAATACAACAAGGAGCATTTCAAGACCTACCAGCTTTATACAAACTGTATGTGTTCTCAATGATAACAATTAAAAAGTCTTATATATATGTTACAGTAAATAGGTGAAATTAGGAATTACATGTATGCACATTGAACGACAAATTTATGTGACGTGTATAATTTTTCTGACGTCGGACACTCAAGTAGATCCATGTGTTCGTGGATAGGTTTTTGTGTCCTGTTAAATTGTTCCTTTTAAAAGTTTTGGATTCTCATAAATTCTATGTATAACTTTTGGACTAGTTCGATTTCTGTAATTTATTCTTACATACTTTTGATTTTTTAACCCTGTCTGCGCTCATTGCCTATGTAAAATTTAAAATTGTTTATAATCCAGGTACTTTTGATAACTATTGTATGCACATTGAACGACAAATTTATGTGACGTATATAATTTTTCTGACGTCAGACACTCAAATCAATCCATGTGTTCGTAGATAGTAGATGTTGTTGTGTCCTGTTAAATTGTTATACGATGATGACTGATGTTCCCATATTTTGACTATTTTATTGATTGTGACTGTTTATTTAACGCATCATGTAAATGTAACGGAATTTGATGAGACTGTTATTAAAGTGAGAGGGTTAGCGCTATAGAACCAGGTTTAATCCACCATTTTCTACATTTGAAAATGCCTGTACCAAGTCAGGAATATGACAGTTCTTGTCCATTCGTTTTTGATGCGTTTTGTTTTTTGATTTTGCCATGTGATTATGGA
Source organism: Mytilus edulis (assembly GCA_019925275.1). NCBI lineage: Eukaryota > Metazoa > Mollusca > Bivalvia > Mytilida > Mytilidae > Mytilus > Mytilus edulis. The sequence goes on along the minus strand of CM034350.1, from coordinate 117,036,778 downwards.
CTTTCCAAATTGATTTTCCTCTGAGTTCAGTATTTTTGTGATTTTACTTTTTACTAAACATTTCAGTAAATACATGTAATTACTAGCCAATTTAGTAATTACATGTATTTACTAGTTGTTTCAGTGATTACTGGTATTCACTGATTTTCTTTGTCTTTTTTACAGCTATTTACTTACTTTTGATATTTTTGTTTTAAAATTTAAGATATAATCAAAAAAAAAAAAAAGAAGACAAAGTCAAAACATAACATAAAAATAAAGAATAAGCAACACGTAACCGACCTAAACTCGGGGTAATATAAGGTGCTTCCGGAAGTATAAGAATATTCTGTTAATTATCTTACACATTATCATTGTTTTGTTTCAGATATTTATACGGCAATCAAATAACAACAATACAACAAGGAGCATTTCAAGACCTACCAGCTTTATACGAACTGTATGTGTTCTCAATGATAACAATTAAAAAGTCTTATATATATGTTACAGTAAATAGGTGAAATTAGGAATTACACGTAATTACTAAACATTTCAGTCAATACATGTAATTACTAGCCAATTTAGTAATTACATGTATTTACTAGTTGTTTCAGTGATTACTGGTATTCACTGATTTTCTTTGTCTTTTTTACAGCTATTTACTTACTTTTGATATTTTTGTTTTAAAATTTAAGATATAATCAAGAAAAAAAAAAAGAAGACAAAGTCAAAACATAACATAAAAATAAAGAATAAGCAACACGTAACCGACCTAAACTCGGGGTAATATAAGGTGCTTTCGGAAGTATAAGAATATTCTGTTAATTATCTTACACATTATCATTGTTTTGTTTCAGATATTTATACGGCAATCAAATAACAACAATACAACAAGGAGCATTTCAAGACCTACCAGCTTTATACGAACTGTATGTGTTCTCAATGATAACAATTAAAAAGTCTTATATATATGTTACAGTGAATAGGTGAAATTAGGAATTACACGTAATTACTAAACATTTCAGTAAATACATGTAATTACTAGCCAATTTAGTAATTACATGTATTTACTAGTTGTTTCAGTGATTACTGGTATTCACTGATTTTCTTTGTCTTTTTTACAGCTATTTACTTACTTTTGATATTTTTGTTTTAAAATTTAAGATATAATCAAAAAAAAAAAAGAAGACAAAGTCAAAACATAACATAAAAATAAAGAATAAGCAACACGTAACCGACCTAAACTCGGGGTAATATAAGGTGCTTTCGGAAGTATAAGAATATTATGTTAATTATCTTACACATTATCATTGTTTTGTTTCAGATATTTATACGGCAATCAAATAACAACAATACAACAAGGAGCATTTCAAGACCTACCAGCTCTATACGAACTGTATGTGTACTTGTCAATGATAACAACTAGAAAGTCATATATATACATGCATACTGCACTCGTATTATTAGAGCAGTCACAAATGTGTTGAGTGTATATTTCTATATCATAAACAGTCACCGAATCGATATCACTTTTCTCATGAATATTTAATTAGTAGAGCCAGAACTATATTAACGGATTCATTACTATTGCCATAACCTGTCCTGGTTTACAATGTATACACCGAAGCGTGGAACAACTCAAACCTATTTCTTTTACAACTGTTGGAGAAAATAATTAACTTGTTAATATTTTTGTTTAAAACCTGTAAATCATTATGTTGTATGCTTATTGTCCATATTCAAACGAAGTATTTCAGCACTGACAGGTGATGTACATTTCATTTTGCAGTATATTTTGCCGTTCAAGATATACGGCCGTTTTAAAGGGGGATTGGTCCTAATATTCAAATAAAAGAATAACAATAACACAATAAAAAAAAACAAGTGAAAATGATTTTCTAAATGATTCAAGTTTAAGGACCACTTTAGTGTTTTTGACTTGACATACTCATGATACTGACGATATAGGAATTAGGCCCGAACGGAGAAAAAATATCGACATAGCCTTGTATATCCCCGATTCTAAGCCTCTTCTTTGTACCGTTGATATTTCAAGTCAATACACTAGTGTTGTCTATATACTAGTATTGTTTATTGATCACTTACAGTATTACATCAACATTACATAAATCTCTATTTGACAATGAGAGTAAACAATGTGTTGATGTAAAATATGTTTATCATTATTATTGATTTATTTCAGCCATTTGTACGATAATCAAATACATACAATACAGCAAGGAATATTTCAAGACCTACCAGCACTTAACACCCTGTATGTATAATTCTTGCAATATTAAAAGATGGAACACGTCAGTCGTCAATGACATCACATCTCATGTTTATTATGTTAACAGAATATTTATATTTATGAATTGATTTGCATGAGTCCATATGTCTGTTTTGTATTTAGATATAAACTGCTTATATATCAAATGTATGTATAAATTGTAATAATATTTTATTAAGAATTAAATGATAAAAAATCTATGGTTTATATGTGGCAGAGTTTTGTCTACCGTTATCAATGCGAACGACATTTGAAAGTTCTGCAGTTGTCCATTGTTGACAAATATTGATTGACTTAAACTTCTCCGTGGAATAATTGTGTAGGTAATGGATGGTATGCCTTATTATATTTCTTGCTGTTATATACAAATTTTGATTGCAAAAATTAAAACAATCCTGTGAATTATAAGAAAACAATCTGTCAATGTCAATTGGTAAACAAATCTGAAAAACATAACTGTTGCCTATACGGAAAGATGTTAGTCGACTTAGACAAAAATAAATTTACAACCCTATGGTTTAAAAAAAAAACCAGATAAATACAGCACATAAAACGTTACATAAAAGAGAATAAACCTCCCAAACTCTGTGAAATTTCAAGTGATCTGGAAGGATAATCTTATCTTGTTTATTATCTAAAAATATTTCATTGTTTTGTTTCAGATATCTATACAACAATCAAATAACTACAATACAGAATTACTTAGAATTACTTACTTTTGATATTTTTGTTTTAAAATTTAAGATATAATCCCAAAAAAAAAAAAAAAAGAAGACAAAGTCAAAACATAACATAAAAGTAAAGAATAAGCAACACGTAACCGACCTAAACTCGGGGTAATATAAGGTGCTTTCGGAAGTATAAGAATATTCTGTTAATTATCTTACGCAATTATTATTGGTTTGTTTCAGATCTTTATACAGCAATCAAATAACAACAATACAACCAAGAGCATTTCAAGACCTACCAGCTTTATACGTACTGTATGTGTTCTCAATGATAACAATTAAAAAGTCTTATATATATGTTACAGTAAATAGGTGAAATTAGGAATTACACGTAATTACTAAACATTTCAGTAAATACATATAATTACTAGCCAATTTAGTAATTACATGTATTTACTAGTTGTTTCAGTGATTACTGGTATTCACTGATTTTCTTTGTTTTTTTTAAAGCTCTTACTTACTTTTGATATTTTTGTTTTAAAATTTAAGATATAATCCAAAAAAAAAAAAGAAGACAAAGTCAAAACATATCATAAAAATAAAGAATAAGCAACACGTAACCGACCTAAACTCGGGGTAATATAAGGAGCTTTAGGAAGTATAAGAATATTCTGTTAATTATCTTACACATTATCATTGTTTTGTTTCAGATCTTTATCCAGGAATCAAATAACAACAATACAACCAGGAGCATTTCAAGACCTACCAGCTTTATACGAACTGTATGTGTACTCAATGATAACAATTAAAAAGTCTTATATATATGTTACAGTAAATAGGTGAAATTAGGAATTACACGTAATTACTAAACATTTCAGTAAATGCATATAATTACTAGCCAATTTAGTAATTACATGTATTTACTAGTTGTTTCAGTGATTACTGGTATTCACTGATTTTCTTTGTTTTTTTTAAAGCTCTTACTTACTTTTGATATTTTTGTTTTAAAATTTAAGATATAATCCAAAAAAAAAAAAGAAGACAAAGTCAAAACATATCATAAAAATAAAGAATAAGCAACACGTAACCGACCTAAACTCGGGGTAATATAAGGAGCTTTAGGAAGTATAAGAATATTCTGTTAATTATCTTACACATTATCATTGTTTTGTTTCAGATCTTTATCCAGGAATCAAATAACAACAATACAACCAGGAGCATTTCAAGACCTACCAGCTTTATACGAACTGTATGTGTACTCAATGATAACAATTAAAAAGTCTTATATATATGTTACAGTAAATAGGTGAAATTAGGAATTACACGTAATTACTAAACATTTCAGTAAATGCATATAATTACTAGCCAATTTAGTAATTACATGTATTTACTAGTTGTTTCAGTGATTACTGGTATTCACTGATTTTCTTTGTCTTTTTTACAGCTCTTTACTTACTTTTGATATTTTTGTTTTAAAATTTAAGATATAATCAAAAAAAAAAAAGAAGACAAAGTCAAAACAAATCATAAAAATAAAGAATAAGCAACACGTAACCGACCTAAACTCGGGGTAATATAAGGAGCTTTAGGAAGTATAAGAATATTCTGTTAATTATCTTACACATTATCATTGTTTTGTTTCAGATATTTATCCAGGAATCAAATAACAACAATACAACCAGGAGCATTTCAAGACCTATCAGCTTTTATACGAACTGTATGTGAACTCAATGATAACAACTAGAAGGTCTTATATATACATGCATACTGCACTTGTATTATTAGAGCAGTCACAAATGTGTTGAGTGTATATTTCTATATCATAAACAGTCACCGAATCGATATCACTTTTCTCATGAATATTTAATTAGTAGAGCCAGAACTATATTAACGGATTCATTACTATTGCCATAACCTGTCCTGGTTTACAATGTATACAACGAAGCGTGGAACAACTCAAACCTATTTCTTTTACAACTGTTGGAAAAAATAATTAACTTGTTAATATTTTTGTTTAAAACCTGTTAATCATTATGTTGTATGCTTATTGTCCATATGCAAACGAAGTATGTCAGCACTGACAGGTGATGTACATTTCATTTTGCAGTATACTTTGCCGTTCAAGATATACGGCCGTTTTAAAGGGGGATTGGTTCTAATATTCAAATAATAGAATAACAATAACACAATAAAAAAACAAGTGAAAATGATTTTCTAAATGATTCAAGTTTAAGGACCACTTTAGTGTTTTTGACTTGACATACTCATGATACTGACGATATAGGAATTAGGCCCGAACGGAGAAAAAGCTCGACATAGCCTTGTATATCCCCGTTTCTAAGCCTCTTCTTTGTACCGTTGATATTTCAAGTCAATACACTAGTGTTGTCTATATACTAGTATTGTTTATTGATCACTTACAGTATTACATCAACATTACATAAATCTCCATTTGACAATGAGAGTAAACAATGTGTTGATGTAAAATATGTTTATCATTATTATTGATTTATTTCATCCATTTGGCCAATAATCAAATACATACAATACAGCAAGGAATATTTCAAGACCTACCAGCACTTTACACCCTGTATGTATAATTCTTGCAATATTAAAAGATGGAACACGTCAGTCGTCAATGACATCACATCTCATGTTTATTATGTTAACAGAATATTTATATTTATGAATTGATTTGCATGAGTCCATATGTCTGTTTTGTATTTAGATATAAACTGCTTATATATCAAATGTATGTATAAATTGTAATAATATTTTATTAAGAATTAAATGATAAAAAATCTATGGTTTATATGTGGCAGAGTTTTGTCTACCGTTATCAATGCGAACGACATTTGAAAGTTCTGCAGTTGTCCATTGTTGACAAATATTGATTGACTTAAACTTCTCCGTGGAATAATTGTGTAGGTACAATGTAATGGATGGTATGCCTTATTATATTTCTTGCTGTTATATACAAATTTTGATTGCAAAAATTAAAACAATCCTGTGAATTATAAGAAAACAATCTGTCAATGTCAATTGGTAAACAAATCTGAAAAACATAACTGTTGCCTATACGGAAAGATGTTAGTCGACTTAGACAAAAATAAATTTACAACCCTATGGTTTAAAACAAAAACCCAGATAAATACAGCACATAAAACTTTACATAAAAGAGAATAAACCTCCCAAACTCTGTGAAATTTCAAGTGATCTGGAAGGATAATCTTATCTTGTTTATTATCTAAAAATATTTCATTGTTTTGTTTCAGATATCTAGACAACAATCAAATAACTACAATACAGAAAGGAGCATTTAAAGACCTACTCGCACTAGATCGCCTGTATGTATACATAGTGACAATATTTTGTAAAATAAATGCTGCCGAGAACAAAATGTTATATAATTTTCCGTCGTCGAATAGTTTGTCCATTCACATACCTGTTCAGTTCGAATGGATTGGATATACTTTTATTTAACAATGACTCTAAGAAACAATTTTGTGTAAGGGAGTTTGTTTCTCAGTTTCAAAAGTACTAATTTTTCAAAACACTAGTTTATATAGATAGGGGATTAATAAAGGAATTCAAAGAGCAGAACGAAAAATATAGGTCACACTGCTTGATTTCGAGATATAAGTCATTGAAATTTTAGCGGTGAAAATATTCTCTCTTGACTTTTCATAGCTTTATCATTGACAAGTTGAAGTTCTCAAAAACTGTTAAAAAGTAATTAAAATAGTATAAGACTTTATCAGATTGTTTATCATTATATATGTAAATGATTTTGTGAACTTTACATAATGACACACAGTGTTCTAATACTTCTTGTTCTTCTTCAAATGTAATAACAAGATTAACGGTTCCATAAAAAGACAAGTAGAGGTCACTGGGCAATTTTTGTTCAAGGCATTCCAATGGATAAAACCAGAGGATTCCGAAAGTCGGTTAAAAGATCTAAAACAATCAAACTTCTTTAAGTAATTGACTTTTAAATAGTTATCAAATAGACATCGATAAACCGAATGTTCACACTGCAGAAATCATTATAAAAACAAACATGTATCGTGTTTGTGAACTTCACAAAATGACGTCACATGAAAGCTTCGAGCATCGGCTATTAACACCAGTGTTCTAATACTTCTTGTTCTCCTTTAAATGTAATAAAATGAGATTGAAAGGATATCTGATGATACACAATGTGTATTTGTAATTAATATGAAATAAATAACATGTCAACACATTGCAGAATAAATAAAGGTATACAGAGAAGGGTATATGCTTGTTGTCATCCGATCAGAACCATTTATACCATTCGTGTTGTTTATTCTTTAGTTGTCTATGTTGTGTCGTGTGTACTATTGTTTTTCTGTTTTTCTTTTTCATTTTTAGCCTTGGCGTTGTCAGTTTGTTTTAGATTTATGAGTTTGACTGTCCCTTTTGTATCTTTCGTCCCTCTTTTTATACAAAATGAATGCATTAAAATGCATCATTTCTACACTGAAGAATACAATTAACAGGACTATTTATGTTTTTGTTTCAGAGAATTGAACAACAATCAAATAACTACATTACAGGAAGGAACATTTCAAGACCTACCAGCACTTAACACTCTGTATGTATAATTATTGCAATATTTAATGAAGGAACACGTCAGTTTTTATTGGCATCACATCTCATGCGTATTATGTTAACAAAATATTTATATTTGATAATTGATTTACATGAGTCCTTATGTCTGTTTTGTATTTATATAAACTTTTCTCTCTTTTACAGATGAGAAAAGATATTCCGATTTTTATATAGTTTTGATCATGTTAATAAAAAGTTGCAACATTGTTTGAACTTTTATTTATGCTGTTTGATTAGGGACTTTCCATTTTGAATTTTCCTCGGAGTTCAATATTTTGTTGATTTTACATTTTAGAAAATATCTTAGATATCTTATTGATTGATAATTTCTTTTCTTAGCGTAGTCGAGTAATACATGTATGAAAAATTATCTTAGACATAAGAGGGGGACTTAGCGTTTCTAATGAAATTGACATGCAATTGACAACGGTGCCATAATCTTTAATGATCAAACCTAATTATAAATGCCTCTTACGAAAAAAGATTCACAACTTGACTAAAATAAAATCAGAAAACCCCTCAATAAAACAAAATTACGGCTAAACTAATGTTCAGTATTAATTGAAGATAAAATAAATAATAATAATTTGGAAAAGGATTTTCATTGACTTGTTTATTCCATCCAAAAGATAATTAAACATTTGTAAGTAAATTGAAAATATTCTTATAATTAAATTAAAAAAAAAAAGAATGTTGTGTATCAATATGTATCCGATTTGCATGCTTCGAAGAATAAAGTAAAATTATATTAAATGTTCGCCTCAACAGGAAATTAGGGAACAACCCCTTGGATTGCGATGCCTGCGAGTTAGGGAACCTCAAGCTGTATTTACTAAACAATACACAATTATCGGATGCATCTGCGACATGTAATGGCACATCAACTCTGGTATTAGATTTTAACTTCACCGACTGTTCAGGTAATATTATCCTATCCAATATAAACAATGAGAAAACAACAAAAAAGTCCCCTCACAATGATTTTATTTCTAATGCCTGCGCCTTTCTTTTTTTTCTGCTCTATGTTGTCTCTTTGACACATTCCATATTTGAATTATAAATAAAGTAAACAGTAGTATACCGCTAACTCGTAAATCCATGGGCAAAAAAAATAGGGGAAACAAACAAAAATTGAAGGAAACTCATTAAACAAAAGAGGAGAACAACTACATAACATTAAAATATAACACACTAAGAAACGGACTAAGCATTAGACAAAATCTGATGAGAATAACAAATATAACATCAAAACCAAAAACATGAATCAATGTTACCTTGTTAGATTTTATTTAAGTGTATTACGAAGTTACAAAACAAATATACACATGTATATTTCGAAAATGTATTAGATAAATTGGAGCAACAGTTCTTAATTATATCTTTAAAAGGAAATTTGATAACATTGAGTTTTGGAGCTGATGTTACGTTATTAATGGTGTGTTATATATTTAAATGAGTTTTGAATTACTTTCAACTGTGTACTTAATTATAAACATGAGCATACAGTACTAAATAATGAATTGAACTCAACCTTAAACTGGGGCTGATCTCATATCTTTTTGAAGAGTTTTTGTATCTAATTGTGCAACAATAGAGTCATAAAAAAAAGTTTGTACACCCTAAAGTTTAAAAATATTCTGATGGATTGAACACATACAGACGAAACTTTTCGATGCGTCAATAATCCAATAACATACCAAAATTGGCACAGGCTATTTATGTTTAAACATTGTAATGACGTTATTCATTACTCATCAAAACGGTTTCTTGAAAGAAAAAAAATATTTTAACATTCCCAATACCTTTAGCACAGCCATTTTTCTAATGTTTTGTGTTATTTCCTTAAGGTAGATAGGGTGTCTTCCTCCATTTTGAATTTTGAAATACCAGAAAACAAGGTCTAGATTTTTGATAAAATGTGCAAATTTTGAAATAAGTAGGTGATTCATGAGTAATATTTTTCATTCTGATATAGAATATGCCATGTTTTATCATATTTATGGTTGTACATTTTGTATATTACCAAAAAAACAAATACTTTTGTTTGATTATTTTTTTTTTTCAACTTTGCCAAAGAAGGGGACACAACTCAAATGCAAGGGCAGATAATGTTACTTTTACAATAGAATGTGTTAGGAATTTACCCATTTTATTATGTAGCAGGAAAACGAGTTCGGTGACCCCCTTTTTTCTTCTTCTTATCTGAGAGAATAATATTGGAGCTATCTTCTCATATTTTATCTCAAAATTCTATGGTGCGGTTTTCGTTTTAGGACCGAAATTTGGGTTTTCCATGCATAATTTATACAACATTTTACAATTTTGCACAACCTGTAGTGTGAAAATTAGTCCGGTGACCCATTCTTTTTATTAAAGTTCTTAGACAAGCAGGATAAAAACTACAGTTTGCCAAATTATTAAGAAATTCTATGGATTATGATTTAGACACCCCATCTACCTTAAGCAGTAATATAATAGGTTGATCGAGCACGTTCAAAGTATGTTTTTTTTTTGCTTATTTGTATCTATTTTTTGAAAGAAGTAATCGGCATCCGTCTTTGGTGAACGAAATGACCCTGGTGTTGCTCTTATTCCTAACATCATTACAGGGTTTCCCCTGGGTCAATTATTTTTTTCGCCACCTCTTTCGCCAATACAATATATTTTTCGCCACTTTATTATTTTTTTCGCCAAGTAACACAAATATATTTTTCTTTTTAAATTTGTCTTTTTTTCAGCCCCCCCCCCCCTAAATAAGAAGCCGGTTTTTACAACAAAACAAAACATTTTATCACTTGAAATTGATCACTCGTGTAAGGTGTAGTCATTACATTGAAAGGTTACTCTCATGCCAACCTTTTAAATAGATTTCTTCATAACGACAGTTTTCTTTTCTAGCCTAGATCATCGTAAATAAGTAAAACTATGATAATGCTTGAAACACGTGTGTCATTGAAACGACTTTTAAGTACCCACTCAAATCAATTATCTATATCAAAGTTAAATGATAAAGTTTTAAATCAGAGACCTTTCTTGCTTTTCAATATTTTTCGTCATAATAACAGTTTTCTTTTCTGGGCTATCATTAAAAGTAGGATCGAGAGGAAGCGTCAATATTTTGCTTGAAACTAGAGCGTTGCAAATTTAAGTAGTTAATAAATCCCTTTTGTGACATGTGACGGACGCCATTTATCTATATCATTTTGTCATATAATACAATACAATCAACAATTATTAATTAATCCTTTGATGTCGGTACCTATTCAATCAGCTGATTATTGATTTTCTGTCAAAATCTAAACGAGTTCAAGGTGAATTCGGAGTATTGTCTGATTGGATAAAGTCCGAGAAACCCGAAAAAATTAAATAAACAAGATGGCTGAAAATTAATCGTTATATATTTCTTTCGCCAAATTCTTTCGCCAATGACGAATTTTAAAATCGCCAAAATTATTATTTTTTCGCAAATTGCGAAAATGGCGACCGCCAGCGGAAACCCTGTCATTATCAGCTACAATTGAAATGAAAAAATAATAATAAAGTAATACAGGCATATACTTGCCAATTGATATTTTGTCGTGTGTTTTTCTATGTTGTGATGTTAGGCTATTGTTTCAGAAAAATGGAGAAGGTTTTGTACCCTTTAAACGTTTAATCCCGCTGCAAATGTTTGCACCTGTTCTAAGTCAGAAATCTGATGTATATTAGTTGTCGTTTGTTTATGTAATTTATTCTTGTTTCTCGTTTCTCGTTTTTTTTTATATAGATTAGACCGTTGGTTTTCCCGTTTGAATGGTTTTACACTTGTAATTTTAAAGCCTTTTAAAGCTTGTTGTTCGGTGAGAGCCAAGGCTCCGTGTTGAAGGCCGTACATTGACCTATAATGGTTTACTTTTATAGATTGTTATTTGGATGGAGTGTTGTCTCATCTTCCTATAGCTATATACGCAGCATAATCTGCATCATGTTACAAGGTGCAGATCTAAAATTTACTAAATGAACTACGGGACTACAATAGTGTTGTAAAATAGTTTTTCATACTGAACATTTATGAAATATTTGCCACCCGCAGCTACCGCAAATTATCTGTTAAACAAATTCATCTTGATTTTCACTTCGTTCGTATGTAATAAACGAAAATAGGAGTTATTTTGCAAAACGAAATCTAGAGAAAAATAATGTGTCGGTAACATTAAAAAGTGAAATAAAAACAAAAAAATATTAATCGAACGACCTTTCTAAAAAAAAACGAAAAAGGGCGGGTACTTATGTGGTGCCGTTTAGAAAGACAACAGTCTCTTGAAAATTATGAAGAACAACTTAATTTAAAATAATGACACGTTGATATCTCTTCATTTGTTCATTGTTAATATGTATTATATATTTCAAATAAAATCAACGCCAGTGCACTTGACATAGTTCAACGTATGTGCATATGTATCCTCTTTGTGATCCATATTGAAATCGAAAATATCTGAAAACACATTTGATTTTAATCCAAATCTAAAACAACACAATCACTTTCATCGTTTTTGGCCATTTTGAAACACTCAAAATATTGGGAGTAGCCCTTGCGGACATTAACATCATGATCTGCATACTATTTTTTTAAATCTCTTCATAAAGCAAAACATGTTGCTGTACTTCAGCTGTACTAACTTTTTGTCTATTGTTTAAGTTGAGATACTGTTTTAAGGGGCCAATATTGAAGATACATTTTAATGTAAAGAAAGTTGATTCACAAAACAATTTTCACACTTGATGCAAATAAATCTTATCAATAGTTTTATGCTTATAGGAGACTTAACAACAGATGATACAACTGAGATCAACACAGCAAAATTCAAAACAGTGGCATCAACAAAATCTACTCGTGAGCATATAAATATTATCATTGCTATTTAATTATCTGTTTTGTTTCATGAATATTTTCGTCGGTGCTTTAACATCATGATATGTTTTGAACAAGTATTTTTTGCAACAATTTGCATGAGACATAGATTTGGTAATGTATTCAGATACTTATAGCTATCCTGCAGTAACATGCCAAGTGTTAGAAAAACTAGGTCCAGTAGACAGGAGATTTCAAATTTTATTTAAACTACATATTTAGCAAAACGTTGTCTACTCTTTGGTCGGGTGGTTGTCGCTTTTACACATTCTCTATTTGCATTCTCAATTTCAAAACTTAGTTTGTTTCAATTCTAATTTCGATCATAAGACATTAAGTAAAAATACATCACTATTTACTATTATATACCTATATGGAGTTATTTTCTTTCAGAACGACAGGTCATTCTTTTTCAGAATCACCCCGGACGATACTGTGTTTCAATGATATATGCTCCGAGGCATAAAATAATGACCTGTGTGAGGTCTTTATTTTCCTTGATAAACATGCAATCTATAACCTACTTCAAAACTTTATTCGTCTAATAGTTTTTTGTTGCCGATTTGGAAATTTATTTTCTAAAGTTCAATCGATGATAGGTGTAAAATAAACCGTCATTGTAGTCCCACATTTATATTTTAGAAACAAATAACGTGAAGTTTTGTTAATTTATCGTTACAATAAAGAAACATTATCATGTATATTGTATATGTCAGATGAATTTTAATGAAGACTTTCATAAAATAAATCCAGATTTGACATATTCCTGTGTAAGATTTAGAAAATATTACTGAGTCAAACTGAATAGGTTGATTGATTTTTGGTTGCTTGCTTAACGTCCAGTGACAAATATCTCATGCATGTTCTGAACAATACACACACTGAATAGGAAATCATACCGTGACCTACATGTATTTATATTCGTCTTTGTGTAAAATTTATGTATACCTTTTACTTTATCAAATGATTAACTAATAAGATAATATTATATTCTATTAAATAACATTAATGTAACTAAAAAAAAGGTCGGGTGCGGAGGGTATATAATCATATCCTGATTATCTTTTAATAAATGTATTGCTATTCAAAAGACAATCTTTCTAAATTTTTCATTCGATTCAAGTAAAATTGTTAAAAAAACAACCACTTTTCCGCGATAGAAATAACATAGCAAATAGGAAAAAAAACATACCCCTCCCCCTTTTCCATAAGCTAAGTGGTACAATAAATAACTTACAATGTGTCTTGTATTTGTCATACATCGTTATCGGATGGTAACAATACATTTGTGTCTTACTGCATGCAGTTACAGTAATATTTTTTATTGTGTATGGATAATAATTTTTAAAAGGTTTATATCTAAAGTATTTATTGAGTTTTATTTCACATTCTAAGTGAGCCGCAGGGCGTATTAAAACCTGAACACATTAGAAAAGAATAACCCACTTTAGTGTTGTCGGTAAAATAGAATACAAAGTTTTACAACTCTTTATAAAATTAATAATTTTTTTGACGGTATATAAGTCAGATAATGCATATTTTAAGGTTTTACTTGTCGTAGAACACACCGAGGGGTGTCAGGATTGATCAAATGAAAGACCGACCGGAGGGAGGTCTTTCTTTTAACAATCCTGGCACCCCGAGGTGTGTTCTACGACAAGAAAAACCTTAAAATATGCATTATCTATAACTGAATTACCCCGTGATATTATTGATATTTAAGAGGCAATTTTCAATAGTGATCATATTTTATTTTACAGTTATCATAGTTGGAACTGTTGGAGCTTTTATTGCAGTTATGATTCTCGTTGGAGCAGTTATAATTACTTGTGTGATCTTGAACAGGTACATATAAACAACTTCATCATATGTTTGTATTAGAACTTTGTCTCGTTTTTTATATAGATTTTTACCATTTGTTCTTATGTTTGAATGGTTTTACACTTAATCTAGTTAAACGGGCCTTATAGGGTGCTGTTTGATGTGAGCAAAGGCTCCGTGTTGAAGACCATACTTTGACCAATAATGTTTTTTTTTTAAGTGACGTTAATGGAGCGTTGTTTCATTGGCACTTACGCTACATTTTCTTATATCCTTTAAAAAACTTTGTCAGATGAAAGGAACTTATATTGTATGAACTCTTACCAATCTTCGATTTTTTTTATTATCAAAATCTGATTCACGTCACCTCTAGAAAAGGCAGTTTAACAATATTGGCCGCTTTGATTACTGATTCAATTGATGGAAGTGTTTGGAAAGAGATTTCGATGAGACCCCACAATATAATATTATTGTTAAGGATACTTTTGGTCGGGAACAACAACATGTTTGTCATGGAGGAAGGAGAGATATTTTGCAACATTAGCATCTTTAAAGATTGATGTAGGATTGGTATTTATTGGTGCCTAAACATTTTTATTAACGACGTCCTAATCTTAATCCCTTCGTAAATAGTATTTATGTCCTCTTTATTGGAATTAATTGAATGCGATTGTCATACAAGAGTGAGGTTTGGCTAGTTACTAAACCAGGTTTATTTAAATATGTTTTACATAAGGTAATGAGTGTACCAAGTCTGGTTTACGACAGTTGTTTTTTTTCGTTTTTTATTTTGCCATTAGATAAGATTGTTCACTAACAAAATAGTACCTTTAATGTTGATACGGGTAAACACTATGTTTATCCATAGATTATTATGGATACAACAAACTTATTCTCTTGCGGCCACTTAGGTCTAATTGAAAGAGAATACTTTCATTGAATCCTTGTTTTCGTATTTATAAATGAAATTATAATTAGGTCTTTATATGAAATTTTGTTTATTTTCAAGTTTTTAAAAATTATCAATTGGTATTAAAAATTAAACATATTCACAAATACCAAAATGTTGAAAAGCCAACCCGCTGTTCTTGATATTCACTTCGTTTTATAGTTATGACAGTTTTTATCTATTTAATTGCAGATTGAATAGGAAGAAAAAATCAAGGATACAACCATCTGACTGATTTGATAGGAGAAAATTTTCCAGCTATGCCACTACGATATGGGGGACATCAGTTGGAATAAGTATTCCGTCCATAAGGCATCAATGTCATTACCATTATCTCCGTAAAATGTTTTGGCGTTGCATATTATCTGTATTTATTAGATATTTCTTGGTAAACTATGCTAACCTTTGCTCAAATTGATCGTTAATTTATAACTTGTAATTTATTGAAAACATATATTACGAATTTTACATTTGATCGTTGGTTATATCTTTTGATAATAGTTTTGTGTTATTTATAAACATTTGAATATCATTTTTTTTGCATCTAAGTACAAAGTGGAACTCTCCATTTTCTCATTCAACCTAATATATATCACATGCTCTTGTATAATCGTAGAGTAGATTCCTACTTCGAAGCTTTATTTAAAAGGGTAGATTGAAAATAAAGGTATGTATTTTACCCAAGATTTCCAATCAAAGTTTTCAGTGATTAATCTTTGCCCTGAGGGATAAAAATTAAAAAAAACTCCATATTTTGTTTCTGTTTATCGTCATGTATTCGAACTTCACAAAAAATACATCCTGTTCCAACAAACTGACCTTTACCTAATATTGAATTTTTTTAAAAAATCCATCTTGTGGATTCCTAAAAAAAAGTGATATTTAAGTCTATTCCACTTTTTCGAAGTTTTTCATAGTCATTTGTAGCCTTCCGAAATTAAAGATCAGCATTGAGATTATTGTTCGGCCAAACCATAATGGTAATCATAGATTTAAACTAAATTTAACTATTTTAGATAGTCATGTTGTGAAAGCATTCTCTTTGTTTTTGTGTGGATTTCATACGTAATTATCATCTTGAATGAGTGCTTAATTTTGTAATGTAAATTAATACTTTTATTATATTTTGTCATGGAGGTTTACTTTATATTAATATGTATATCTATCAATAAAAGAAGCACAATATTATTCAAGAAATTAAATCAAATTGAATCTCTAACATCTGTATGTTAAGTTCTAATTTTGTATGTCATCGATGTAAAGTTTGATAGATTTGTAGCAGTTAGGATCATTATGTCATAATTATTTCCCTTGTTTAAAACTATAAATTTCATATTTCTTAAGTTGATAATTTACTTGAAGCTTATTCAGTATATATTTGTTAAATTGCATAGCTTTTGCTATTTGATATCATTATTTAGAGATATTTATCTTAATTGTAAAGTTTAATATTTGCATCGTTGCAAATTCTCTGGATACCTTCTGTGAGAGATTTATATATTTTATACAATTCATTTTAGATTCTTATCTTGAATTCTCTGAGGACTGACATTCAGTCCCACCAAGGAAAGCCAGGCTTTCCAACCTTCGATAAGAATAGTGCATTTGCTACATGCCTCCTTAGTACGGTTAAATTGAAGTCATTGAATGTTCCATTTCTACATACTTTTGGCTTTACATGATATACATGATAACAGTTGTACTTTGATGATTAAATTATATATTGTTTTCAGTTTTTGGTTTTCATTTACTTAGATATATTACAGCTCATCACTTTTGGCATCAGTCGTTTTTCGAACACATCAGTTTACAAACTAGAATTAGCTGTGGTCCGCACCCCCGAATCTTAGGCAGAATTGTTCCTGCTACAGATTTATTGATATGTATTCGATTGGTTTAAAATAAAAGGGATATAGAAATGTTTGTTATACTAGTACGGTTGCTTTTAGTTTAGTTCTGCTGATTTGTTATGTTTTTATTTCTTGTTTTCTGCCCCTATTGTATGCAAAATAATGCAACCATTATATTTAATACATTGTTATATTTTTTCTCTTTTTTTGGCTTGTTTGATCAATTAGTTTTACAAGTATCTACTAGTTTCTAGTTCATGTGACGTTTTAGTTATGTATCATGTAATATATGGTGGTATTAAAATAGTTCCAAAGATACTAGTTTTATCATTGTGTACGTAAGACATTCAACTTCAAATTGATTATCAGTGACAATCAAATTTAAAGAGAAGCGACATATATCAAAGGAAATTCAAACTCATTGGCTGAAAATGAAAAGTGTTCAAATGGAAAATCAATTTCGAACTGAAAGACGTTTACTATTTGGAGTTTAGTATGACGTCCATTATCAAAATAAAGAAAAGACCTATCCACTAAAGACCGTGCATATTTACGCTAAACATTTTTCATTTTAAGCTGAACAAAGAGATTTTGCAAAATACTCTACAAATTTTAAAATCAGTTGGTTTGATAAATGCAACAAACATCTGTTGAAGTCACTTGTGAAAAATCATTTTCAGAAACAGAATTGAAATTTGTAATTTTCATGACATTTATACATTATTTGATTTAACGAGGATAATATTAAAAGTAATGATAGGTTCGTCTTTAAAAGATTTCATCTTATCAACAATTTGAATAAATAAAAAAATTTGAATTTGATTGTTTTAGTAAAGAAATAAATTTCAATATCCGTCTGAAGGACAAAATATTGAAATTGCTAATCTTAAGCATTTTTAATTTGCCATAAAATTTTGAAAAATGAAAAAGGCTAAAACGTGGAGCATTTTTCAATTTGATTTAAAATTTGAAAAATGAAAAATGCTACAACGTGCAGCATTTATCAATTCGCCTTTAAAAATTGAAAAATGAAAAATGTTGAATTTTCATCTTTAATTTTTTTTCTCAAAAATGAAAATGTTTTTGTATTGAGAATTTTTCAATTTTTTTAATTAACGTTTTTTTTATGCTTAAAATATAATACATATGAGTGTATGTGTGAACCCATGTATACACATTTATTACCTTACCCCGAAAAGATAGGAAAAACAACAACGCACCAGCAAAATTTTGTGATGTGGCGCAGGATTATTATGAAAAAAATATTATTATTTCCCTTGCTTAAATTTTCTTGCTACATTGAAGACCTGTTGGTGACCTTCTGCTCTTGTTGTTTTTTTCTATGGTCGGGTTGTTGTCTCTTTGACACATTCCCCATTTCCATTCTCAATTTTATTTTGTTTAAAACGAAGATAGATCTAGATCCATATAACGTTTCGAACGCAAGGACAATTCTACAGTTATCGATTAGTAAAGTTAACATGTGCGTAGCGCTAGATATTACATAAACCAACATTACCCACAATGCAGTATGTCTCAGGCGGTAGAATATTTCATTTGACTTGTTTAACGGATTAAACATTTTGGCTATTAAACAAATCACTCATTTTAAAATTATTATAACAGATATTCAAATAACAGGATTTGCAGTATCACAATGTCTCAGTTGTTTTTAAACATTGAACCTGATGTTCTTCTTTTACAAAGATATAATAAAATTAGAAAAAAACTGTCCAGCTAAATTGTTGCCTCGGAAATCAGCCATACAGATGTTTGTCATATTTTCCCTTCTCATATAAAAATATTTCCGGCTTTCGTGTAGCTTAACGTTTATTTATGCGGTATGGTCTTTGCTCATTGTTGAAGGCCATGCGGGGACCTATAGTAGTTAATGTCTGTGTCATTTTGGTCACCTGTGGACAGTTGTCTCATTGGCAATCATACCACATCTTCTTTTTTTATATATAACGACACGGGGCCTCGGTGTTCATGTGGTCTAAGTAGTGAATAAGTCAAAGTTGTGTATCACTAGCCTATCAACACTGAAGTTTTTAGTTCGAATTCTATACTTGTGGCACTGGATCGCATGACCCTAATCTTAAATTTGTCAGTTTCCACATTGCCGATCGGTGACTGGTTCTCTCTAGCACTTCGTTTTCCTCAATCATAAAACTGACTTCTACAAAACAATCTCTAGAGAAATCAGTATGAAACATACAAAACAAGAAGCTTTAGCTTTAGCAAGCTATACATGTGTACGTGTAATATTTTTTATTAGGAATAAAACCCATAGAGACCGGTCACCCAGCATCTAAGTTGAAATAATTTTTTTTTTTAAACTTCAACAAAAAGACCATTCAGTGTTTCTGTATCAAATTAAAAAGTGTTGCATGCATGATTAAAAACGAGAACAGGCACTCTCCATAAAGTACGAGCAATAGTAAGTCTAAGTAACTATATAACAATATAAACAATATTTGTCATCTTAAACAAGAAATAAACGGTAAAGTAAGCTCACAAATAAGGCCACAACATGACAGAATGGGACACCATTCAAACACGGAAAACATACAATACTATACTTATAACTAATTTACAAAACAATAATCGAAAAAATATATATTAGATACAGCAACGGCAATCATAAACAGTAGGGGTAAACATGATTTCATAATTTCGAGCGCTAATCCCTCCCTTACACTGGGACAGTGTCGTACAGTTTAAGAAAATACTGTTTAGGGGGGAGGGGGTCCGTTGAAATAGATTGAACTCATTTGATCAAAATTTATAAATTATTGAGTCAGCGATTTCATTACCACAATTCAACTAAACCTTGTACTAAATAATTTTATGAAAGATACAAAGATTTTGCTGGAAAATGTGCCTGTACTGTATAATTCTTATTCATACGTAATGTCACATTTTTATTTCTATGATGATATTGTTTATAAAGCACGTAGTTTTATATAATATGCATATAAACTCATTAATCCTTTGGATGAATTTATTTCATGGTTATCAATATTAACCATAGTAAAATCTTTTATCGTCATACAATATTGTTTTTATTGGTTCTAATATTGATTTTTCATTTATGATTTCGTACTTTAGGCCGTTAATTTTCGCGATTGAATTGTTTTGCATTTGTGAATTCGGGGCATTTTGTAGTTGTTATGCGTAATGGGTTTTGCTCATTTGAAACATAACAACTTGTGACTTTTAAGTTATAGAGAAAGTCAAAATAACTGTCCTTTTGTTCGAAACATAGGTACTGAGTTTCTTTGCAACTGTTACAAAGAAAACAAATGGAATTCATTTTTTTAATGAGTCTTAAATTGAATTCCAAATAAACTGAATACATTTTTTCATTCTCCCTTTCATCAGATAGAAAACAGACAGTTTTTTTTTATCGCAAGATTTTAACACCAATCCTGGTGCAAGCTATACTTTATTGTAGTTTTAATATAGGTAGGCATTATATTCGTGATTATTTTTGCTCGAGCGATAGTGAGGGCTAAAATAACACGAATATGATGCTTATATCCATGCACGGTTTTCGTATCTAGGTCAATTTCGAATTGCAACACATTACAGTCATTATAAATGAATAAGTAACAACATGTACATCATTTAATGTTTAGAAGTATTTTAAGTTAATGAAATATATCAAATGCATGCCAATTATGATAAATTCATTATTCTGCAGTAGTCAACATACGCATGTGCAAATAAATTTTATTGGATTTAGAGCATGGTTTTTTTTTTCATAAAGCGAAAGAAGCACGCCACGTCACATTAGGTTCATATGAAAGAATTAGTTTTAAATAATAAGATAAAATCTACTTTGTAATTTCATTTATAATATTTCAAGAATAACTCAATGCATCATTTGCAGACAGATAAAATTTTAATATATGTCACTGCCGATATAAATGTTACATTTGCCACTACCACCATTATAACTGTAATATTTGCCACTGCCAATACAACTGTAATATTTACTACTACCGACATATCTGTAATATTTGCCACTGCCGATATAACTGTCATATTTACCACATTATTGGTTACATGTACATAGTGTGCTAGTGACCTAATACGGTATATATGGGGTCAGTAAATTCCATATATGACCTATAAAAATTAGCAATTCTTCAATACTGTTAGCATTAAGACACTGTATACTTCCATTGATCCTACAAAAAAACCCTGATACCAACATTAACAATGATAATAATTTAGTCTTAGATGCATCCTTTTAGTTGTCAGTGGATTTCAACTAGCTGTCAGATAACTGCGAGTACTCTCAGATATGTTCATTGTGTCCTTTTGTGTCGGGATGTATAAGTACGTACCCGGCCACGTCCACTTGTATTTTTGTCCATCTGCTGAGTTTAGCCTTTTTCAACATATTTTTATAGTTCGTTCTTATGTTATACCACTGTTCCAGGTTAGGGGGGACCCGTTAACATGTTTAACCCGCCACATTATTTATGTATGTGTCTCTCCCAAGTCAGGAGCCTGTAATTCAGTGGTTGTCGTTTTTTTAATGTGCTACATATATGTTTTTTTCGTTCATTTTTTTTACAAAAATAAGGCCGTTAGTTTTCTCGTTTGGATTGTTTTACATTGCCTTATCGGGGCCTTTTGTAGCTGACTCTGCGGTATGAGCTCTGCTCATTGTTGAAGACTGTACGTTGACCTATAGTTGTCAATGTCTGTGTCATTTTGATCTCTTGTGGACAGTTGTCTCATTAGTAATCATACCACATCTTCTTTTTATCATAATACAACTTGTTAGGTTTAAATGTGTTTTATGAATTTACTACAATCTTAATCATCAATTTCTTCGTCTGTTGAAACTTTTTGGATTTTTTCTCAGAACCGTTTTGTTTTATAACGGGACGTAACACCACTACTAACCGTGTATGAAATAAGCCCCGCCTCCATACTGACTTATATGAAATATATGAAATAAACACGGTCTCCACGAGGGCGCTTTTAACCAATCACATTCCTAGAAACTTATAGGAGGAAAGATCAAACTGTATCTTGCCGCTTGACCTACAACAATATAAGCAGTGAATTTTAGTATGTTACACGTTTCTGTAGAGAATTCATATAAACCGCTTCAAATAGTTAACAGAAGCATTCTCTGCATTAGTACTACATTAAAATTATAACAACGAACATTAGAAAAGATATATACCGACAACATAATGTTGACCATTTTATTTCTTAATTTTATTGTTGCTTCACTAAATTCAATTTATTGTTCGATTGATTATAGGGGCATAATATCTTAAATGACAAGCAGTTGACATTTTGATACGCTAAAAAGTCAACACTTGCCCGAACAATGGAAGCATGTCGAGGTAACCACAATTAATGAAGGTTCGATTTTCTGTCACAAATGGATTATTTTGGTCTTTTGTGGATAGTTGTCTCATTGGCAATTAAACCACATCTTCTTTTTTATAATTCATTTCAATGATTAAGATGATAAACCATACATTTGCTATTGAAGGTGTGGACCTCTTCCATTTACGTTTAATACATTTCAACAATGGCTGGCTTATTTTTTTAAATTCAATTGTCGTAGTGTACATTTATCTTAAACGATATGTTATAGAAATTGACCAAGCAAGTCGGTATATTGGATTTAATCGGCACAGCTTGTGTGACCCTGATTAACCTGAACGACGTAGGCGTTCGGGTTAAAGGGTCACACGAGCGTGCAGATTAAATCCAATATACCGATTTGATTGGCCAATAACTGTTTTAACACATTACGCCATCAATTTACGTGAACGTTTTAGCAATATGCAAACGATGTTCCTCAATCCACGGCTCCTGAATAAAGTTTCTTGTAGAGTAAAGAAAGGGGGAAATGAGCCTTTTTGTAGAAAGAGGTTGGTAAGTTTGAAATTATTTTTATCGTTTCTATGTAATTTATTCTATTTTTTTAATTTTTTTTGGCAATCAATGACGATTAATACTTTCAAATCGCTGTTATGGAGTAAAGATTAATTGCTTTTCTTTCCTTAATGATATGCTTAGATGAAACGAGAACGATTTTAGTAAATAAATTTAAAATGTTGAATAAACAGAAACAACGATTCGCTATCCAATCTTTTACCCTCTCCCCCGACCCCAAATTTAAATTCGATACCAAAACAGTCCTTTTATAGGAATAAATATACCAAAAATCGTAAGGAAATTTATTGAGTTTAAAACTTATTCAAATAAGAACTATCTAAAGTAATCACTAGACAGTCAACACATATAAGTACCCGGCCACGTCCACTTTTATTTTTTCTTTATCTGATGAGTTAAGCCTTTTTCAACAGATTTTTATTGTTCGTTCTTATGTTGTACTGTTATTAAGTCTGAAGAAAGAAGCCCCGAAATGACAAAAAAACAACAATTGAAGCGAGAAACTATCAAACGGCATAATTTATGTACAAATAATAAATAAAAAAACAAATATGATACACAGTAACAAACGACAACCTCTAAAATACATGGACATGGACATATACAGAATGTCGCGTGGTTAAACTAATTTGATAGCGCAACCCGACCTAGTAACCTACATACCATACTATAGAAAAACAATAAACGGAAAATAAATACATATGTATGATGAACAACAACAAATAACAACCATGCACCATGCACTCAAGCACAGGCCCCGGACTTGAGACAAGGACAGGCCCAGGCTTGAGACAAGCACAGTTGTAATGTGGCGATATTCAATCGTTTTAAAGGTACTTACCAACCCCTACCCTGGAATATAGTGGTGTAACATTACAACATAAGACTATAAACAAAAAGTTGATACATAGCCAGAAATTAGTAGTGGTTTTGCTAATTAATATTCATAATATGTAAATGAGAATTGTACCACGTGATAGTAGTTTGAACTAGACTAGCTTGATAGGCTTGATATCATTAAAATCTTTAAAACCCGGATATTATAAGTTGCCCGTCACAGAGTCCTTATTTACAATCACTTTGATATTTCCGTAAAGTTGTCAGGCGGTCAAAATCAAAACAATGAACGCGAATTTAGTGATTTTTTCGTGCTTTCGTGAGTTTATTCTTCTTGAAATAGTGTCATTTTAATTTTACGTGGGAACCTAGAGTTCAACGACTACACATACAAGGTTTGGACTTGCTTATTCTTTGGAAATTCAAGTTTCAAATTTCACCCCGGCAACCTGTTTTTGTAATGACATTGTAAGCCTATTTTCAACACGAAGTTTGCAAATTTGACGTTTCAGCCATTTTCAGCCGGACAGCAAATCCCTGATTTGTCCGTTAAAAACCCGGATTTATTATTCGAGAATCAAGTGGAGATAATTAAAGAGAACGTCGTCAACAGATGTCGCTGCGTAGAAAAATAATTCCCCGCGGAAGACGACCCGGCAGGAAATCGTGAATTTGTTAAATTATAAGAAACTAAACGTATCACGAGCGGTATGCATGATATGATAATTTTAACAAGTATTTAAAAGATATGAGAAGTCAAATAATTTCATCGTTGAATCAGAAATTCAAGTCATTTATTTTCAGCCTTCGGAACCGCCATTTTTCAACATCGACTGTCATTGACAAATATTCAACTCTGGACGAATTGACACAAACCCGTTTTACTTAGGAAAAATAAATATGATAAGTTTATATTGATAAACTGGAGCATGGAGAACAGAACTGGGGTAGTCACATGACGTTACCCTTCCTTGTTTACACACGAGCACAATTCTAGTACACATCACAAATTGGTAAGGGAGCTACCATTTGATTTTTATGGGGGGGCTAGGATGAAAAATTTTGTCCTGCATTTTTTTTTAGTTGTAATCTCTGTCCTGCCTTTTTATTTTTCACTCTATTCGGTCCTGCCTTTTTTTTTATTAGTTTATCCTGACTTTTTTTACCTAAATTGTCATCCTGTCTTTTTTTTTTGCAAAGTGTCTCATCCTGCCTTTTTTTTTTACTCAAAACTCCTGTCCTGCCTATTTTTTTCAAATTTCATCCTAGCCCCCCCATAAAAATCAAATGGTAGCTCCCTAAGGCCCTGCGGGGACTCCCTTCTCTTTTTGATGAAACTGCTCTGCTCTTGACTAAAACAGCTCCGAAATATGACAGACTTGCCACTAATGAAAAGACAGTCAACATGTCATTTGAAATGAACAAAATCTGTTATTTTTTGTGTAATTTATTTCCCTTTTTCATGCCCCAGTACACAAAAATACTAAAAATGAACAAAATTTATTTTACTTTCATATAAATCACACAAATGTTATGAATTCAGCGCATTAAACATGTAATAAAATGTACACAAACCTCCCAATAACATCCCTTTAGCAGTGCATTATTTTTTGGGAAGTCCAGGTGTAAATTATTGTGACACTTGTCAGGTTTTGTCCTGAATCAGTGAAAGAATGACATGTCCAGTGTAAACATTCTGAGATCAGATATATCATAGATAAATAACAGAGGAAAACAGTTTGAAGAGAGTCAGATCCTTATTTTGTAGCTTTCAGATGTAATTTCAAAAGAATGAAGATGATATCACTTCATAATATAATATTGCTTGTGCTTGTTCCCTATTCATCTTCCAGGTTCTAGCAGTCATTCAATAATTGTTCCATAGATGATTGTTCAATCTGCATCCAGTTTACCTATTAGTAAATTAATCTCTATTAATGAATACTTAATCTAGTTCATTCTTTTTTTTACAATTGTTAAGCTGCATGCACCTGCATTTGATGATTGAGGATTTATATATCAGGTCAACATGGTATTTTTTTTAATTCTTCATTATTACACATATTTCAGTCTCTATATATATATGTTACCAGAAATGGTTATATATCATATGTCTCATATGGTATATATTATTTGAGAACATTTATATGTCAATATATATTATACTATATATATTATATGAATTATATAAAAAGGTTATATTCATTATACAATTATTTTTCACACTCCATGGCTCAAGCTGTTGAATGTTGTGATTGTTTTTTTTTTTCAATTTGAGTA
Source organism: Mytilus edulis (assembly GCA_019925275.1). Lineage (NCBI taxonomy): Eukaryota > Metazoa > Mollusca > Bivalvia > Mytilida > Mytilidae > Mytilus > Mytilus edulis. The sequence goes on along the minus strand of CM034350.1, from coordinate 117,010,641 downwards.
CATGCATTACTATCCCACTGAATTACATATAATTAGCGAGAAATCTAAATATATAGTTAGAATGAAAAACCACTGCAGAGAACAAAGTTCAATATAAAATGCAATATTTTTATGACCTCTATTTTTTCAGGAATAGATTTTACTTTTTTAATCAGTCTCTCAATACAAAATGAAATAAAGCCCTGATTTTGTTTTTATTATTTATTATTTTTTCTAAATTTTTATTACTTTGTAATATTGCTACTTACAAACACATAGAAATTACATTTTTGGTAAAGCCTTCTTATAGAGTACTTTGATTAATTCAATTTTTAATCAAAATTGTCAAGGGTATATATGATATCCTATCGCCAGTGACTAGAAGTTGTTACATTTCAGTGTTCATCATTAATGAGGGCCCTCATGGGGTTTTTGATTATGTGATTACTTGGCCGTTTTTTTAATGATTATTTGATTATTAAGCCAAATATTTCATGATTATTTGATTACCTAGGACTGTATTTTTAGTTTATGATTATTTGATTACTAAAGATAAGCAAATATTTAATGATTATGTGATTATATTGGCAAAAAAATGGTGATTATGTGATTACTAGTACCCCCCCCCATGAGGGGCCTCATTAATAGGCCTCACATATTAAAATAATTACTTGCATAGATAAACATATTTAGAATGGAAATAAACATTTAATAAGTTCACAGATATAACTGACATTGGGTCTTAACTTAACAGAAATTCTCTAAAAACATTATTCTAGAATAGAATATATAACAGCAAAATTGTACATTTTATACCCATAATCTTTATAAAATATATTTTTATGTAGATCTACTAAGAAACAATATGTTTCTGCATCACTGAATGCTGAATCAAAATGAAGAATTTATGTGTATTCAAGAATAATAATTTATGATTCTTCTAAAAAGTATGCCATGAAATAATTATTTCCATCAAAGTAAATATTCCACGAAATGAAAGAATTTGCAAAAAATGCTCCTCTGGCTGTGTTGAAGATGAAATCCATTTTTTAACTAACTGTGAAAATTTTAAATCGGATAGAGATGCTCTCTTTGACTTTGTTTGCCAAAGAATTCCGAATTTTTCTATACTTGATAATCAGCATAAATTTATTTATTTATTAAACTGTGAAGACAATCAGGTCCTTAATGCTGTTGGTAAATTTATTAAAGTGAATATGAGTTAGTAATTGTATTGTAACTGTATGTAAAAAAAAATTGTTTGTATCTATGTATCTATGCAAATCAATATTCTTTTGCCTTATTCATGTATGCTCTGTATGCCCCTTGTGGGCCCTTAATTGGAAATAAAATATGTTCTGTTCTGTTCTGTTCTATACATGACAAAATAGAGGTATACACATGCAATCAGGGAATATTCTGCAACATTCCCCCCTTTAATGATGGAATTTCAACACCAAAGCTTTGGGCAAGTATTTTTTTCTAACAATTTACTGGTCCAAAACCCCTCACTTTATGTAAAAAAATAACCATATAGAAAACTTTTTTTTATATTTCTTCTGAAGCTGTAGTAATATATTTTTTAAACTGAATATGTAATAATATTTGCAATTTCCCCGATTTCTAGATGATAATCAGATATTTTAATGCAATATGTAATTAAATAGTGATTTACCAAAGCAGACATACATTTTATTATACTTTCTCTCACTGTTTGGGTCTTGATACCTGACAGGTGCCCTCATTCCAATGATTAATTGTAATATCCAAGGTATTTTTCATATTTACACATTTTCCTTCGCACACTGATAAATTATTGGATATTTTACCCCAGAATGAACTCTTTCACTTACTAAAATTGAGCGAAATGGTTATTTTCTCTCGTTTCTGATCAGCCGTCCCTTCAACGACTTTTCATTCGAGTTATCTCCCTTTGGCCGGCCGCTAGTTTTGGGCCTGTTGAATTGACACAATGCCGTTTTACCTGGCGAGTTTTTGTATCAATAGGCATTTCGTGTTCATAATATCAGGAGGTATCATCCCTATAAAGGAAAATACGTTACCATTCCGTGTGTCATTTCAATTTACATTTATTTACCGAGAAGTGTCACGGCCGCGGCACGTTTTTTCATCTTTCCCAATCAAATAATCAAGGAAATTCTATTTTTTCATTCTTAAATGAATAACGTAGTTAAAGTTTGAAACCTGCCGTATTTAATGATGTATTTGGTTACGCATGCTAAATACACAAAATAGCTTTACGCCGTCGATTTCGTGTCGTCATTGCCGTTGCTAAAAAATGCCATTTTTTGAACTGAAAATCACGTGACCAGAATAATAAAATCGACGCCATTATGAGATTTGCTGTCCGGCTGTTTAGCCTGTATTTTACACTGCAATGTTAAAAGCCTCTCGCTTCGATTTTTAAAATAGCTCAGGAACCTGTATTTTTGCAACAACAGTCATTATCTTTCGTTTAAATGGTGTATATTGTTGTGTATATTCATTTTCTGCCCCGGCAACCTGTCTATCACTTAAATTAAAATTAAAAATGAATTTTTTTTCAAAATTCCCTATCATTTTTATGTAATTTCCGTGAACCGTATCCGATTTCTTTAGTATAATATTCAAATAAGCAAAGTGGCGTTGATTTCTGGATATGAAAGACTTAACTCATCAGATTGACACAGATACAAATCAATTTAACAAAAACTTGGACATTCCAGGGTACGAATACATTCCAACAACAAAAAGACACTCAGTACAGATCTGAGCGTACTCGCAGTTTCTAAAGGCAAGTTAATATCCAATAACAACTAATAAAAATCGTGCATCTAAGACTAAACTATCAATCACATCACATACAACCGCGCTGAAGTACGTCCATTATTCATAGTTCATTATTCAAAATTCAATAATGAATAATGAAATAGCTCACTATTCACTATTCAATGTTTAAAAAATGAATAATGAATAATGAAATAGTTTATATTTCATTATTCAACTTGAAGCGGTGAATACTGAAATAAAAATTTAAAAAATTGACTGTGACACTATAGCTATATCCCGTATTTCTAAATTCGTCTTTTTGGTGTTATCTAACAAAATAATATTCAAATTAATATCAGAAAAAATAGATAAAAACACTCTTTAAATTTTATTTTATATATTTATCTAGTTCCTAGTTTCGGAGGATAAACTAGTGGGGGTTTTCCTAACTATTTTTAACAGGAATTCCTTGGTTCAATGTATGGACGACCTGAATACCAAAACATATTTTTTTCAAAATTGAAATACTCTACGTGGTCTTTCTTTTTTTAGTTTTCACTGGACCTTTGCTATTCTCCATCCTTTGAAAAAAATATATAGACAAAACAAGTCGATTGTGCCGCAATGACCATTAGAGGGTTACGGATCTAAATGCCGAAATATGCGTGAAAATTAAGAAATAGCCAATTTTGAATAATGAAATGTTAATTTTGAATAATGGAATGGAATGCTGCGACCCTTTAGCCCCTAATTATAGATTAACCTTATACCTCATTCGAAAGCTTATTACGAGAGGAACAAAATGTATATGGTCGACATGTTCCGCAACGCATATCAGAGGAGTAACGAAGGACTTAAATATCGAAATACGCGTGAAAATTAAGAAATAGCCAATTTTGAATAATGAAATGGATATTTTGAATAATGGAATGGACTGCTGCGACCCTATAGCCCCTAATTATAGATAAACCTTATACCTCATTCTAAAGCTTATTACGAGAGGAACAAAATGTATATGGTCAACATGTTCCGCAACGCATATTAGAGGAGTAACGAAGGACTTAAATATCGAAATACGCGTGATAATTAAGAAATAGCCAATTTTGAATAATGAAATGGATATTTTGAATAATGGAATGGACTGCTGCGACCCTTTAACCCTTAATTATAGATAAACCTTTTACCTCATTCGGAAGCTTATTACGAGAGGAACAAAATGTTTATAGTCAGCAAGTTCAGCAACGCATATTAGAGGAGTTACGAAGGACTTAAATATCGAAATACGCGTGAAAATTAAGAAATAGCCAATTTTGAATAATGAAATGGATATTTTGAATAATGGAATGGACTGCTGCGACCTTTTAGCCCCTAATTATAGATAAACCTTATACGTCATTCGGAAGCTTATTAGTATAGGAACAAAATGTATATGGTCAACATGTTCCGCAACGCATATTAGAGGAGAAACGAAGGACTTAAATATCGAAATACGCGTGAAAATTAAGAAATAGCCAATTTTGAATAATGGAATGGACTGCTGCGACCCTTTAGCCCCTAATTATAGATAAACCTTATACCTCATTCGAAAGCTTATTATGGGAGGAACAAAATGTATATGGTCAACATGTTCCGCAACGCATATTAGAGGAGTAACGAAGGACTTAAATATCGAAATACGCGTGAAAATTAAGAAATAGCCAATTTTGAATAATGAAATGGATATTTTGAATAATGGAATGAACTGCTGCGACCCTTTAGCCCCTAATCATAGATAAACCTTATACCTCATTCGGAAGCTTATTACGAGAGGAACAACATGTATATGGTCAACATGTTCCGCAACGCATATTAGAGGAGTAACGAAGGACCTCAATATCGAAATACGCGTGAAAATTAAGAAATAGCCAATTTTGAATAATGAAATGTTAATTTTGAATAATGGAATGGACTGCTGCGACCCTTTAGCCCCTAATTATAGATAAACCTTATACCTCATTCGAAAGATTATTACGAGAGGAACAACATGTTTATAGTCAGCAAGTTCCGCAACGCATATTAGAGGATAACGAAGGACTTAAATATCGAAATAGCGTGAAAATTAAGAAATAGCCATTTTGAATAATGAAATGGATATTTTGAATAATGAATGGACTGCGGCGAACTTTTAGCCCTAATTATAGATAAACCTTATACATCATTCGAAAGCTGATTACAAGAGAACAAAATGTTTATATACAATATGTTCCAAAACGAATATAGAAGACTAAATTGAAAAATACCGTGAAAATTAAGAAATAGCCAATTTTGAATAATGAAATGGATATTTTGAATAATGGAATGGACTGCGGCGACCCTTTAGCCCCTAATTATAGACAACCTTATACCTCATTCGAAAGCTGATTACAAGAGAACACAATGTATATAATCAATATGTTCCGCAACAATATTAGAAGACATAAATGCCAAAATACGCGTGAAAATTAAGAAATAGCCAATTTGAATAATGAATGGATATTTTGAATAATGGAATGGACTGCGGCGACCTTAAGCCCATAATTATAGATAAACCTTATATCTCATTCGAAAGCTGATTACAGAGGAACAAAGTGTATATAGTCAATATGTTCCGCAACGAATATTACAAGACCTAAATGCCAAAATACGCGTGAAAATTAAGAAATGCCAATTTTGAATAATGAACAGGATATTTTGAATAATGGAATGGACTGCTGCGACCTTAGCCTTAATTATAGATAAATATTATACCTCAATTGAAAGCTTATTACGAGAGGAACAAAATGTATATAGTCAACAAGTTCCGCAACGCATATTAGAGAAGTAACGAACGACCTAAATATCGAAATACGCTTGAACAATAAGAAATAGCTTATGTTGAATAATATAATAGACTACTGTAACCCACCAGTCCCTAATAAAGGCAAAATTTATACACCAAATAAAAGCGTATTGATAGGTAATAGACTGAGTATAAACGACATGTGCTGCAATGACCATTAGAGGGTTACGGGGACGTAGATTCAAAATACGCGTGAAAATAAGAAACAGTTAATTGAATAATGAAATGGATATTTGAATATGAATGGACTGCTGGGACCCTTTAGCCCCTAATTATAGATAACCTTATACCTCATTCGAAGCTTATTACGAGAGGAACAAAATGTATATGGTCACATGTTCGCAACGCATATTAGAGGAGTAAGAAGGACTTAAATATCGAAATACGCGTGAAAATTAAGAAATAGCCAATTTGATAATGAAATGGATATTTTGAATAATGAATGGATGCTGCGACCCTTAGCCCCTAATTATAGATAAACTTATACCTCATTCAAAGTTATTACGAGAGGAACAAAATGTATATGCAAGTTCGCAACGCATATTAGAGGAGTAACGAAGGACTTAAATATCGAAATACGCGTGAAAATAAGAAATAGCAATTTTGAATAATGAAATGATATTTTGAATAATGGAATGGACTGCGGCGAACTTTACCCTAATTAAGATAAACCTTTACTCATTCGAAGCATTACAAGAGGAACAAAATGTTTATATAAGTTCAAACGATATTAGAGGAGTTAGAAGGACCTTAAATATCGAAATACGCGTGAAAATTAAGAAATAGCCAATTTTGAATAATGAAATGGATATTTTGAATAATGGAATGGACTGCTGCGACCCTTAAGCCCCTAATTATAGATAAACCTTATACTCATTCGAAGCTTATTAGTATGAGGAACAAATGTATATGGTCAACATGTTCCGCAACGCATATTAGAGGAGAAACGAAGGACTTAAATATCGAAATACGCGTGAAAATTAAGAAATAGCCAATTTTGAATAATGGAATGGACTGCTGCGACCCTTTAGCCCCTAATTATAGATAAACCTTATACCTCATTCGAAAGCTTATTATGGGAGGAACAAAATGTATATGGTCAACATGTTCCGCAACGCATATTAGAGGAGTAACGAAGGACTTAAATATCGAAATACGCGTGAAAATTAAGAAATAGCCAATTTTGAATAATGAAATGGATATTTTGAATAATGGAATGAACTGCTGCGACCCTTTAGCCCCTAATCATAGATAAACCTTATACCTCATTCGGAAGCTTATTACGAGAGGAACAACATGTATATGGTCAACATGTTCCGCAACGCATATTAGAGGAGTAACGAAGGACCTCAATATCGAAATACGCGTGAAAATTAAGAAATAGCCAATTTTGAATAATGAAATGTTAATTTTGAATAATGGAATGGACTGCTGCGACCCTTTAGCCCTAATTATAGATAAACCTTATACCTCATTCGAAAGATTATTACGAGAGGAACAACATGTTTATAGTCAGCAAGTTCCGCAACGCATATTAGAGGAGTAACGAAGGACTTAAATATCGAAATACGCGTGAAAATTAAGAAATAGCCAATTTTGAATAATGAAATGGATATTTTGAATAATGGAATGGACTGCGGCGAACTTTTAGCCCCTAATTATAGATAAACCTTATACATCATTCGAAAGCTGATTACAAGAGGAACAAAATGTTTATATACAATATGTTCCAAAACGAATATGAGAAGACCTAAATTGAAAAATACGCGTGAAAATTAAGAAATAGCCAATTTTGAATAATGAAATGGATATTTTGAATAATGGAATGGACTGCGGCGACCCTTTAGCCCCTAATTATAGACAAACCTTATACCTCATTCGAAAGCTGATTACAAGAGGAACACAATGTATATAATCAATATGTTCCGCAACAATTATTAGAAGACATAAATGCCAAAATACGCGTGAAAATTAAGAAATAGCCAATTTTGAATAATGAAATGGATATTTTGAATAATGGAATGGACTGCGGCGACCCTTAAGCCCATAATTATAGATAAACCTTATATCTCATTCGAAAGCTGATTACAAGAGGAACAAAGTGTATATAGTCAATATGTTCCGCAACGAATATTACAAGACCTAAATGCCAAAATACGCGTGAAAATTAAGAAATGCCAATTTTGAATAATGAACAGGATATTTTGAATAATGGAATGGACTGCTGCGACCCTTTAGCCCTTAATTATAGATAAATATTATACCTCAATTGAAAGCTTATTACGAGAGGAACAAAATGTATATAGTCAACAAGTTCCGCAACGCATATTAGAGAAGTAACGAACGACCTAAATATCGAAATACGCTTGAACAATAAGAAATAGCTTATGTTGAATAATATAATAGACTACTGTAACCCACCAGTCCCTAATAAAGGCAAAATTTATACACCAAATAAAAGCGTATTGATAGAGTAATAGACTGAGTATAAACGACATGTGCTGCAATGACCATTAGAGGGGTTACGGGGGACGTAGATGTCAAAATACGCGTGAAAATAAGAAACAGTTAATTTTGAATAATGAAATGGATATTTTGAATAATGGAATGGACTGCTGGGACCCTTTAGCCCCTAATTATAGATAAACCTTATACCTCATTCGGAAGCTTATTACGAGAGGAACAAAATGTATATGGTCAACATGTTCTGCAACGCATATTAGAGGAGTAGGGAAGGACTTAAATATCGAAATACGCGTGAAAATTAAGAAATAGCCAATTTTGTATAATGAAATGGATATTTTGAATAATGAAATGGAATGCTGCGACCCTTTAGCCCCTAATTATAGATAAACCTTATACCTCATTCGAAAGATTATTACGAGAGGAACAAAATGTTTATAATCAGCAAGTTCTGCAACGCATATTAGAGGAGTAACGAAGGACTTAAATATCGAAATACGCGTGAAAATTAAGAAATAGCCAATTTTGAATAATGAAATAGATATTTTGAATAATGGAATGGACTGCGGCGAACTTTTAGCCCCTAATTATAGATAAACCTTATACATCATTCGAAAGCTGATTACAAGAGGAACAAAATGTTTATATACTATATGTTCCAAAACGAATATGAGAAGACCTAAATTGAAAAATACGCGTGAAAATTAAGAAATAGCCAATTTTGAATAATGAAATGGATATTTTGAATAATGGAATGGACTGCGGCGACCCTTAAGCCCCTAATTATAGATAAACCTTATATCTCATTCAAAAGCTGATTACAAGAGGAACAAAGTGTATATAGTCAATATGTTCCGCAACGAATATTACAAGACCTAAATGCCAAAATACGCGTGAAAATTAAGAAATGCCAATTTTCAATAATGAACAGGATATTTTGAATAATGGAATGGACTGCTGCGACCCTTTAGCCCTTAATTATAGATAAACATTATACCTCAATTGAAAGCTTATTACGAGAGGAACAAAATGTATATAGTCAACAAGTTCCGCAACGCATATTAGAGAAGTAACGAACGACCTAAATATCGAAATACGCTTGAACAATAAGAAATAGCTTATGTTGAATAATATAATAGACTACTGTAACCCACCAGTCCCTAATAAAGGCAAAATTTATACACCAAATAAAAGCGTATTGATAGAGTAATAGACTGAGTATAAACGACATGTGCTGCAATGACCATTAGAGGGGTTACGGGGGACGTAGATGTCAAAATACGCGTGAAAATAAGAAACAGTTAATTTTGAATAATGATGATTGTACTACAATAAGCTTACTTATAGGGAGGGTAATTGAAATGTATTTTAAACTATTGCTACTATCAATATATTGTGCAGGAACCTTTCTTTGCTGATTGTCATGGATACAATGTATAAGAAATATTTCTTTAAAACCCTACTTCCGGATATATCCAATATGGCGGACATAGAAGTATTGATAGTATTTCATTTTAATATTTAACTTTTTTCCAAATGTAAAGAAAATGTTTTTTTAGCTGGTCACTAAATTTTTGGCTTTAAGTCATCCTCAAAACCACTAATTTTATTCAGCTTTCTATGTTTAAATACAAAGTTAACACTTCCGGGAAAAAAACCAATATGGCGAAAATTACAAAGATGAGTACTCAATCCATATCTTCGATGAAGAGTTTTGGATAGATTGATTAAAACAGAATAAAATCACTTAAGTTCTTAAACATCTTAAAAATGACTATTTTATTGCCGCAAATACATGTTTATTCACAATCGGAGAGCTTATTTTCAAAATTTACAAAAATCGTGGTATTTTTTCTTACATCTATAATGTACAAGCTCCTGATCAGATGAAGAGGCCTCACAAAGAGTTGACCAAAAGGGTTCTCATGGATCCTATTTTTCCCTTCGCCATTCATAAGCGTCTTGACTAGTTAGCATAGAAACAAATACAAAGTTTGTTACTCATTTGCACCCGCCATGGTATAATGCACGTTTTATACTTGGTGAAAAAGACTAGACCAAGTCGTGGGAATAGCCTCCATAAGTATTGCCTATTCCAAAAACACGTGTATTCTTGCTTCGTTAACCCCATATAATAAGTTTGTTCGATCTTACAACAAAACCACGGATCGTTCTATCAACGACATTGTTAAATCCATATCTGGAGACTTTGGGTATCAACCATCATTTTAAATGAGAGAGTCACATCTTCAAAAATCATCCATGTCCCAAACGCAGTTCCTTCTCCAGAAAACTGTAATCTCTCAATGCCTAGTGTATTTGAAAGGTCATGGATAGATATTTATCTGAAGCTTTTCTCACTTCCAAATTCAAGCCAAAGTTCGTCTGCCCCTATTTCACTGAATAGCGAAACAGCAATGACAGCAACATCAGTATCGACTGTTCGAGCCATGACTCAGTTAAAGTCTGTGTTTCACTGCATCAGACACATGTATCTTGATTCAAGTGTCAGCCTCGTCGTGTGAACATGGTGCTAAGCTTGAAACATCATCATGTGGTGGATGACACAAAACATCTGAGTAAGTGTTGCTACAACTACATTTTCCTCAAAATTGTTTGAGCAATCTGTTGCGAATGAAAACTAAAAAGTTCTTTCTTATTGTCGTCATCTTTCAGAACACTTTGCCAATTTTTAGGATTTTGTTTGGACTCTGGGTTCGTCTGTGTATGCCCCTTCCCCTAAATGTAGCTCTTGCTTCTTATAAAAAATGCTCCTGATATTATATCTTATCTACCTCGTGATGTATTTCAAGTTTATCACCATGTTCACATTAAGAGGCTGCGATTGAATCATGTTGCATGTGTCTGATGAAACACGAACTTGCACGAGTCATGATTCGAATAGTCGTTACTGATGATGCTGTCATTACTGTTTCGCTATTCCGTGACAGGGGTAGACAAACTATGGGTTGTGGTTTGGAGGGCAAAAAGCTTTTGATAAATATATATCAATGACCTTTCAAATGTACCTGGCAATGAGTGATTACAAACACTTATTGTGATCCATGTCTTTACCGGTTGTGATATAGTTTTCTGATTGCTTGAAAAGGAAAAAATATGGGCGACATTGATGGCAATTTGAAGATGTGAATTTAACATAAAGAATGATGATTGATCAGCATAAATCACCGAGGTTTAACTGTAAGATCTGACAAACATATCAGATGAGGTTAACATGGTTTACGATTCAAGAAACTAACTATTTGCACAAAAGGGAAGACTAATTGAGGGTATTCCCTCAACTTGGTCTAGACTTTTCCAGCATGTAAAACGTGCAATATACTAAGGCAGGTGTTTAGGGGGGACGAGCTTGGAATTGGCTCTTATGCTACCCAGTTCAGGCGCTAATTGATGGCGAAGGGACAAAGAGGATCACTTATTTATAACTCTTTCTAAGGCCTCATCATTTTGGCAGAAGCTTGTACATTGTGGATGTACTGGGGAATGCAGTTCAATGCAAAAGATTTTACATCCTAAGCATCAGAAACAAAAGCCATACAATCTACAGTTTAAGTGGAAACATACTTCAACAAGTCAAGCATGACCCGTACCTAGACCTTAATATTTCGGAAGACCTCAAATGAACCACCCACATATTAAACGTGGCAAAGAAAGGAAATTTAATTCAACGTTAGGTTTTCAAAGAAGAAACTTGTGATACTGCCAACAAGATTGCAAAAAAAAAAACAACAGCTAACCTTTCGCTCGTCAGATCAACGATGGAATATGAAGCCATAGTATGGGACCCATACACGGTAAAAAAACACAAATAAGCTAGAAAGGATACAACGTCAAGCGACAAGATTCATCACCATCTATTACAAGTCAAGAGAGGACGGTTGTGTCTCCAATATGATTGCCAAACTGGAACTACAAGACCTATTTACAATTGCAAGACGAACAAGCTAGAAGTTGATGTTTATGTACAAAGTGGTTCAGGGGCTGATTCCCGTTATTGAACCAGACGAGTTTCTAAAAAAAAGCACTTCTTAAGAGAAACCTAACTGCCAAGAAGTTCGAAGAATACCACGCAAACAAATATTGTGGAAAACAAGTTAGAATGTTTTGACATTCCACTAAGCAAAACACCACAATACTCAAACTCACTGTTTGAAAAGACAGTGATAGCGTCGAATCAGCTACACAACACTGTAGACTAAGTGCGCGCATCAAGCGTAGAGAGCGTCAAATCTGCTCTTAATGCTCGTCAATATATCTGCGCGCTCTCTTAAACCGTTATATTAGATCCAGAATTGGTATCGACAATGTATTCATTTTTATGGAAATATTCTTTATAAAGCACAAAGGTGTCAGTATTCACCTCAGAAACTAACCAAACCCTTGAATAGACTTATTAAGAAGGGATATAGCTACGATACTGTTGTCAGGTCATTAAAGATTGCATATTTTGGCGTTAATATTGATTCATTTATAGGGCCTTTGCATCGGAACTAAACACATTTATCAAAAAACAGTTGTTGGCATGACACGGGTTATGTTCTTCTCATATATGTTATGATGGTATGATACTAAACCCCTAACGGGAAGGATTGTGCCTGATGTTCATATTATGAAATCATAATCTTTCAGTCAGTTTAATTGAAGATTGGAGCTGGCATGTCAGTTAACTGCTAGTAGTCTGTTGTTATTTATGTATTATTGTCATTTTGTTCATTTTCTTTGGTTCTGATATCAGACTCGAATTTTTCTGGAACTGAATTTAAATGTGCGTATTGTTATGCGTTTACTTTCTACATTGGATCGAGGTATAGGTGGATGGCTGTGATCTCACAAACATGTTCAACCCCGCCGCATTTTTTCGCCTATCCCAAGGCAGGAGCCTCTGTGTTAGGCTTGTATTATTTTAATTTTAGTTTCTTGTGTACAATTTGGAAATTAGTATGGCGTTCATTATCACTGAACTAGTACTAGTATATATTTGTTTAGGGGCCAGCTGAAGGACGCCTCCGGGTGCGGGAATTTCTCGCTACATTGGAGACTTGTTGGTGACCTTCTGCTGTTGTTTTTTTTCGGTCGGGTTGTTGTTTCTTTGACACGTTCCCCATTTCCATTCTCAATTTTATATACAGATACAAATACAGAGGATGTCGCGGTCATTGTTAATGTAGAAAATCGGGTCTCCCCTGCACTGCTTTGTTTTCATATGGTGGTGACAATGAATGAATGTTTTTTTTTACCCAAATAGTAGTAAATTGATTTTTTTTTTAGTGTTTTAGTAATTCTATTTTGTTTTAATCAATCTATCAAAACTCTAAATCAAAGATGTGGATTGAGGACTCATTTCCTAAATCTACGCCAAATGTTTTTTACCGGAAGTGTTATTTAAAAATTTAGATCAGAATAATTTAGTGGTTTTGAGGACAACTAGAAAACAAAGTTTAATGACAAGCAACAAAACCCACAACAAAAGCATTTTCTTTTTATTTTGAAAAAAGTTGAATATTAAAATAGAAAAAAGATATTTCTATGTCCGCCATTTTGGATATTACCGGAAGTAATGTTTTTAAAGAGATATGTCTTATACATTGTATCCACGACAAACACAAAAGAAAGGTTTGCTGCACAATGTAATGATAGTAGCAATACATTAAAACACATTTCATTTACCCTCCCTAAAAATAAGCTTATTCTAGTAGTATGTGCGCCATGTTGGACTATACCGGAAGTAGGGTTTTTGAAGACAATTAATCTCTATCATATAGCCAAAGGTAGTAGATAACAAAGGTTGGTACTTAATACTATGTTAGTAGCATGATAATTACACCTTTTCACAATAAGCCTTCGATATAGGGCTGATTTAAGTATGATAACCGCCATTTTGGATTTTACCGGAAGTGAGACATTTTCTGCAGATGTCTCCGTTTCTGAAATGAAAGAGTAATAGTTGAGGAAGGTCTATGCCAAATGTCATGCTTGTAGCAGGATGTGTACAAATTGTCTGAAATATACGTGTAGCTGCCGCACTAATATCACTATTCCCAAGAATGCTGTTGATTCTGATGATATTTACAATGTGCTCCCCTTCTTGTATAGCCGTTTGTGATCAAACCGAACGTGTAAATCTGCCACTTGAATCCCAAGACGGTGTTGATTTATTGACAACGTTGATAGAGTCTGGCGAGAGTCAGCGTTGCTCTTAGGGTCGCCAAGTTGGCATCGATGATGATCTTCATTTTGTGTTTGTTGAGCCGTAGCTTCCGCTGGATTTCATTGTTGATGTCTTTAATGTCATAGTACCATGTGCTCAGTGCGATGGAAAACCAGTTGGTACCATCGCCGGGAGAGTAGCAAAAGGAATTGTTTCCTGTTTGCATATGAATGTTAGCGATGGAGTTATTGGTTTCCAGGTTCACCAATGCCATCTCGTAGGTCTTGGATTCCTTGAGTTGCAGTGGGGTTGAACCGGGTAAGGATTTGGCTATCGTTTCCAGAAACGATGAAAGAAAACCCATGCTTGGGGTTGGTGTTTTTATCAATTTGCTTGAACCATGTGTTATCGATTTATTTATGGTACACCATTGTCACATTTATTTGCTTCCACTTTTCGATACCGTCATACTTCTAAGTTGTTTAATTACCTTCACCACGATTGCATATACTTCGGCAGGGCGACTGGTAAAGAGGAGTTATTTGAAGGTGAATTTTATCCATTTTTTTTTGTACACGACATTCATCTTCTGACCATCGGATTCAAACTGCAGGAATCTGTCGGAAATCACAAGTGCAAATACCTCGATGTTTGCAGGTACTTTGCGCTCGAACTCGATCAGGATCTGAATGTACTGGTGACTCACATCAATGACAAGAAGTGGGTACAGTTCGACGAAATCGGAGAGGTTAATGTTGAAGTAGTTTTTTAAAAACTCTGCGACTTTCTTGTACACTCTGGCGATCTTTGTTTGTGTGAAACTCGCATTGAAGTTTACCGCCGGGTAGCGTTCTGCGATGAGAGTGACGTAGATAGTTCGCAAATGGCTGTGGTCGAACACGATTGCATTTTGAGTCTGATCGTACTACGATGATGTATCTCGGTTTCTCCCGACCGCTCTTGGCAGACAAACGCCAGTGGAACTGTAAGTTTGGGGTAACACTTGTAGAATCACACTGTCGTATTCGGAAACCACAATCGATCTTACTCTTGCTCTGGATGGTCTTGTACAACCGCAGATTTTTTTTCATCGGAAGGAAGGACGTGAGGAACAAACCAAGAGATCTTACTAAGATTGATTTTCGCCACGTCCACAGGTTGATTTTCGCCACGCCGTTGACGGCAGTAGCAGGATGGCATTGTCGTCCGAGTCGCGTACGAGTGACAATTCGTGCTTGATCCATACACAATCTTGTTGTAATCGTCTGCAAAGCCGAAAATGTGTCTCGGAGGTATGGTGAATGAAAACGATTCTTTGTTGGCGGGCTTAGTCATAATATACCAATGACCTGCTGCAAACCATGTGTTTTCGGCCTCGGCTTCGGTAGATGGTATTTGTACCACAGCTAGTTGAATCCTTGGAATTTGGAGAAATTGTTGGGATAAATCAACATTCCCAGCATGATGATGGCAACGACTGGGATGTTCGATCAGCTAGCTTGAGAGCTTGTATTAATTGTAACTGATGGTCTTGAAGAGATACATGATTCCATTAAGAATGAGAGAGACTAGATCTGCTTAAGCAGATGCACTACCGTCGTTATTGTACAGTCACCCCTCTACCAAGAGATAATTTTCAGCGGGATGAAGGAACAAGTCTTGGGTTTCGATGTTGATTCGGATTTCACCTGGATTATTCAGGTTGGCACCAGCTTGAGGCTCGTATTCGTGAACCTGATATTCTTGGAGACTTTCGTCGAAGGCCAACCGTTCGGTGGTTATAAGGATGTTGGACATTATGTATTTATTTAAAGCGCTGCAAGAATTCGTGGATAGTACCAATGCCAGAACCGGAGATCATGTTGTTCAACTTGGTTTGCTGCGGTTTGCTGCGTTGAACACTGGACTGTTGAGTAGAAATTCTGCGGTTTCGGGGGCGGGTAACTTTATCAACCACGTAGTCGACGGCTTTGGTGCCCCTTTTGCAACACCTTTCAAGGCTGCATTGGTGTTTGCACTCACGACCTTACTTCCTGTGGTTTTGGTAGCAGATGAAGTAAACATGTGTCCAGCCAAACTGGCGATTGTTTCAAACAGTCCTCTACCACCGTATGCGTACTTTCAGGCGTAACCTTTCTTGATTTGCAACATTTACTTATAGGATGCTATGATAAAGCGCCAAATATTCTTCGATGCTGATATGTCTACCCTTTTTAATAGCATGGAAAATCGATTCAATTTCGTTGCGCACACCATTATTTCCTGCTCGGTAAGCTGCAGCACACAGTTTCAAGCGATCGAGAATCTGCTTGAAGTTGAAAAAAGCACGGTTTGCAGCTCAATGCCAAACTTATACTTCTGGTAGATGTGGGACACGATTCCCTTCCACTTGTAATTCTTATTCGCCTTAGGGGTTATTGAAAGGATGGAATTGCCTTTATACATAGTACCGGATTTTTTAAGGATCTCTGCATAGTCGTCAGGGTCGCGGAGCTCGAACGATTATGGTTTCTTTTTCACCATGACTTCCCAGAAGCCAAGGGTTCCTTTGTACTTCACTCTATCCATAAAAACATTATCGCCGTCAAAAGTAACTAGTGAGCTTCTGATGAAGATACCAACGTTTTCAGATCGCAATCCAAAGGTGTGGTCGGCGGAAAAAGTCATACGGTGATCTGTGAAGCTGCCTCTCGCTGAGCCTCAACCACAGACTTGAACACCTTTTAAAGGTCCCGGCTAAGTTCAGTCTTGTCGAGACGATGCTGCATATAACTGGCTTGAATCTTCCGTTTGGTGTCTTGCAACTTACGTCATTTATCTAATAGATCAAATGCTGTTGCACGCCCCTAAGCGTTTGTGTGAACGCCCTAATTTATGAGTTGCCCATGAAGGTATTACACAGCTGATACGGATCCCTTTTCTTCGATAGATTCACGTGTCATGGGTATGTGCACTGGTGGCCTCAAATCGTCTTGGCAGGGCATTGGGATTGAGAAAATTGCTCCACCTAACCATAATGGTGGAGGTCCATGCGTTGAAATCACCTCCACCGCTTTAGGTCAGGTGAAGGATCACGCAACCGCATTTTCAACATATGCTCCTCATATCGACTGGAATCCACTCAAAATTGCATTTGCAGGGCTGGGTTCCCCTGTGTCCAGATATTTATCATACTTAAAATAATATTCGAGCTGATCCATTCTTTATCTTATACTGCATAGAACTCATTTAATTTGCATCGATATTTTCCATTTCCCTTGGACCAGCAATGCTTACACAGAGCGTCAAACTGTTTCTTGGTGAGATCGTTGCATTGATTGCGTCGGATGTGGTCGATATTCTTAGCGTTCTGCTGGAAGAGGCAGGAGAAGTAGGCATTCTCCCGGATCGACTGGCTGGGCAGTGTGAAATAGTTCTGGCACAGGTAGAAACAATCGTCGTTGTCTTCACACGTGTTCTGTTTTCTCAACATCGTCGAACACCCTGAGGTTCACTATAAGGTTCTTGCGGCTGGGGTCAAGTTCTCGGGGGTCTAGAACATCGCTTCCTTGCTCGAAGAAAAAGTGTCGATACTCGGGTGTCGTGGTGGTAGTAAGGTGTTGACCACATCGATCAACGAGTAGGGTGTCTTCTTTGGGGAAGCTTTATTCTAGCGCTTGCTCCGACAGCTGGTAGATAGGTAGGTGAATGGATTATCCGAAGACGAACAATTGATTGTAGTCGGAGCCATCCATCGCGCAGGAATAGGTTGTTTAGCTGCGTCGTCTTACCACAGTCCGACTTCCCAATGATCGACCGTCTTATCGGTCATTGAAGTAGGAGGTAGTGATTACTCCTCGTGTGGGCGTTGGCACTGTATGAAATGTCCTTAATGTTCATTTATTAAACTAAAATAGCGATGATTTTCTGTGTGAAAGTCGTAGGAAGACGGACACAGTTTTGGTTTGTTGCCCCGATTTTGTTTTTTGTCCAGGGATTTATGAGATTTGAACAGCGGTATACTACTGTTGCCTTTATTTAACACCAGCGAGGTAATGACCAGCAACGGGTGACGGTGAAAGGTTGGCAACTGCAAGGTGTGCGATGCCAAGATGTCTCAGTTTTTTGCTACAACCGGTACAGGGTTCATGAACAATCTAATCAACCGATTACCCATGGAAATGCATCTAGCCAGGGACTTAACTTAGAAAGCGACACTTCCCGACGGCACCCTGAAGGCTTGGTGAAACCCATTAATCAAGTTGACGAGGCAGCATATCACCACGATCTGAGGGGTTCACAAACCAGTTCGACGCTAGTTTCATAACGCTGTGTAGCGGTTGGTGGTGTGGATGAGACCTGGGCGGACGACCTTTTTGATATGAGTGACTTCTCCTTAGACAGCAATTGGTATCCAACGAATAATAACGAATCCACAGTATTTCTTAATTTTTAGGCGTATTTTGCCATTTAGGTCTTCTAATATTCGTTGCGGAACATATTGACTAGATACATTTTGTTCCTCTTGTAATTAGCTTTCAAATGAGGTATAAGGTTTATCTATAATTAGGGGGTAAAGGGTCGCCGCAGTCCATTCCATTATTCAAAATATCAATTTCATTATTCAAAATTGGCTATTTCTTAATTTTCACGCGTATTTTGCCATTTAGGTCTTCTAATATTCGTTGCAGAACATATTGACTAGATACATTTTGTTCCTCTTGTAATCAGCTTTCGAATGAGGTATAAGGTTTATCTATAATCAGGGGATAAAGGGTCGCAGCAGTCCATTCCATTATTCAAAATATCCATTTCATTATTCAAAATTGGCTATTTCTTAATTTTCACGCGTATTTTGGCATTTAGCTCTTCTAATATTCGTTGCGGAACATATTGACTATAAACATTTTGTTCCTCTTGTAATCAGCTTTCGAATGAGGTATAAGTTTATCTATAATTAGGGGCTTAAGGGTAACCGCAGTCCATTCCATTATTCAAAATATCCATTTCATTATTCAAAATTGGCTATTTCTTAATTTTCACGCGTATTTTGCCATTTAGGTCTTCTAATATTCGTTGCGAACATATTGACTATATGCATTTTGTTCCTCTTGTAATCAGCTTTCGAATGAGGTATAAGGTTTATCTATAATTAGGGGCTAAAGGGTCGCCGCAGTCCATTCCATTATTCAAAATATCCATTTCATTATTCAAAATTGCTATTTCTTAATTTTCATGCGTATTTTGCCATTTAGGTCTTCTAATATTCGTTGCGAACATATTGACTATATGCATTTTGTTCCTCTTGTAATCAGCTTTCGAAATGAGGTATAAGGTTTATCTATAATTAGGGGCTAAAGGGTCGCCGCAGTCCATTCCATTATTCAAAATATCCATTTCATTATTCAAAATTGTATATTTCTTAATTTTCACGCGTATTTTGGCATTTAGGTCTTCTAATATTCGTTGCGAACATATTGACTATAGCATTTTGTTCCTCTTGTAATCAGCTTTCGAATGAGGTATAAGGTTTATCTATAATTAGGGGTAAAGGGTCGCCGCAGTCCATTCCATTATTCAAAATATCCATTTCATTATTCAAAATTGTATATTTCTTAATTTTCACGCGTATTTTGGCATTTAGGTCTTCTAATATTCGTTGCGGAACATATTGACTATACATTTTGTTCCTCTTGTAATCAGCTTTCGAATGAGGTATAAGGTTTATCTATAATTAGGGGTAAAGGGTCGCCGCAGTCCATTCCATTATTCAAAATATCCATTTCATTATTCAAAATTGGCTATTTCTTAATTTTCACGCGTATTTTGCATTTAGGTCTTCTAATATTCGTTGCGGAACATATTGACTATATCTTTTGTTCCTCTTGTAATCAGCTTTCGAATGAGGTATAAGGTTTATCTATAATTAGGGGCTAAAGGGTCGCCGCAGTCCATTCCATTATTCAAAATATCCATTTCATTATTCAAAATTGCTATTTCTTAATTTTCACGCGTATTTTGCATTTAGGTCTTCTAATATTCGTTGCGAACATATTGACTATATCATTTTGTTCCTCTTGTAATCAGCTTTCGAATGAGTATAAGGTTTATCTATAATTAGGGGTAAAGGGTCGCCGCAGTCCATTCCATTATTCAAAATTCCATTTCATTATTCAAAATTCATTCTTAATTTTCACGCGTATTTTGCCATTTAGGTCTTCTAATATTCGTTGCGGAACATATTGATATATATTTTGTTCCTCTTGTAATCAGCTTTCGAATGATGTATAAGGTTTATCTATAATTAGGGGTAAAGGGTCGCCGCAGTCCATTCCATTATTCAAAAATGTCCATTTCATTATTCAAATTTTATTTCTTAATTTTCACGCGTATTTTGCCATTTAGGTCTTCTAATATTCGTTGCGGAACATATTGTATATATAGAATTGTGTTCCTCTTGTAATCAGCTTTCGAATGATGTATAAGGTTTATCTATAATTAGGGTTAAAGGGTCGCCGCAGTCCATTCCATTATTCAAAATGTCCATTTCATTATTCAATTTCTTAATTTTCACGCGTATTTTTCCATTTAGGTCTTTTAATATTCGTTGCGGAACATATTGTATATATAAATTAGTGTTTCCTTTGTAATCAGCTTTCGAATTGATGTATAAGGTTTATCTATAATTAGGGGTTAAAGGTCGCCGCAGTCCATTCATTATTCAAAATTCCATTTCATTATTCAATTCTTAATTTTCACGCGTATTTATTAGTCTTCTATTTGTTGCGGAACATATTGTATATATAAATTTGTGTTCCTCTTGTAATCAGCTTTCGAATGATGTATAAGGTTTATCTATAATTAGGGGTTAAAGGTCGCCGCAGTCCATTCCATTATTCAAAATATCCATTTCATTATTCAATTTCTTAATTTTCACCGTATTTTGCCATTTAGGTCTTTTATATTCGTTGCGGAACATATTGTATATATAATTTTGTTCCTCTTGTAATCAGCTTTCGAATGATGTATAAGGTTTATCTATAATTAGGGGTTAAAAGGTCGCCGCAGTCCATTCATTATTCAAAATATCCATTTCATTATTCAAAATTGCTATTTATTTTCCCGAATTTTGCATTAGTTTTATATCGTGCGGACATAATTACATATAACTATTTTGTTCCTCTTGTAATTTGCTTGTAATCAGTTAATAATAGGTTTATCTATAATAGGGTTAAGGTCGCCGCAGTCCATTTATTATTCAAAATATCCATTTCATTATTCAAAATTGGCTATTTTAATTTTCACGCGATTTTGCATTTAGGTCTTCTTATATTCGTGCGGAACATATGACTATATACATTTTGTCCCTGTCGCTTTCAAGTATAATGCTTTCATTAAGGCCGGTATTATAATAAATATCATCATTATTAAGTTAAAGAGGCATTTTAAAGTTGTTCTCATGCCCAGTAATCCATTCCATATTTCATAAAAATATCCAGTTCATTCATTATTCATAACATATTATGGCTATTTCTCAATATTCACGCGTAATTCGATATTTAAGTCCTTCGTTACTCCTGTAATATCCGTTGCGGAACAAATTGACTGTATACCTTTTGTTCTCTCTTAATAAGTTTTCGATCGAGGTAAAATATATATCTGAAATTAGGCTGAAGGGTCCTGCCAGTCTATTCCATTATTCAAAATATCCATTTCATTATTAAAAATTGGCTTTTTCTCAATGTTCAGGCGTATTTCGATATTTAAATCATTCGTTACTCCTCTAATATGCGTTGCGGAACATATTGACTATATACCTTTTGTTCTTCTCTTTATAAGCTTTCGATCGATGTATAATATATATCTGTAATTAGAGGCTGAAGGGTCCTGCCAGTTCATTACATTATGCAAAATATCCATTTCATTATTCAAAATTGGCTAACATGTTTAACCCCGCCACATTATCTATATATGTGTCTGTCCCAAGTCAGGAGCCTGTAATTTAGTGGTTGTAGTTTGTTTATCGTTCATTTTTTTTTTACATAAATAAGGCCGTTAGGTTTCTTGTTTGAATTGTTTTACATTGTCTTATTGGGGCCTTTTATAGCTGACTATGCGGTATGGGTTTTGCTCATTGTTGAAGGCCGTACGGCGACCTATAGTTGTTAAGGTCTGTGTCATTTTGGTCTTTTGTGGATAGTTGTTTAATTGGCAATCATACCACATCTTCTTTTTTATATTTCCTCATTTTTACGCATGTTGTGGCATTTAGGTTCTCCGTAAACCCTCTTATGGTCATTGCGAATCAAAATATAGCTTAAGTGTCAACAGTCAATTTTTTTTATATTTATTGCACTATTCACCGCTTCAATTTGAATAATGAAACATAAACTATTTCATTATTCATTATTCATTTTTTTAATATTGAATAATGAATAGTGAACTATTTCATTATTCATTATTGAATAATGAATAATGAACTATGAATAATGGACGTACTTCAGCGCGGTCAGTTATTATGATATATATTCTGACTTTGATTTGAACAAAGAAAATACCATTTCTTTTCATTCCTGTTCATATTAAAATTTAGTACATATTTTATACAGATTATCGTTGTAACCTTTATTATATACTTAATAGTAAATACAGATAAATTGTATGTGTAAAATGATCAATGGTTGACGACGTATTTAAGGGCATACAGTTTTGTTCCCACAGTGAATTGTTGACGAAAGTTTAACTACAAGCTTTTTCACTTAGTCAATTCAAATATGTAATAAACAGAATACCATCGTGTGCTACTCTTAGAGATATATGGGGGTGTCGACATTTTTTTTTTTCTTTTGCATTGCTATCTTGTGAAAAGACATATATAACTCTTTAGTTTCAAAAGATAAACGAAAGCGGAATTTTGTAAAATCATTTGGATATAATTTTGTAAAAAAACATTTGGAATTTATATTTTCCACATAAGTGTTTTTTAAATTTGTGTAACAAATCTGTAGAAATTATCTTTTTTAACATTTTCATGATTTAAATAAAAAAAAAAACTGCATGTTTTGCTGTATATTTATCCAATTTGAAAAAAAAATCATCGGTGATTTGTTCATAAAAATTGGCACACATAAAAGAAGGAAGAAAGATACCAAAGGGACAGTAACTCTCATAAATCTAAAATAAACTGACAACGCCATGGCTAAAAATGAAAAAAGACAAACAGACAAACATGTGCAATGGTACATAGACACAACATGGAAAACTAAAGAATAAAACAAAAGGAACCCCACCAAAAACTAGGGGTGATCTCAGGTGCTCCGGAAGTGTAAGCAGACCCTGCTTCACATTTGGCACCCGTCGTGTTGCTTATGTGATAACAAATCCGGTAGGTCACATTCATGAAAGGGGAGGGGATTCTAGTTACGACGTAAGGAACATATCAGATATCTATCATTTGTGAAACGGTTATTCCATAACAATCAACCAACTCGTGAAGGCGTCCGTAAAATTTACGAAGGGGTGATTTGAACTTCACCATATGGAACTCTTGGTTTATCAGCTTCCTTGTGAGCAGCAACACTCTATCTAGAAAATCATGATAGGAAATGCAAGCACGGGAATATCGTATCAATTGGGAGATATATACCCCGTATGCAGGTGCTGCTGGAATGTTCCTACTTGAAATGGAAAGTTCACAATTGGAAAGCTGAGATCATGTCTTTTGTCGTAAATGTTTTGTTTTCAGCCTACCCTCCTTGTCAATTTCTAGATGTAAGTCAAGATATGAGGCCGACTTAACTGTATCTGTAGTATGCTTTATCTCTAGTTCGATGAGATAGATGCGTTCCACCTAGTCACCAAATATTGAATTATTTAGTGAAAGAACATCATCTATATAGCGGAAAGTAGAGTTGAAGGATGTTGCTAACTTCTTGTCTTTCTTCCTAAGAAGTTCCTGCATGAAATCAGCCTCATAATAATGAAGCAACAAGTCGACAAGTAGAGGGACTCAATTTGTTCCGTTAGGAATGCCAACAGTCTGTTAAAAAACACGTCCTCCAAACCTAACAAATATGTTGTCAATCAAGAAATCAAGCATCTTGATAATATCAGTTTTTCGTTTGAATCAGAGTGATCTTTTATAAAGTAGGATTTATCCCTCCCTAAGACAAGATACTTGTATTTACGTTGACCATTCTTTTTTATGAAGCAAAGCAATACCAACTCTTTCAATTTGTCTTTTAGTTTGGAATGTGGAATACTTGTGTAAAGAGTAGAAAAGTTAAATGTTTTAATACTGTTTAATACAAGATAAAAAAAAAAGACTTAGATTTTATGTACTCTAAAAGATCTTTGGAATTTTTAAGTATCCACATCTGATTCACGCCACCTCTAGAATAGGCAATTTCACAATAACTTTGAAGCCCGTCTTTGATTGCTGATAACATAGATGTTAATAATTTAGAAAGAGGTTTCGTTGAGCACTTGGAAGACACTTGTGTAAGGACACTCACTTATGTACTTAGTTTAAGTATCCAATACAGTGTTGGAAGATGCAGTTCTTCAGCTTTTGTTGAAATTCCAAAGGAACATAAAACAGACATATGATTATCCAGGATTTCCTCTTTGATAAGTGTCGTGAGGGTATATGTTGAGTTTCCAAGTGAATTGTCAATACCTTATTCGTTTATCAAGCAGTTAATGTAATGAGTTATACAAACAAAAACGATGTTGTTTGGGGGTTTATCTGCGGGGACAACAACACATTTGTCATGGAGGTAGGATAGGTGTTTTGCAACATTTGGGTCTTTAAAGATTGATGTAGCATGGGGATTGATAGACCCATTCATTTTTTTTGAATTTTGATTTGTATCAACGACCTCACTGCCTTAATCTATTCGGAAGGGTGTCTATGTCTTCCTTCTCGCGCTATGCTCATTGCCTAGCATAATCCTCGACTGAATCCATCAAAATTTTAAAGTTGTATTTCCAATTGAAGGATTTAGGCTCACGATATTTCGGACCTTTCGATAACACATTTCGTAGAGAAGAGTTATTAACAGAGTTGAGGTCACTGGTAATAACGTGGCCAGCAGGATTATATGTGAATTGGAAACTAGCACACGTGCAATCAGGAGGTTTAGAAGTCGTCAATATCGAGATCCTGCAAAACGTGTTTGTAATTGAAATTTTTTAGTTGCAATAGGTTTGGTATAGATATTAGTGATGTTTGGTACAGACGGGTCTTTGAAATTAGGAGGTAATTTCGATTGAAATAATTTTTGAAGAAGGATAATGCCTAAGTTGACGCCATCGGGACCTTTGTTGGCGAAGGAAAGCCTGTAATTTAGTGGTTGTCGTTTGTTGCTGTGTATCATATTTTTTTTGTCAATTATTTTGTACATAGATTAGGCCGTCATTTTTCTTGCTTGAATTGCAGTACATTTGTCAGTTCGGTACCTACTATAGCTGAATATGCGATATGGGCTTTGCTTATTGTTGAAGGCGAGTTGTTCATTTCTGTTATTTTGTCTCTTTTGTAGAGATGTCTCATTGGCAATCATACCACATCTTCTTATTTTTATATTGTCTTCTTCGCAATTATACAAATATATAACAAGCTGATACCAGTAAATTGTAATACGACGCGAAAATGTCGAAGCATATGTTATATTATAAAGTTTAAAGGGTTCATACCCTCGCGAATAGGAGAGTTGATCTAGGGAAGTGGGAACTGAATCATACGGGTTGATAGAAGAATGAGTAGTGATATCGTTCATCACAATAAAAGATCATTTACGTAATTTGATCACGCCAAAATAATTTTGTCACTATCTGCTATCGTTTTCAAAATGCGACTTATCGTGCATGCAGTATTTCCAACGATAGAGATTGACAGAGGAAAGATTGAGATCATTTAGATATACACTTGTTTAGATATCTTATAGCGTTATGCAAAATACATCGTATCGTGCATACACATCTTCATTTCGTTCAAACAAAAAATACTAAGTCTTTTATAATAGATATCTATATCAAAGGAGTTAAACTCCTATAATCACTGTCCCTTTGGTATCTTTCGTCCCTCTTTTATTGCTACACATATTTCTAAAATGACAAACGCTATTTTATGGGAATTTTTTTTTATATTTAATATAAACAATCAAATGATTTTTTTGGATTTAATAATCACCTTCAAATTTGTAATACGCGTCTTTATTGGAATTGAATCCGTTTCTTCAGTTTAAAGGTCAGACATTTAGAAATTTAACTGATCAAATACGGTGAACTATTTATTCATTGTAATACAATTACATAGCGGTACGGTCATTTAACCTGAATTTATTTCACAACAGGGCAATTTCTTTAAAGTTTTTAATAATTATTTTCTAAACTTCAAATGTAAACAAGAATAGATTCAACTTTAAACTATAAGGTTTTTACAATATATTGGAGTATTTTCTATATTTGACAAACTTATAAATATCTATATGGTAACTTTTTGTATTTGTTTATAATCCTGGTACATTTGATAACCATTTACACCACTGGGTCGATGCCACTGCTGGTTGACGTTTCGTCCCCGAGGGTATCACCAGCCAAGTAGTCAGCACTTCGGTGTTGACATGAATATCAATTATTTGATCATTTTTATAAATTTCCTGTATACAAAACTTTGAATTTATCGAAAAACTAAGTATTTTCTTATCCCAGGAATAGATTACCTTAGCCGTATTTGGCACTACTTTTTGGAATTTTGGATCCTCAATGCTCTTCAACTTTGTACTTGTTTGGATTTATTACGATTTTGATATGAGCGTCACTGATCAGTCTTATGTAGAAGAAACGCGCGTCTGGCGTACTAAATTATAATCCTGGTACCTTTGATAACTATTTGCAATAAAAGGATCGACATCCTTAATCAACAACAAAATTATATGGGTTGTAGAACTATATATTGTTCTTTGAACATTTCCCGTAAAATTTAATTATTTTTCATATTTGCAATATCTAGATCTGAAAACATTTTTAGTTTTTTAGTTGAATAGTTTTTGAAAATTATGCAAGAATATTATATTGACTCCTTAATATTTGGAGTATTTTCCTTATATTTTATTCTGTTTAGAGCTGTCACTTTGGTAATCAAATCACTTATCATTATTCAAAATTGACACGAGTATTTGATTAATATTTTCTTCTGTTAGAAAGACGCCTTGTTGGCAATTAAACCACTTATCATTATTTAAAATTGACAAGAGTATTTGATTAATATTTTCTTCTGTTAGAAAGACGCCTTGTTGGCAATTAAACCACTTATCATTATGTATAGACATAGTCGTAAATGACCCTACCTTTTTATACATAGCCTGTACCTGTGATAATGAATTATGTTGTCATCTTGGAAATTTTACACAATCTTTAAAAAGTTACTACCGGTAAATTGTGACAAAATGTGAGAATGACCAAACTGATTGATTGATTGTTGGTTGCTTTACGCCGCATTAGCACAAAAAGGCTATATCGCGGCGAGAGCTAATTCGAATATTTTTACAATTTAAAGCATATTTTTAAAATAAGACAAAAGGTCCTTCAATACACTAAAATTCTTGACTAAAGCAAATTGATTATATACAAATAAAAATCAACAGTAAAATAACGTGATAAAAATTAAAATCGATTTAAATATAATAACATTTTTATATTTTATAATAAATTCCAATTTCTTTTAAAAAAGCAACAATATTTGTAAATGGAACATTATTAAATAAATCATACATATTATTGACATTGAAATGCTTCTTACGAATATCAGCAAAGTCAATACAATTAATTAAATCATGTTTAATAGTATACTTGCAGTTGCAAGGAACACATTGTGGTTCATCTTCATTTTTTAAAAGATACTCGTGTGTTATTCTAGTATGACCAATACGACATCTAGTAATAACACACTGATCTTTTCTGCACATAATATTATCAAAAGGTTTGCCTAAATTAGGTTTAATTTCATGCAATTTATTATCGTCTTTTTTACTCCATTTATTTTTCAATATATTAAAAACATATTCTCTAATATTAGATTTAAAATCAGTATATGGTATATCACAGTTAGATAGAGGGTCACCCAGGGCATTCTTTGCCTCAAGGTCTACAGCTGTGTTTCCAAGGATTCCAACATGACTCGGAACCCATAGAAATATTATTTCTTTCAGAAGAATTTTTAAATTCCTCATTACATATAAAATTTTCAGGATTGTTGGGTTTTTAATTTTAGTATTTCGTATAGCTTGTAAGCATGAAAGTGAATCCGAACATATAATAAATTTGGATTTATCTGAAGAAGCAATAAATTTCAAAGCCAAAATTATTGCTTCTGCTTCAGCAGATGACCAAACTGATATCGTTTTATATGAACTTGATATACTTCGAAAATCCAAAACGAATAAAGAAAATCTGTCTCCTCTTTCCGTAGATACTTTCTAATGAAAATAAGACTTTTACAAATTATGCGCGTCAGATGCGCTGTTCCTGATTGACAGTCATCAGGAACGCTCAAACAATTGTATTTGAAATCCAGAGATGTATAAATAGTACTCGGAGGAAACGTAAGGGGCCATATGACCAAAAGGAAGACAAAAGGAATAGCAAAATCGTTTTAGATAAACATATGCATGAGGGAGTTTGATTCTAAGTTTCTATACATTTTTCTTGATTTTTCAACATTGAATCAAATGACATTCTTATTCTTATTTTTGATAAACTACTATTCAATCGGCAATATTTGTAATTAATTGTTTGTAATGTCGTGTTGATAATTGAAGCAACTTGATTTTAATGGCTTAATGTCGCACCACGGTATAATTAGTTTTCAAAGGAACGCGCCTGATAATTTGATACGCAAGAATTGACTATATATGGTATTTCTAACAGGATCATAATCTGATCAAATATTTTAAAACATGTTCTCAAAACTACACTCTTATATACATATTTAACAAAAATACCCACATTAAAACTTTTGCTGACGAGACCTTTAATTTTCAAAAAGTTACATTTGAATTTTTCGGAAATGAATTCTAGTTTGACCTACTCAAGAAATGTATAAAAAGTTCAGTTTTGAATACTTGTTCTCAGTCAGCGTAAAATAAAGCGTCTAACAACTATTGACTGGAACAGAAAAGATAACCTTGACTGCAATTTAAGGTAATTATATTATTTGTTCAATCAATTATTTACCTCAATCTATAATTTTGTAGAAATATTTGGATATCTCAAATTATGGTATACTGCTTTATTTATCTAAAAAAGAAAACCGGCTCAAGTGGAAATGTGTATTTTGATTTTAAATTGTTTCCACATATAACCACATTTTATTTTGAAAAATAGGTAAAACTTTACGATTGACTTATTTTATTGAAAAAATATAAAAAAAAAAAGTCTACCCAAATTCAGGTAGTTCAAAGCCAATCCCAAATAATAAAAAAAAAAATCTCAAGTAGCTATGCATGTTATAATTGCCACTCAGCAATGATCAGCATCAATTAACAATAATTGTTTCAATTATCATCAATATACTGAGACATCATTCTTTTTTTACTTTGGTAACCATAGTAGAGTGGGTGAATAGCATTACTGTTTTTTTTATCTGTCAATAAATAAACCGCATTTCTCCGTTGCCATGGAGGAAATGGAATTTTGATTGTTAAAGTAATCAGTGACATAAAGAATAGCCAATGAAATGTCACAAAATCGTAACATGATGTTTGATAAGCCAATCAAATTAACGCATTTTTTGTATCACTTTTTTCGTATTACACTCTGCGCAGTGTAAAACGAAAATTATTTTCATGCAGAGAATAAATAAGAGGCCACAACCATAAGCGAAGGGAGTTTAAATTTCAGCAAACGCTTGTACAGAAATGCACTTTTTTGTAAAATCTAATACATTGAATGTATAACGATATCCATTACCTCAGTCAAAATTCAATATGTAGTATACAAAAACGGAGACAAAAATATGTAGAACAACACGAGTTAGTATAAAACCAGGTTCAATCCACCATTTTCGACATTTGAAAATGCCTGTACCAAGTAAGGAATATGTTACTTCTTGTTCATTCGTTTTTGATGAGTTTTGTCATTTTATTTCGCAATGTGATCATAGACTTTCCGATCTGATTTTCCTCTGAGTTCAGTCTTTTTGTGATTTTACTTTTTGACATAAGAAAGTAAATACCTAAAGCATGAGTCTGTAACTACGACCATTCTTTTAAACGATGTGATATTGTCTCTTTTTGCGTTTGTATCTACTATAACTTTATCTTCTATAAAAGTGTTTTTCCTGTATCATAATTATTGTATTTGCTGTCATTTATTTTATGGTCAGTCCACTAATAGACAATAAAAGGAAGAGAGTTGAGCTTTAAAAAGAAAACAAGATATCGCATTTGTGTTAAAATGTACTTTTTTCAATATTTGTTGTCTTTTAAAAAATGCATATTTATATAGATTAGACCGTTGGTTTTCCCGTTTGAATGGTTTTCCGTGTTGAAGGCCGTACTTTAACCTATAATGGTTTAATTTTTAAATTGTTATTTGGATGGAGTTGTCTCATTGGCACTCACACCACATCTTCCTATATCTATATATCGTGAACAATATTTTCAATCATAAAGAATGAAACAGGATTGATTGCGATTTGGAAAAAAAACTAGATAAACACTTGCTTAAAATGTTACCTCAAGAGCTGTCATACACGTCATCAATTTTATTTGAACAGTCGTTTTTTTTTTAATTTGATTGATTGGTTATGCTTTACTTTTGAAAAGTTGTAAGAACAATAAATCAAAGAGCGGTATTGTCATGTACCGTGAATTTATTTCACAACGGGGTCAATTTATAAAACGTTTTTAATATATGTTTTCATCTAAAATTTACATGGAAACAATATTGGATTAAACTGTAAACTCTAAGGGTTTAACACTATTTTGGTAGATTTTCTAACGTTTGACAAAATTATAAGCCTTTATTGAAATTTCTAGTATTTGTTTTTAATATAAAAAAAATTCTTTGTCAACGCTAAAATAATATGTGTTGCAGAACGTTATATTGTTTCTAGATAAATGTATAGTTTATTCTCATAAAATCATGCATAAAGGTTACAGAGAAGTAATATACATCCTCGAGTACAATTTATTCATTTTGATAAGAGACATCCTTCGAAGAAAATTCACAAACACATTTAAAACTTTAAATATTCTGCAACATCTAGCACTCATACTATTTTTATTTAATTGACAAAATATACTATTATGGATAAAAAGAACGAGAATAGTATATTGATGTTTTAGTTTTGAATACAACAGTAGTTTTACACACTAGGTTTATTTTACTTTGTTAGACAGATGTCTCATTGAAAATCATATTTTTCATACAAGTAGTTAGTCGTAAATGGCCTAACCTATTTACATCTGGACTCAGCTCAGTGAAGACCCGTCTAAACAAAATTTAATTGATAATTCAACAACACTTACGGTTATCTTGATGATATGTTTTCATTAAATAATCAAGCTACCAATACTGCAGAAATTTACCCAAAGGAACTTACTTTTTTTTAAATACATCAAATGTAAACGGTAAAAACTGCCCTTTCCTTAATTTTGATATTACAGTTTTACATTGGAAACTCTACGCTATAATTTACGTCAAAAGGGACGTTTTTTTGTTCCCTATTGTAAAATTTCGCTTTTCCTTCGGCACAATCTTACGGTGTGTATATATCACATATCATCCGCTATGCCTGTGTCTGTTGTGAAGTTTTGGATTTAAATAAGCGTTATATGTATTACAGGTAAATTATTAAGTCAGGGATTTCCTTACCATCAATTACATCCTTTACTAAATTCGTCCATAGATATAGATATTTTGTTTTGAAGTTTGGTTGTACCTGTAAAACACCTATTTCGAACGGGATAGTACATCCTAATTTTCACGCAGATGTTGTTTACCGATAAACTTATCGATCATTTAAATAAACTTATTCTAAATGGTTACCAATTCAACCCTGTATCTTTGAATATGCTTTTTATTGGTATTATTATTGATTTTGCCAACGGTAAATTTGAAATCGAATTGAATAATACTTTCATATACACATGAACATTCATGGATAAACAATCTTTTATGATTGGCTTTTAACTAGGTATCAGTAACCGCGAGTATTTTCAGATCTGTACAACGTGTTTTTTGTTGTGGGGATGTGAACTTATTCACGTCCACTCGGTATTTTTTGTAAGTTGTTTTCTGTTTGTTTCCATCAGATGAGTTATGCCTTTTTCAAATGATTTTTATATCTTGTTCTTATGTTGTACTATTACACCACTGTCTCTGGTTAGGAGGATTAAGGTTTGCCCCTTCAAACTAATTTAACCCCGTCACATTCTGTATGTGCCTGCCTGTAATTATGTTGTTGTCGTTTGTTGCTGTGTATCATATTTGTTTTTCGTTCATTATTTTGTACTTAGATAAGGGCGTTAGTTTTTTGTTTGAATTGAAGTCCATTTGTCATTTCGGTACCTACTTTAGCTGACTATGCGATATGGGCTATGCTCATTTTCGAAGGCCTTACGATGACCTTGTTAATTTCTGTCATTTATTCTCTTGTGGAGAGATGTCTCATTGGCTTTCAAACCACATCTTCTTATTTCTATATTGTCTTCTTTGCAGTTAAACACAATATATAAAAAGCTGCTACCAGTAAATTGTGACAGGACGTAATACTTTCATCAAGGGTACCAGGATTATAATTTAGTACGCCAGACGCGGGTCTCGTGTTTATAAGACTCATTTGTGACGTTCATATCAGAAAAGTTTCCAAATATAAATATTTCCTCTTTCAATCTCTAAAAGTGGAATTACTATGCATGTGGGCATGAATTTTAAACGGGAAACAACATCTGCGTGAACATTAGGATGTGCTATCCCGTTCAAAATAAGATTTCTACAAGTACAACACAACTTCAAAAATGCTGAAGCTGGTGTTATTGCATTTAGTTTAAAGTGTTCATACCCTCGCGAATGTGAGATTTGATCTGGGGAAAGGGGAACTGAAATATTTTGGTTAATAGTAAAATAAATTGCTTATGCCGGAATAATCTTATCTCTATCTGTTATTGTTAAAATTCATGCCCACATGCATAGTAATTCGATTTTTAGAGATTGAAAGAGGAAATATTTATATTTTGAAACTATTCTGATCTGAGCGTCACGGATGACTCTTATAAAGACGAGACCCGAGGATATCACCAGCCCAGTAGTCAGCACTTTGGTGTTCACATGCATATCAATAATGTGGTTATTATTAAAAATTCCTGTTACAAAACTCGAATTTTTCAAAAACTAAGGATTTTCTTA
Organism: Mytilus edulis; assembly: GCA_019925275.1. NCBI lineage: Eukaryota > Metazoa > Mollusca > Bivalvia > Mytilida > Mytilidae > Mytilus > Mytilus edulis. The sequence continues at coordinate 116,977,012 of CM034350.1, read as the reverse complement.
TCCCAGGAACAGATTACCGTAGCCGTATTTGGCACACCTTTTACGAATTTGGGTCCTCAATGCTCTTCAATTTTGTACTCGTTTGGCTTTATACCTTATTTAATCTGAGCGTCACGGATAAATTTTATGAAGACGAAAAGCACGTCTGGCGTACTAAATTATTATCCTGGTATTTTTGATAACTATTTACACCACTGGGTTGATGTTACTGCTGATTGACGTTATATCACCAAGGATACCACTAGCACAGTAGTCAGCACTTCGGTGTTGACATGAATATCAATTATGTGGTCATTTTTATAATTTCCTGTTACAAAAATTAGAATTTTTAAAAATCTAAGGATTTTCTTAGCCCAGGAATAGATTACTTTAGCCGTATTTGGCATTATGTTTTGGAATTGTAGGGTCTTCAATGATCTTCAACTTTGTAGTTGTTTGGCTCTATAAATATTATGATCTGAGCGTCACCGATGAGTCTTATAAAGACGAAAAGCACGTATGGCGTACTAAATTATAATCCTGGAACCTTTGATAACTATTTAGAATTCACTTGTAGGGTCTTTGCATCAGAAATAAACACATTTATTTTCTAAAACATGTTTTGGCATGATACGGCTGTTTACCGCTCTTAAGTCGTTTTGTTGTCTCTTTGACACATTCCTTATTTCCATTCTCAATTATATTACCAATGCATGAACCCGAAACATGTGTCAACGTTTCGCATGGAATTTGTCTAGACGTGCTAAGCAGATAGCGTTCACCTGCAATTGCTTTTTTGTTGGTCTCTTTGATTTTCAATCGTTGGTAAAAACGAATGTGTAGCTCCGTTTACCCGTTTAAAAAAAATTGTTTCTTTTCCCATAAATAGCTGAAAACAATTGTAACCCTAACTCTAGCTAAGGGGTTACATTGAATGTCACGTGAGCACGAATGCTTCACGTAGCGGAAGTTGTAAAACAGGAACCGTTGCTGCGAATACAGATGTGTCTTAAACAGCTTCAATTTCAATTTTCGAGAAATATCCTGTTGAATTCCTACAGACCGGTCAAGTGCAGAACCCAAATTCTCCAGATTCAATAATTACACTTAATATTTTCGAAGATCAGTTGTGGCACGATCATACCAATTAATTGGTATAATGAAATTATCACCATCAGCAAGTTCTGATAATTTCGATTTCGTTTTCTTTGTTAAATATCGGCTTCAGTCTGTTGGCAAGACAGCACACGCTTCATATCACATATGATTGGTGTTTCGACGTCAATGTCATCCTGATTGTCATTCGGGATTTTCGTTTTTAAGATTGAAATACTATTGGAAGTAACAATACATATTTATAACAAAATGTATACTTAAAATTATTGTACAAATTATAAGTGAACTTGAGTAAAAGACACTCTTTTTTCAAATTATAATATGTAAAGATAACTAGCCGTAATTTGCTTCGTAAAGTGTTTTCATCCCTGGAATGACTTGATAAATGAATAAAGACACATGCAAACCTTTCCCTAATGGACTTTTAACCTGATCACCATTGTAATTTCTAAATTGATTGCATACAATTTAGGAAGATTATGACCAGATATATCATGTTATGGAGGATATTTCCGTAAGGCGAGGGAAATTCTATCCCAAGAATGGTATTTTTCGCAAATACCCCTCAATAACATGATATTTCTGGTTAATTACACCGAATATATTTGAATTGAAACTCTATTAGCAGGTACAGATAAAAATATACTTGTAAGGTGTAATTCATAAACATAACTATGCATAATTTTGAGACTAAGTGAATCATCATAGAACCAGGAGAATTATACATGTACTAATATGCGTGAGCTCGCTTTTGTTATGTGACGTCATATCCAAAAATTGGTGGGAAGATGCTCGCGAGGGTAAAAAAGGAATATCCAAAATGAAAAATACCATGGTAATTAGTTTAAACATATTTATTCATAGTGGATTGGCAAACAAGTTATTGCAACTTATATTAATACCTTTCTACTTTGGCTGTATGGTATTTGAGGCATATTCACCGGCTGTGGTGAAAACAGGCAAATTCGTTTGAAATGAGGATAAAAGGTTTGAATACGCGACAAACACACTAGCTACCAACCAATCAAAAGCTGGAATTCTAATATAAGTTGTAATTGTGTTATCAATTATGCGTACAGAAGCACTTAGAGCTGAACTGATTCTATCATGTGGAACTGACCGTCTAACAGAAGAGTTATCTGCCTAGTTCAAGAAATGTGAATAACGACTATTAGGTTTGCTACATCCAAAGTAAAATTTAACGGGTTCAATAACTCTAACACCACAAAAGATTAAAACACAAAATGTCAAGAGCTTTATGACATAGATGTTTAACACATTATTCAAATCAAACTATTTCTGTATCAACCCGGATAAATAAGTTTTCTGTCTTTTCTTTCTCATGTATTAGATTTAGAGGCACAACCTTATAATGTTAACTTCTCAATTGTTGAAAGTTCTATCGAAATTAATTTGATTTGATTTTAATATTTTGTTTTACATTTTTTCATATTTTATAGTTGTATTTAGCAGACAATGCATCATACATTTATTTTGGTTATATTCACTGTTTTGAAAAGCACTGTCTTTGGATGTCCGTCTGCGTGTATTTGCGGTGGAACAACGGTCGATTGCAGATCTAAAAATTTAACAACAGTACCGTCTGGAATTTCAAACACAACAACTCATCTGTGAGTATTTGAAATAAGAACAATCAGTTGGAAGTTCAATATTTTAGTGCTAATTACAAGTTTTACCCGAATCAAAAGCGAATTGAAATGTCATGATCTAGATAAAGCGAGTCAAACCAATCCGTCTGTCGTTTACACGTATGGTGTTTGGCTTATTTTTGTTCCTATTATATCTGTTTGTTTTGTTCACACATTGTTGTCAATATAAAGGAATACTATGCAACTTTCAAACAAGTGACAGGTTCGGCTAGCTGTAAAACCAGGTTTAATCATCCATTTTCTACGTAGGAAAATTACTGTACCGAGTCAGGAATATAAATATATATGTTAAAATATACCAAATTATAATAAAAAAACGATGTATTTCAGATTTAAGGTAAACTCCTTCATAAATTTGTACCAAGTCAGGAAAATGACCGTTGTTATCCATTCGTCTGATGTTTTTCAGCTTTTGATTTTGCCACTTAGTGATGATCCGTTTTGAATTTTCCTCGGAGTTCGGTATTTTTGTACATAGCTACTTTTGCATAGGTACTATTTCTGTACTTAAAAAATGCAGTACTGGAAATTTACTTTTATTATTATTTCTTTACTTTAAAATTATGGTAATATTTAGGTACTTATATTTTACAGTACTTGATTTGCACTAAATATTTTTGTACAAAAATAATACAATATTCCATGTTTGAAAATCATATCTTTGAGACATTTGAAATAGAAAAACCTTACACAATGCTGAAAATGTAACGGTAGTGACCAAAAATCTCCAGTACCTAAGTTTCAAGTACAAAAACAATACTATAAAATACAGGTAACGAAATATTACCATAATTTTGTAGAAACATAATAGTACTGAATATTAAAAATAGATTTCCAGTACTTCAAATTTTATTACAGAAATAGTACCTATCCAAAAGTAGCTGTGTAACTTTCCTTTTTACATCGGAAACTAAAAAAAAAGAGTTTTTTTACAATGGTCTCAACATAGGTGTTGAAAATATGACGACTAAATATCTATTGGTTTTATATTCAACCCAAGCAATAATTTTCGATTAAAACTATCCGAAAACAAACGCACTTTCAATGTAAAAGATTCAAGGAAATGTCATTGGACATTACTAACCAATTCATACTAAACAAGAATGTGTCCACAGTACACGGATGCCCATTCGCACTATCATTTTCTATGTTAACTTGACCGTGAAATGGAATTAATTCTCTAATTTGGCATTAAAATTAAAATGATCTTATCAAAGGGAACATGTATACTAAGTTTCAAGTTGATTGGATTTCAACTTCATCAAAAACTACCTTGACCAAAAACTTTAACCTGAAGTGTAACAGACGGACGAACGAACAGACGGACGGACGAACGAACGGACGGACGAACGAACGGACGAACGGACGCACAGACCAGAAAACATAATGCCCCTCTACTATCGTAGGTGGGACATAAAAATGATTATTTATGTTATTTAACAAATCTATCAGTGCATAGGATTACTAGTTTTTAGAAGTATACATTACCTAACTATGTTAAGTTGTTTGTATTGATGATTATGATAAATGTGTTGTCGTTGTACATTTTCAAGTGATTTTTTTAGGTATCTGAACGATAATCAGTTAACATCGATAAATAGGACAGCATTTCAAAGCTTAACATCTCTTTATTATTTGTAAGTAAAATGATATTATATATATACAACACGTATACACATCAGCCCAACAATGTTAGATCTGTAAATTTACTTTCGCAAATTTTTTGTTCTTCCCTCGCCGGGATTTGAACTCATGCTACTGAGATATCGTGACACCACATCGCCTACACTGTTTCCGGCGCGCATACATATACACCTCGCAAAATGTTAAGCAACACCTTAATGTTTTTGCTCCTATTTCTTGTTTTTAAATTGAATATGTAACTGCTTTGTTTCCATATATTTCGTTAATCTATTGTTAATCGTCAGGTAAGAACTCAGGATTAGATTTTATTCCTAGGTATCTTAAAAAAAAGGTTTTCGAAACCTACATACAAGTTGTTCACTTGCAACTTTCGTGCATAGAAACGTAAGGTGTTTTGCGTGCTGTTTTGTCAGTGGCTACGTTAAATATTCTGTTTTGGAATATGCCCAGACGTAAGTTACCAAGTGCACAGAAATGGCGCAGAACTGGTTTGATTCTGCGCAGAATAGCTGTCCACTTTGGTGTATCATACAGTGTAAGTTCAATATTATTAAAGCGCTGAAGAGGATGTGGTACCGTTGATGAGCGCGAACGTTCTGGTAGGCCACGTAAAACATCTGCAAAAGATGACAGGGTTCTTTCACAGTCAGCTCGTCGACATTCATTCACTTCAGCTCTCTGCTTACGCGAGAACTGGGTAATACATTGTCACGTGAGTCTACAAACTGTTAACTGCAGACTTAATTGTGCCAATTTACGTTCCCGTAAGCAGTCAAAAGACCATTGCTGACTATCAGGCATCGTAAAACTCGGCATCAGTGGTCACGTGATCCCCGCAATTGGACTTTGAGACAGGGGCGTCGAGTCCGTTGGTCTGACGAGAGCAGATTCCTCTTACATCATATTGAAAAGCGCATGCGTGTTTGGCGTCCTCAGAATACAGCATACAGGGAACAGCTCATTATTGGAACTACAGCGTTTGGTAGTGGAGGTTTGACATTTTGGGGATGCGTTTCATTTGACTGCAAAATGAACCTCTATCATGCTCTACAGGTCAAAAATATCGCGATAACATTATCCGGGATATCGTTGTGCCATATTTCACAATCATAATCTAGAAACTAGTGTTTGATAGGTATGATGAGGAACATTCAACAAATCACCAGAAAGAAGTAGGGGGTCAACTTCACGTTGTTTTAATGTTCTTCGTGTAATTGAAGACAGATCAATTCGAATTTTCTAATTCCGGGCTTAGATAACCTTAGCGGTATTTGGCACAACTTTGGGGAATTTTGGATCCTCAATACTCTTCAACTTTGTACTTGTTCAGCTTTAAAAATATTGTTATATGATCGTCACTCATGAGTCTTTTGTAGACGCAACGCGCGTCTGGTGTACTAAATTATAATCCTGGTACCTTTGATAACTATTGTAGTTGATAGTACATGTATTACCTTATATAGTAATGTTGTGCTGGTATAGTCTTACTCTATCTGAATAGGGTTCAATTTAACTAAAATAAAAATACACGGGTACGCAAAATGAATGTATATGCGTTTGGTCGATCAGGTTAACTTGAAAATACTTAAAATAGAATATAGGTTCTGAAAATTACTTGGATTTCTTTTGAAAATTACACTTTATTAGTTTCGTGCGTCTGATGCGTTATTCTGGATATATCATTCATCAGGTACACTCAAACCCGAACATTTGAAAGACAAATATATATAAGACCTAAACACGTGAAGAGCTATATGACATAACAAGACCTAAAAATAGCAAAATTCATCATAAATCAACCTTGCTAGAAGGAAATTTCTTTATTCATCAACGGATAATTGAAGAAAGGTCTGTTAAAAATCATGTCGGGAATAAAGCTTTGACTACTTAGGTTACGGTAACATCGGTAACTTAAAGGCAACCGTCAGTGGTAACGATTGGGTGCTAGAAAATGAAAATCACTCTTTATTAACTTTATGCGTCTTATGCGCTTTTCTGGATTTATCTTTATCAGGATAATGTAGGGGATGTAAAGAATCTTGTACATTTTTAGATCATAAGCTGCTAAAATAGACCGACAATGAAGAAATATGAGGTGCAATGTGTCGGTTCGGATGGATTATCGTATACGACACATATAAAAGTGGTTGTAGTAGGAAAGAAAGGACACTTGTTTATTTAAAAGTGAATATGTTAAAGGTCATGATCATAGTTAATACAAAATAGCTGCACAAAGTAAGAAATTCTTCAAAATCTTGATTTGTTGATCAAACTTTGGCTTTAACTTTCTGACAAGTTTTATAAATGAGTGCCCTAAACATTACATTTTGTACACTGGGGCTCTTGAGAAAGTTTTGATAGCAATTTTTCTTCCTATATGACATTTATTCTTCCTTTCGATAAATGTGCGGTTTAGAGACATTTGTTGACAGTGTTAAGCTGTACTTGTCTTGTACTGATAACATTCTGAAGGACACTCAAAGTCAAACATCTGTTTTACAAAATTTATGTCTTGTTTATTGCAAATCATTGAACAGTTTGGTAGACAGTGTCAATTCGAGGGAAAATATATTTAAGTACTCACTAACAAAAACTAAACTGGACGTTTTCAGTGTTCCGATAGGGTTATATGAGAAGTCAACTATTCATCTAAAACACTTTTATTGAATGGAAGGACATGATCAATAAATGTTAGTGAAATAGAAGGATTTTGTTTGGATTTCTTTTGGCTTTAGCAGTGTTTTGTATAACTTATGATTCGTATATGTCTATAAGAATTTACAAATCTGTGCACAGTTAATACCCATACTGCCTGTTGATATATCAATGCATTACCAACAACAAATATTGTTAATGAGAAAAACCTGCATTAAAGTCGTTTCTATATAATGTTTGGGTTATTGGAATAATTGCATATTAAGGAAGTTAAGATCTTTTACAACTTAAAACAAAACGATAAGCAATATCTTACTATTTAGTGCTGGCTAAAACAAAGTTGAATTGTTTGATATTGTTGAAAATTGTTACTGAAGACATTTTACCCAATCTATGATTTTTTAAGAATCCATATCTGAATGAGACTGATTGTAAAGGACACCTCTTTGCAATGTTTTTAAAGATGAGTAAAGTTATAGTCTTGTTAAAAATTAATCAATAAGACAACAATCAAAAGCCACAAAGTAAGTCAAGTCCAGGTCAAAATACATGATATATGTTCTTAAATAAAAGTCAAAGCCTTACGACTGCGGTGAGATTAGTTGTCATAATCCTCGCAAAGAGTTCAAAGGAATATATACAAAACCCCACTATGCCCAGTTTATTAGACTATCAACGATTTGGCATCAACGCCACATTCTCAAAAAAAACAAATGATTTAAAACCGTATAGCGGGTTTTTTTTTCGCGTAAAATTTCGCGATTTAGGGGCAACAATATATATGAAAAATCTTGGCGGTTTTTAATTTGGCGAATTCTTAATATTCAATTGAATATTTTGACGGATACTGAAATGTTGCTATTACACGGCCGACACTCGGCTAACCGAGAGATTGGTCGGTTAATCTATATTGAGTATGCGGCTATATGGGCGATTGGTCTGTTAATCGGGTTGGTTATACGTCTGTTAAGAGTAAAACGCTTAATTTAATGTTAAACTCTATTAAATATACAGATTTTTGGCATGTTATAAGAACCAAATCAAAAAAGGAAAAGTGTGTGACAAAATGATAGCTATCATAGAACATTTTGCACTTGTAAAAACATTTCTTAGTCTGCGCATTTTTCAGTAAAACTAAAAGGCGTCGCGCAAGTATGTAGTATTTATGCTTATACGCATAGCAATTTTTTAATAAAAGGCGAAACAAACAAATTTAGATATCATTTAAAGGGGAAAAAATGGTACTGTGGTTCTAAAAAATAAATTGACATTAGTAAATATTTCATAATTGTAAAATAACGTGAATAATACCACGTTTTACTGGAAAGTATGGGAATAAAGTCTGTTAATGGGTTGGACAATTGAAATTGTGTCCGTTAAGAGTTATTTAGCCATTACAATAATTTTACTACCTTTATATTTTCCCCTTGAAAAATTGAAGAATGAGATGTTCCTGAGTAAACAAACATGACAATACGGTGCCACAGTATCCTAGAAAGAGCATTTTTATTTTGACTTTCTTTGCATTTTATTGAAGGGTTTGTCACTTCAATATAGCGTGATACGGATTGGCCTCTGGAATATGCATGAATTTTTTATTGACGTTTTCAATCAGCCTTAATTTTTGTGTCTGTTCGAAGTAGCACGTTCTCAATTCCGACTGAAAGTGTCTTTTTAATACAACACAGGGTACATATAACGTGTTCTCGTTGACATATGAACATGATTTTTGTCACTGGGCGTTAAACCCTAATTCGTCAGCATCATCCAATTGGTTCTTTTCTTCTATTACTTAATCATATGTTATTTACAAATCACTCTAAAAAAGTAAACGGAAAGAAGCGAATGCAGCTACATTTGGTTATTTTAAGTTTCAATTAATTTTATTCAGTTTAGTTCCTTTCTACATAAGTGCGAAGAGAACTACAGTTGTCTATGGTGGCCGGTGAAGTCCATTTCTCGTTTTCGCGATTTCGCCCTTTATATTCTATAGGGCGAAAACGCGAAATCGCGAAGTCGAAAACTCGAAAACGCAAAGTCGAAAACGAGAAATCGGTTTCGCGTTTTCGCGTTTTCGACTTCGCAATTTCGAGTTTTCGCCATATAGAATATGTAAGTCGAAAACGCTAAAGCGCTAAAACGCAAAATGACATTAACCTGCCACCATAGTTGTCTGCATGTAAACTTCTAGAATTTGTTTTTTAGCAATGTATCACTCTCTACTGTCCTTATATATTATTCTATATTCTGCATTTCTATCCAGATTCTCGTGTATACCATGAGGGTCCGGATTGGGGGTATTGTTTATCTCTGTATTATTTAAATGGTTATGTCATTTTTTCAAGTCTACATTTTATTTATCTTACTCGTTATTCTTTCTTTATTTTTCATATTTTGTCATCCCAATATATTTTACTTACTGATGTTAGTTACATTACGACGTTTATTTCTGTTTTATATACTGGTTACCGATGACAAATTTGTGTCATTCATGACAATTAAACAGAATCAACATGATATATGCGATCATTCTTGGAAGAAATTAACATTACTTTAATATTACACTTTTTGAAACCATTTTTATCAATTTTCAATTTCATGTGTTGTTTCCGTATATGTTATGTTTCATTGCTCATGTGTTGTTTTCGTATATTTTAGCCGCTCGTCTTGAGCCTACTCATTTGATCCGATAACACCCCATATAGCAATAAAATTATACTTTTTTTGCCATTCATAACTCTTAACAGACCAATTAACAGACTGGGTTTTATACATCCGACCCATTAACAGACCAGGTTTTAAATAAAGATTGGTTTATGTCACCAAAATACAGATTTTCGTGTAGATTTTTCACACAATGATATCAATATGGTTAACAAACATAATGCCTTTCTTTTTCGATGTTCAAAATATTGAATGCAAGTAAATTTAACGAATGTGTCATTTTGTGTACATTTTATGTGTGTAAAATGTGTATAAATTTATTGATGAGTTATCCGCCTTTTCATTTTATAGATCGTACATTGAAGCTAGACAAATAATAATTACACCACTGAATTCAGTACATTGAATTGTTTTGTTAGACATGAAGACTTTTTATGATGAAAATATATTTAGAAAGTTATACAATGAAACATGCTGAATTTTCAATGATTTTATCGATAACACCTGATTAACAGACTTTAGCCACCCGATTAACAGACCAACCGCCGATATAGCCGCATACTCAATATAGATTAACCGACCAATCTCTCGGTTAGCCGAGTGTCGGCCGTGTATTAAAAATTTATAAAAAGTGACACGTAGAAAACAGTTTAACATGTTTTTGCTTAATGACGTCTGTCTACGTGAATATATTCATACAGTTATTCAATAAAATACCGATAACATAGATATGTGTATCAGGTGAACAAACGTCTTGTAAATGTTACGGTTGATAAGTTATGAAATTGACCGGACCTTTGATGTGCTAATTAGGTTATAAAATTAGCATGAGAGACATACAACTCTAACATAATTTGACACTAATTAAGAAAGGTAAACTACATAACTGAGTACCTTGTAATATTATCCCTTAGCACATATTTACAACTTCTCGTCCAATCAAATTGCTTGAATATGCCTTCTAATTTTCATAGTACACTAGAAATCGCGGGCTTGTAAACTTTTGTAGGATACATTTTTGTGAAAGATATATTGTCTGGAGAATTTCATAAAAGGTATCAAAAGCTTTCAGCCTTTTTTCCATAGTCCGTTATTTGTTTCCTTTCTGTTGAATTCAATTATTTTCGTTGTTCTGGCCTCAGACCACAATTATTCTTCACCTTTGCTACAATGCATTATTTTGTAAAAGTCAAATTGAATTAAAAATTTACACCGCTTCAAACATGAAATAAATGTAACTGCTTATAGACCATTATAAGTCTATAAAATATGCTTCTATGACAATCCATCAGTGCCTTTTCTTTTGAGAGCCCTATTAACATGCCATGGTAGGATTTGAATCTTGTATAAATGACTAACTGCTAATTTGAGGGGTGATGAGTGGTCCTGACCCCGAAATCCCGAAATTCGAAAAATATATTACTGGATCCCGTAAGGATCAATCCAGAGCTTAAAAACACCCGACCTCGACGTCCCGAAAAAGTTCCTGTCCCCCTCTAATCTCTACCCTACTTTCATTTTGGCCATATCACTACGTTTACTTTCAACAATAAATTTTTATGTCCCATTTATGGGCATTATGTTTTCTAGTCTGTGCGTCCGTCCGTTCGTTCGTTCGTTCGTTCGTCCGTCCATCCGTCTCTGCCGCTTCAAGTTAAAGTTTTTGGTCGAGGTAGTTTTGATGATGTTGATCAACTCGAAACTTAGTAAATATGTTCCCTCTGATATGATCTTTCTAATTTTAATGCCAAATTAGAGATTTTAACCCATTTTCACGGTCCACTGAACATGATAGTGCCTATGTGGCATCCGTGTACTATGGACACATTCTTGTTTCCTTATGTTTTACTTATTTATATATATATATATATATATATATCTGTTGTAGAGTTGTCACTGACTCAGACGTACTTATAAATATAATTATTTTCTGTGACTGTATATTACATTAATTTGTAGGATCCTTTACTATAGATAATTTAGCTGATCTGTAACAATAACATCTTCATGCCTTATATATCATGTACTGTAGTACGCCGCTAGATTAAAACTGACGAGGAAAGGTAACACACGGCCAGCGAAAGCTCTTTTTGAGAGCCCAGGTGGTCGTGTGGTCTAGCGGGACGGCTGCAGTGCAGGCGATTTGGTGTCACGATATCACAGTAGCATGGGTTCGAATCCCGGCGAGGGAAGAACCAAAAATTTGCGAAAGCAAATTTACAGATCTAACATTGTTGGGTTGATGTTTAGACGAGTTGTATATAATTATTGTATAATTTATATCATCTGTTCAGTTTTTCCATCTTTGTGCAATGATATTCAACACTTTTTAGTGTTTTGTTTTCCATCTATTTATCGGTATTGTTACACAATCTCTCAGACTCATATAATTTTTCCTGTTTGTGTAGTATTGTCAATTTTGATGATCCAATACCTATTAAGTTTACTGGTTGGTAGATTCTTATAGACTCTATATATATATATATATATATATATATATATATATATATATATATATATATATATAAGTCTGAAAATTACTCCAAACAGTGTTAGAGTTAGATTTTCTACTGACAATTTTTTGTTCGTCCCTCAGCGGGATTCGAACTCACACCTTTGATACACTACAGCACCAATCGCTTAGCCTCATGTCCAGCGCTCTAGACCACTGGACAACATCCGCTATATAAAAATATAACTTCAATAGTCGTAGTGTTACCTTGTCACGGAAGGCTAATCTAGATATAGACATGAGACACGTGTTTTTTTAAGCGTGTGTAGATGTTATATATATATATAAAAGTCTATAAAAACGACCAACCAGCAAATTTACTATGTACCGGATCGTCTAGAATAGGCGATACTATGCAGATAAGGAAAAATTATATCAGTCTAAAGATTTGCACAACGGTACTGATATAAGATGTTATAATACGAAAATGTTGTTATTAAATCGTGTTGACAAATATTTCGGCTCAACAAATGGCCTTCTTCAAGTGTCACAAGTTTTAACAATACTGATACATAATGTATAAGGTGTAAAATAGATCAGTAATAATACAGGTAAGTTTTGGTCGATTGGTTTTAATCCAAAATCCTGAATATCATAATATAAACAAAACACTATAATTCAATATACGTGACTGTGTATATTAACAATAAAAATGAGTGAAAAACAAAACCGTTAGTATTTCTTATTGATGCCGTTTGGATGATGTACATTAAGTTCCTTTATCCAAAAGCTTTCCCGAACCTGTCGCTGTGCATCACTCCAGTGAATGTTCTGTTCAATCACTAAAATTTTCATGCGGTTAAAGTCATCAGGTTTGTGACCCGACTGTCTGAAGTGCTGAGAAACTGGGAGAAGTGGCTTCTTAGAGATATCACTCCTATGGCCATTGAGGCGTTTGTGGAAAGGCTGCTTTGACTCACCAACATATTGGAGGCCACAAACCGAACATTCTAGTATGTAAATAACATTCATACTTTTGCAGGTAACATTGCAAAATATCTTATAGTTGTTTTCGGTTGCCTTACTGTGAAATGTTGATGAATGCTGCATCTGTAGGCAGCATTTGCAGCGTTTTTCTTCACACAAACGACATTCTCCAGAAGTAATTCTATTATCAGACACTTCAGCCCGCACCAGCAGGTTCCGCAGACTACTAGGTTGCCTAAAAGCTATCATAGGAGGCTCGGAAAAAATCTTGGATAGTTTGGAATTCTTTGCAACTGATTTCCAATGCTCACGAATGACACCAAAGCTGTTTTTGAGAGATGAGTGGTAAGTAAGAACACATGGAGTCCTTTTATTTTTTTTCTTAACTTTGTATTCCAGTAGTTCACTCCTGGGAATTGACTCCGCTTTCTGAAAGCTTTTTTTGATATTTCTGTGTATGTAGCCCCTTTTCTTCAAGCGAGTTTCAAGTTGACGTAGTTGTCTTTTAGTTGTTTTTGTGTTGGAACATATTCGCTTGACTCTAAGTGCCTGACTGTATGGAATGCTCTTGGTAAGATGAGCAGGATAGCAACTTTTAGGGGACAAATATTGATGAGTGTCAGTAGGTTTAGAATATAAATCTGTAGATATGATGCCCTCTGTGAGCGAACTTGAAGTATCGAGGAAGGCGATTTTGGATTTAGACTTCTCATGAGTAAATTTGATACTAGGATGTATGTTGTTGGCATGAGTGATAAAAGTATCTAAATCCTCGTCACTTTTATTCCATTTCATATCCACATCATCTATAAATCTAAACCAGGAAAGCGGTTTTTCGATGGAAGTTTCAAGGAGTTGTTTCTCCCATTTGCCCATAAATATGTTGGCATATGACCAGACATGGGGTAATTGAAATATGTAATTGTAATTGACTGTAATTAATTACAATTTATCATGTAATTGAATGTAATGTGTAATTGAGCATTTTTTCAATTACATGTAATTGAATGTAATTAATTACATAGCCAAAATTGCCTGTAATTGACAATTACTTTTCAATTACAAGTCAATTACATTTGAAATTTTGGATCAAAAGATTAAATCTTGTGTTTTCTCAAAAAATTATTAAAAGCATTAATCTTAACAAATGTTGTAAGCTGACAAAGAAAAGCCTTCACAGTATACTTTCTGTATTAAACACAACCATGGTAGATTCTTCATTTTGTATTGAATGATGAAAAAAATGTAGACACATGCCATAATTTTAAAAGAAACCACTAGGAAGTCACTGTCTTGACCTTAATTAGTAGATTTAGATAGATATTTTAAGACATTGATTTAACATAATTAACTTTATTCAAGGACTTAAATAACCAATAAATATAACCTCTGGCTAATTGTTTTATTACAAACTATATAATGACTGTTTTTATAACAGTTATGTTAAACAGATATAAGGCTAATTAGAGAGAGATAAATATACCCTAGGGCCTATAGGTACATGTTTAAATTCTTGAAGGGATAATGCATATGACAAAATCTCACTTGCAAAATTTGTTCACTATATATATGAATGTTGAAAGAAAACATTTTATCAGATTTAAAAATGAGCTCCAAGAGTGTACTGGAACATTTTACTGTTCCTGATGACTTCCAAAATGGAAATACTTTCAAAGGAAAATGTATGCATTGTGGCACCCTCATTAGTGGAAGTTATAAAGTTACATCCAACTTTGTTACACATATGAAGGTAATACTATATAAGAATTTTAAAAATTAATAAATTCATAATGCTTCTTTTTCATTTCTAATCAGATTTCATTTATCTTATATTCTCTAATAGCTTACATTTAAATTTGGAAAATATTTTGTTTATTAAATTAATTAGTTGTGATTAAAACTAAAGTTTATTTTTGTTTTAAGAAGTCAGATTTCTAAATCACTTATTTAAGATAAATAATTTGAATAAGCTGGGATAAAAATGAAAATCATTTCAAAAAATAAAAAATAGTGCTCTTTTTTTGTATCATTTACAATCAAATAAATTTAAATAAATGTAAAATTTCAATAGGTAAATTAAAACAATTTAATATTTTCAAGATATTAAATAAGGCCTTTTGTAATTTTCAAGAGAAAACACAGAGATTTGTACATTCTTGCTAGCTTTTTAGACCCAAGATTTAAGACCAGATGGTGTGAAACTGAACAGATTGATCAGTGTTTAGCTGTTGTTAAGGACAAACTTAGTCAAGTCCCTACATCATCTGAGCCCCCTTGTGATCAAAATTCTCCCCCATGTAAGCGAGCAAAAAATGATGATCTTTTCAGTTTCATGCCAGCCCCATCAGTGGAAAGAAAAAGAAACCCTTCAGGGATTTCTGTAAGTTCAGAAATGGATGATTACTTGTCAGATAATTGTATTGATATGTCAAAAGACCCTCTTTTGTATTGGCATAGTAACTGTCAACGTTTACCACGTCTAGCTAAGTTAGCAGTGCAATATTTAGCTATTCCAGCCACATCTGCACCAGTTGAACGCTTATTTAGCACTGCTGGAAAAACATTTAGGCCGGAAAGGTGCAGACTGGCTGATGGAACATTTGAAAAGCTGATGATGGTCAAATGTAATGGGAAAATGCTTAAATAAGTTATATGACACAATACAAAAATGTATATACTAGTTGAACACTGTCTAATTGTTATAACTATAGAGCAATGTATAATACTTATGTACATATCATAGAATAAATGCATGTTTTCAATGTTTTATCTTAAATTTCCTTTCAAATGTAATTGAAGTAATTAATTACATTTGCCAAGTAATTGGAATGTAATTAATTACATTGGTAAAAAAAGTCAAATGTAATGTGTAATTTAATTGAAGATTTTGTAATTGTAATTGAATGTAATTAATTACTTTCAAATGTAATTGACCCCATGTCTGCATATGACGGAGCCATTTTGGTGCCCATGGCAGTTCCATTTACTTGCAAATAATGATCTCCATTAAAAGTGAAGTTATTTTTCTTAAGTACCAGCGTGAGCATTGTGACCAGGCATTCGGTAGGTGGATATTTCACTGGTCTGGAATTCCAAACTTCTTTACATGCATCGATGCCATCTGCATGGTGAATATTAGTGAAGAGGGAGGTGACATCCATGGAAACAAGAGTCGTGTCGGAGGGGAGTGGATTTAAGGCCTGCATTTTTCTTAGATAATCGGTTGTATCTTTGATGTGAGATGGTAAGTCTTCAACAGGTTGACGAAGATGGAAGTCAACAAATTCCGATATTTTTTCCGTCGGATGACCGTTCGCTGAAACTATAGGTCTTCCTAGGTTATTGGCCTTTATGAATTTTAGGTAAAAGATAAAATCTGCCCGGTTTTGGATTTTCTGGTGTCAAATATTCAAGAGTTTTGTCATCGATGAAACCATCGTTATGCATTTCTACCAAACTCTCAGTAATTTCTCTGCTAAAAGATGTTGTAGGATCAGAGTCTAGTTTTTGGTAGAACCTTGCATCGCCAAGTTGTCATTCAGTCTCTTGAATATAGGCAGATTTAATCATGACAACCACTGCACTGCCTTTGTCTGCAGGTTTAATGACGATATTGTTGTTAGATCGTAAGTTTTTTAGTGCAGTTCGTTCTTCATTGGTAAGATTGTCAAAAGGTTTATTGTTATTTTTAGTATTTCTAATAATGTCCGACTTAAAGTTATCAATAAATGATTCCAGGGTAGCATTTTTGCTCGGTTTAGGGATCCAAGAACTCTTTTTAATAAATTTGTAGTTGTTCTCGTCTTCTGAAATTTCTGAGTCCCTATCCAAGCTTATTATGTTATCCTCCTTCGACGCGAAATATTCCTTAATACGTAGACTTCTAGCAAAATTGTCAAGGTCTTCCGACAATTTGGTGTCATTGACAGGAGCAGGTAGAGGACAGAAATTAAGGCCTCTAGAGAGAAGAGATGTTTCCGATTCCGTTAAATGGTGTTGAGAAAGATTGACCACGATGTTGGAGTGTGAATCAGTCTTTTGAGGTCTACGTTTAAAGCGTCTAATTCGTTTAGTCTTTCTCTCTGATGGTAAGGAAGGGTGGATGTATTCCATGCCATCCCTGCGGAATTTTCGTTTTTGTTTTTCCCTTAAATTGTTGGATTGTATAGTAGTTAAGTCCTTGAGGCGAGTGTTGATAGCTTCACAATTGTCAGATGTTAGATCTCTTTTGCAGCTGGCTCAATATCTTTAATTGTTTTTACATAGGCGGTAATGGTGACGTTTTTTCCCGTAGCTCAGTCCATATCGTAAACTTGGATATGTATGATAGCTCGTTTCGAAGCTGTGACATTTTCACATATGTGGTTAAATTTTCGGGGTACGAAGTGAGATTACTTTTTCCGTAAATTAGCAAACCCCGAACATCCTTTTGTGATGCGGCTCCTTGTGGTAAAATATCCCCTTTTTAACACAATAAGTTCTTTGAAAATTTAATACTTAGAACACATTCAATAGCTCCATAGTTTTTACACATTTATTCTATGTTCCTCTACTTTCCTAATCACCACAAATAATTAAGTTCAGTCATTTGTTAAAAATAGAAACATGTCCAATATCACTACACAGAGATTTTTTCTTTACACGTGACTTTTGAGTTCCTCATTTCGAGGCGCATTAGGGATGTTGTTCCATATTGCAATATATAGTTCTGATTTTTCCAAATATTTTTATGTGATCTTCATCGGTATGACATTCTGAATAAATCTGTGTATTTTTGTCAATTTCTGAAAAAAAATAAAGTTGTTTCAGCACTATAAGGCAATGACACTTTTATCGCTATATTTATTTATTTTGAATACAAAGTGTATGCATAATTAATTTCTTCCAGTATACCTTCACTAGTCAAAAGAAGGACAAAACATCTGAATGTAACCTTAAATTACAACACACAGACCCTGTTTAAGCATTTAATAAAATTTTCTGGTGCCTAAAAGTGCATTTTGACAGAGAAATTATGCAAAAATGAAGATTTCATAAAAAAAACACCAAAATACTTAATCATTCTAGCCAGTGGAAACCTTGTATTTGATACTGTAGAAACCACTATAAACTACTGTAAAAGTCATTTGATCTGTCCCTTTGGTATCTTTCGTCCCTCTTGAATCATATAATTAGAGTGCAATGAAGTGCAAATTTTCAAAACTTGTTCTTTCACATAATTCTATTTGAGAAAAATGTTTTTTACATGTATTTCAGAGAAAATCTTTTATCAGTGAGATATCGGCATGAGGTTTAAAGGAAACATTGTGGCATCACACGTAATATGGCGTCATTAACTTACGACATATCAAAATAATGCTAATTATAGTTTGCAGTGTTACATGAAGAACAGTTGCCGCAAGGTTTAACTTGAAATATGGAGTCGAAAATATCAGTAAC
The DNA here is from genome assembly GCA_019925275.1 of Mytilus edulis. NCBI lineage: Eukaryota > Metazoa > Mollusca > Bivalvia > Mytilida > Mytilidae > Mytilus > Mytilus edulis. Next base: position 116,958,406 of record CM034350.1, on the reverse strand, counting down.
CAAGCATTTTCATTTAATGCCAAGACCATAGCAACAGTTTTCATATCAGTATATTTTTAACATACCGACTGTAATTTGAATTGCATAAATACCATAAATAAACAATTTAGAGCTTGCCAAATAAAACAAAATGCTTACCAGTTATTCAGGACTTTTTAAAACCTCTAGTTTGCCATCTCAGGTTAAAAAGTAATGATATGTCTGGAACTGAAATAAGACAAAACAATTACTCAGGCTGTGTTATTATTTGGTTTCGATACATAAGTATTATTGAGAGAGCAAAAATCAAATTCTTGAAAGTTTTATCGCAAAGAAAGAAAAATGCTTCTCCCTTGTGGGTTATCAACCTTCATTTAAATCTTTTATATTAGCAGCAACGAGTGCTAGCTAACTAGCTTAATAGTTGAAAAGGTGCAGCAATATTGTTTTCAAAAGTTTTGTTGATCCTCCCCCTTTTTCACTGAGAAAAGATAATATCTTGTGATTTGCTAGTGTGCATTGCAAATAATAATTCATGATTTCCTTAATACATGTACATGTTTGACTGTTTATTAACTGCATATGATATCTACTGACCATGGGTCAAATTATTGGATAAAAGCACATGTGATGATGTATTTCACTTTACTCGTATGAAGTGTGTTATCTCCCTTGATTATCAGTTATTCCTGTAAACCGGATTGATAATTACATAACAAAGACTGTATTGCATCATATTTACTTAAAGCTAAAACTATTATGTTAGTTCATGCTTTTTTCAATTCATAAACAAATTCCTTTCGGATCTCTCGGGGTGTAAACAAAGTTAGAATTGTGCCTAAAAAATGTGTTCAGCCCCGTGTCAGTAATGCATTTTAAAAGCGAAAATTTCATTGAGTATTTGCTGGTATTTATCTATAATGGTTATCTAAAATCATCTGCGATATCTAGGTATAAATAAAAAAATACTAACCATCATTTTCACACTTTTCCCGGGTGTACAAGGTGACATCATCCATAGATCACTCTGACAACTTCTGATTAATCTTTTTGTAAATTGGCTCAATATCTTTAATTGTTTTTACATAGGCGGTAATGGTGACGTTTTTTCCCGTAGCTCAGTCCATATCGTAAACTTGGATATGTATGATAGCTCGTTTCGAAGCTGTGACATTTTCACATATGTGGTTAAATTTTCGGGGTACGAAGTGAGATTACTTTTTCCGTAAATTAGCAAACCCCGAACATCCTTTTGTGATGCGGCTCCTTGTGGTAAAATATCCCCTTTTTAACACAATAAGTTCTTTGAAAATTTAATACTTTGAACACATTCAATAGCTCCATAGTTTTTACACATTTATTCTATGTTCCTCTACTTTCCTAATCACCACAAATAATTAAGTTCAGTCATTTGTTAAAAATAGAAACATGTCCAATATCATGAACATCAATGATAATTTTAAACAACTTAGAGCTATTAAACAAAAACAAATTAGAACTGAACACCATTTCTCTAATTTGATTAACTACGAGTATAATGAAAGTATTCCTAACGGATTACAAATCAAGATCAAGCCACAAGCACCTGGCTCTTAATCCAATACATTACTTCGCAGATGGGACCAAACCCTCTTTCATTGCTCAAAGCGGTTAGTGGTCCTCCTCAAACAACACTGCAAAGGACATCTCAAAACTCTCACTGGCGAGTTTAACACCCTTTTGAATAGCTGCAAAAGAGATCCAACATCTGACAATTGTGATGCTATCAACACTCGCCTCAAGGACTTAACTACTATACAATCCAACAATTTAAGCGAAAAACAAAAACGAAAATTCCGCAGGGATGGCATGGAATACATCCATCCTTCCTTACCATCAGAGAGAAAGACTAAACGAATTAGACGCTTTAAACGTAGACCTCAAAAGACTGATTCACCCTCCAACATCGTGGTCAATCTTTCTCAACACCACTTAACGGAATCGGAAACATCTCTTCTCTCTAGAGGCCTTAATTTCTGTCCTCTACCTGCTCCTGTCAATGACACCAAATTGTCGGAAGACCTTGACAATTTTGCTAGAAGTCTACGTATTAAGGAATATTTCGCGTCGAAGGAGGATAACATAATAAGCTTGGATAGGGACTCAGAAATTTCAGAAGACGAGAACAACTACAAATTTATTAAAAAGAGTTCTTGGATCCCTAAACCGAGCAAAAATGCTACCCTGGAATCATTTATTGATAACTTTAAGTCGGACATTATTAGAAATACTAAAAATAACAATAAACCTTTTGACAATCTTACCAATGAAGAACGAACTGCACTAAAAAACTTACGATCTAACAACAATATCGTCATTAAACCTGCAGACAAAGGCAGTGCAGTGGTTGTAATGGATAAATCTGCCCATATTCAAGAGGCTGAACGACAACTTGGCGATTCAAGGTTCTACCAAAAACTAGACTCTGATCCTACAACATCTTTTAGCAGAGAAATTACTGATAGTTTGGTAGAAATGCATAACGATGGTTTCATCGATGACAAAACTCTTGAATATTTGAAACCAGAAAATCCAAAACCGGGCAGATTTTATCTTTTACCTAAAATTCATAAGGCCAATAACCCAGGAAGACCTATAGTTTCAGCGAACGGTCATCCGACGGAAAAAATATCGGAATTTGTTGACTTCCATCTTCGTCATCATGTGAAGACTTACCATCTCACATCAAAGATACAACCGATTATCTAAGAAAAATGCAGGCCTTAAATCCACTCCCCTCCGACACGACTCTTGTTTCCATAGATGTCACCTCCCTCTACACTAATATTCCACATGCAGATGGCATCGATGCATGTAAAGAAGTTTGGAATTCCAGACCAGTGAAATATCCACCTACCGAATGCCTGGTCAAAATGCTCACGCTGGTACTTAAGAAAAATAACTTCACTTTTGATGGGGATCATTATTTGCAAGTAAATGGAACTGCCATGGGCACCAAAATGGCTCCGTCATATGCCAACATATTTATGGGCAAATGGGAGAAACAACTCCTTGAAACTTCCATCGAAAAACCGCTTTCCTGGTTTAGATTTATAGATGATGTGGATATGAAATGGAATAAAAGCGATGAGGATTTAGATACTTTTATCACTCATGCCAACAACATACATCCTAGTATCAAATTTACTCATGAGAAGTCTAAATCCAAAGTCGCCTTCCTCGATACTTCAAGTTCGCTCACAGAGGGCATCATATCTACAGATTTATATTCTAAACCTACTGACACTCATCAATATTTGTCCCCTAAAAGTTGCCATCCTGCTCATCTTACCAAGAGCATTCCATACAGTCAGGCACTTAGAGTCAAGCGAATATGTTCCAACACAGAAACAACTAAAAGACAACTACGTCAACTTGAAACTCGCTTGAAGAAAAGGGGCTACAAACACAGAAATATCAAAAAAAGCTTTCAGAAAGCGGAGTCAATTCCCAGGAGTGAACTACTGGAATACAAAGTTAAAAAGAAAAATAAAAGGACTCCATGTGTTCTTACTTACCACCCATCTCTCAAAAACAGCTTTGGTGTCATTCATGAGCATTGGAAATCAGTTGCAAAGAATTCCAAACTATCCAAGATTTTTCCCGAGCCTCCTATGATAGCTTTTAGGCAACCTAGTAGTCTGCGGAACCTGCTGGTGCGGGCTGAAGTGTCTGATAATAGAAGTACTTCTGGAGAATGTCGTTCGTGTGAAGAAAAACGCTGCAAATGCTGCCTACAGATGCAGCTTTCATCAACATTTCACAGTAAGGCAACCGAAAACAACTATAAGATATTTTGCAATGTTACCTGCAAAAGTATGAATGTTATTTACATACTAGAATGTTCGGTTTGTGGCCTCCAATATGTTGGTGAGTCAAAGCAGCCTTTCCACAAACGCCTCAATGGCCATAGGAGTGATATCTCTAAGAAGCCACTTCTCCCAGTTTCTCAGCACTTCAGACAGTCGGGTCACAAACCTGATGACTTTAACCGCATGAAAATTCTAGTGATTGAACAGAACATTCACTGGAGTGATGCCCAGCGACAGGTTTTGGGAAGCTTTTGGATAAAGGAACTTAATGTACATCATCCAAACGGCATCAATAAGAAATACTAACGGTTTTGTTTTTCACTCATTTTTATTGTTAATATACACAGTCACGTATATTGAATTATAGTGTTTTGTTTATATTATGATATTCAGGATTTTGAATTAAAATCAATCGACCAAAACTTACCTGTATTATTACTGATCTTTTTTTACACCTTATACATTATGTATCAGTATTGTTAAAACTTGTGACACTTGAAGAAGGCCATTTGTTGAGCCGAAATATTTGTCAACACGATTTAATAACAACATTTTCGTATTATAACATCTTATATCAGTACCGTTGTGCAAATCTTTAGACTGATATATATATATATATATATATATATATATATATAAAGATCACTATAATAAATGTTCTTGTGTATAGAAATATATATAGATTACTAAAAAATCCAACATTTCCGGTATGAATAGTTTTAATTCACTAGTACTGTATTACACATAATCCCCGGAACTTTAAAATTATTCCCGTTGCAAAGGCAAATTTACCTATTCTTGATCAGGATGAAAAGATGCGCCATTTAATTAATACAGAAACACTTCTACAAAGTAAACGGCAACCACAAAACCTTAAACGACTATTGACCCGAGCACGATTCGACCAACAAAGAACATTCAGTGTGTCAAAATGTCGAGATAGTCGTTGTGGAGCATGTCCGTATATCCATGTCGGCAAGGGAATGGACGTACCTAATGGTCTATCACTTTTTACCAACGAAGACATTACCTGTAAATCCGAGAACTTAATTTATTGCATTAAATGTAATGGTTGCCAGGAAATTTATATCGGCCAAACAGGGAACAGTGTAACAGAAAGAGTGCGCATTCATAGACAACATATAAGGCAGCCACAATACAGAAAAATCCCCCTAAGCAAACATTTAGACGAATGTGGAGGGGGATTTTTTAAAATATTCCCATTTTATAAAATGAATATGGGTTGTGACATTACACGAGAAGTAAAGGAAAAACATTTTATTTCAAAATTTAAAGCACGATTGAATGCAAACTATGCATTTTCTATTGTGTAATAATGACGCTCCATACTTCTATATATAGACTAAGTGTAATACGATTTATCTCCCTTTATATACTCAACGACAACTATGACGTTACATACCTACCGTTACATAGTTACGTTAATCATGTATAGTTTCACCTGAAGATTGTTATTTAAACATGAAAGTACTAGTGAATTAAAACTATTCATACCGGAAATGTTGGATTTTTTAGTAATCTATATATATATATATATATATATATATATATATATATATATATATATATATATATATATATATATAAAGGACGATGCGGCAGTATGGAGGTCGTGTCCTGCATTTAATTGTTACTGCGCATTTCCAAGGGGTAAAACTTTACAATTGAACGGTTGGTAATTCCTGTTTTAGTCCTGATAACAGAGCTTTCAAAAAATTGAATCAGTTTATATTTCCGAGAACTAAATTATTTACAACTGATAGTTTCCGAGTTGTACGATTTTTAAAAGTCAGTGTATGTAAAGTGCGGATCCCAAAATGTCATTTTCACTGTATATGCCATAAATTTCTGATGTAGAATGATAAATAAACAGACGATTTATTTTTTTCATTTTTGAAGAAAATGAATAAAATTAGTTAAAATGTATATGTTTAGAAAACATAATAATACTAGTAAGACAATGTAAGAGATTCGAACGGGGTTTTATCGCTCCTAAAGCCATCCAGCTGTAAAATATATACCGAAATAGGTGAATATTTAGGCCATTTCACGAACAGATCGTGCAGGTGATTTAAAACTTGCAGGTAAGATGTTGTTGCAGAAAAATATCCATTTCAACACAATTATTAAAGTTGTACTACGTAGAACAGGTTTTGTCATTCAGTTTCTTCATATTGAACTTAATTCCACTAGGATGCTTTCTTTATGCGAGTCATGTTTACTGTCAAATAATGATACTATACTTTTTTTTTATTCATTAACGTCTTAATTTAGCCGACTTGCTCAAACAATAGATAAAGTAAGAGAAGGATTTGATAAAGTTAAACTTACGGAGGAAAGTTTGATTTAACACTTTAATAAATCAATAGAAATAACATTTATTTCAAATGTATTCCATTCAATTTCTTCTAAATCGTAGGGATCTTTATCCTTGTTTTTATTTATCCATTTCCATGACACTTCATCACTAATTACGTACATATTGATATAGATTAAACCGTTGGTTTTCCCGTTTGAAAGGTTTTACACCGGAGCCCTTTATAACTTACTGTTTGGTGTGAGCCACGACTCCATGTTGAAGACCGTATTTTGACCATTAACGGTCTACTTTTATAAATTGTGACTCGGATGGAGATTTGTCTCATTGTCACATATGGCATCTTCTTATATCTATCTATTGCTCAAACCGAAACGGGATGGGATAAAAAGGGATAAAAAACCACACTACTTTTCTAATATATTTATAATGGGCTTAATATGAGTGTTGTCAAATCGTACATTTTTGCCAAACCGGTTACTCGGATAGTTGTTTGACCGATTAACCGGTTAACCGGTAGTTTTAGTTCATATTTGAGAGCCTTATCTATAGTATACTTCAAATGTTCGTTTTCATAATACGAAGAATTTAAAATAAAATAGAGAATGGAAATGGGGAATATGTCAAAGAGACAACAACCCAACCAAAAGAGCAGATAACAGCCGAAGGCCACCAATGGGTCTTCAATGCCGTTTGTCCTTTTGCATTATACATGTTATAAGGATTGTCTGTTAGGAAGACTGGCGAAGTTTGACTTTTAATAATCCAATACCACCGTATATACTATGGCGTTTGTAATATCTTCATATTGAAAAAAAAAATAAAAAAAACCTTGATCTTGATCTCGTCGAATTGATATGATTCTTTCTCTTTCTCTTGATGTCTCAGAAAATAATGTGGGGTGTTTCAATTTGAAATTATTAAGCCAGTTGCATCAAGTATTATACTTTAATTACATTCACATTGATTTTAGTACAATTTTTTGAGTTGGCATTTCGTTTAAAGTATGACAAAGCCTTGCACATTCAGATGTAGGTCTACGCAATATTAGATAAAAATAAAATAATGAAATAAATCCAAAAATTTAATCGGATTACTAATTTAAAGTAACTATTTTAACAAAAAAAGTATACTACTCATGTTTACTTGAGATCTTGCCCCAAGTTGATAGTGTGAGCCAAAATTTGTTCCTGTGAAAAAAGTTCCAGCGGAACTTATATCACAGAAAATATGTTCTGGGAGAACTTCTTTCACAGACAATTTCTATATAATTTGGCCCATCTCTATAAAATAAGTTCCACACTTTACGTGGTGAAATAAGTACTGGGTTGGTGAAATATGTTCCTTACCTAGTGAAATAAGTTCCGGATTTATTAGATTTGTTCCTTACCTGGTGGAATAAGTTCTGGGTTTGTGAGATTTGTTCCTCACCTGGTAAAATTAGTTCTTTATCGGTGAAATATGTTCATTAATCTACAAAAAAAATTCCTCGCATCTTCGAAAATTCTACATCAGAAATGATTGCACTAATAGTGATAATTCATCGCATCTGTAGTTAAAATGGATTACTTTTACAGTGACTTGACTGTTAGTGTTGCTCTCCACCAATTGCAACTCATTCAAAATTTTGACCAAATTGCGATTTGCTTTATTAAATCAAATTGTTCAACTGGTCAGAATATTGAATAAATTGTTCAGTCAAAATGTGAAAGTGCAAGGTGATAAAATAAAATATACTTACAATCCTATAACATGTATAAGAATTTAACTCCACTTTAATGATGTTGTGACAAAATTAGTTTATCAGTTTGTATAGTTATATTATAGCAATTTCCATGCTGAAGAGGAACTGTTTATTTTGAATTGCTATAAAATTGTCCAAACTAAGGTTTCATATAGTTTTTCTTTCTAAAAGTATTCTATATTTATAAGAATCAGATATCATTTTAAATAAAACATCATAATTATATTCAGTAAAATATGTGTGAAATAACAATATGCTATTGATATTATTATTAATATTACTTTTACTGTTGTCTGTTTTTTTTAGATATCCTTTTGACGTAACTCTGTGCTTATGCATCCCATCATACTTTGAACGACAAAATTATTTTATGATGTGACTCTGTACCTATGTATCTTGTCATACTTTGAATGACAAAATTATTTTATGATGTGAATCTGTACCTATGTATCTTGTCATACTTTGAATGACAAAATTATTTTATTCATTAATATTACTTTTACTGTTAACCAACTTTTTTTGTGATATACATTTTACGTGACTCTGTACTTATGTATCACGTCATACTTTGAACCACACTATTATTTTATATTTATTATTATTACTTTAACTGCTAAGTCAGTGTTTGTTATATCTATTTTGCGTGACTGTATTTGTGCATCCCGTCATACTTTGAACGACAAAATTATTTCATGTCTACCTGTGCGAATTTCAAACGCGCAATTTTACACCAGTACCCATACCCTCCTTCCTTGATGGGTGCATTTTACATAGACAAATATAATCATATAATATAATCAAAATGAGGATGTTAATTTGATGTATGCCTTTTTGTGCTTCTTCGTTACATTTGTTGTTTTTATAGTGATTAAGATGATAACACAATGTTGACTGCTGTACCCCTATTTTTGACATTTTTACCTATTATGTCTGTTTGTTTTGTTCACGCATCGGTGACTATATAATGGAATTTGATGCGACTGTCATACAAGTGAGAGGTTTAGCTAGCTATAAAACCAGGTTCAATCCACCATTTTCTACATTTGAAAATGCCTGTACCAAGTCAGGAATATGACAGTTCTTGTCCATTCGTTTTTGATGCGTTTTGTTATTTGATTTTGCCATGTGATTATGGACTTTCCGAATTGATTTTCCTCTGAGTTCAGTATTTTTGTGATTTTACTTTTTTTTTTGATAAGTTTTCAGGGGAGATAACCTAAAATATTATTCTTTTGAATAAAGATTTTTGAAAGAAAAGTTATTATCTCCCCCATGGAAACTTCCTACAAACATATATTGCAATTTTACACATATTTTACTGAATATGAAATGTTTTAATTCACTTTATGTGTGATTCTTATAAATATAGAATACTTTTAGAAAGAAAAACTATATGAAAGCTTAGTTTGAACAATTTAATAGCAATTCAAAATAAACAGTTCCCCTTCAGTATGGAAATGAATATAATATAACTATACAAACTGAGAAACTAATTTTGTCACAACATCATTAAAGTGGAGTTAAAGTCTTATAGATTTGTAAGTATGTTTTATTTTATCACCTTGCACTTTCATGACTTGGCTGTGGTTTTCTACAGCAGTTGGTTCAAATTTCTGACCAGTTGAACAATTATATTTCCGAGAACTAAATTATTTACAACTGATAGTTTCCGAGTTGTACGATTTTTAAAAGTCAGTGTATGTAAAGTGCGGATCCCAAAATGTCATTTTCACTGTATATGCCATAAATTTCTGATGTAGAATGATAAATAAACAGACGATTTGTAAGTATGTTTTATTTTATCACCTTGCACTTTCATGACTTGGCTGTGGTTTTCTACAGCAGTTGGTTCAAATTTCTGACCAGTTGAACAATTTGATTTTATAAAACAAGTTGCAATTTGGTCAAAATTTTGAATGAGTTGCAATTGGTGGAGAGCAACACTAACAGTCAAGTCACTGTAATAATCGATATGCTATATTATGTTGCTTTTATAACATTTATTTGAACTCTGATGCTGTTTTTTTACATTTAAAAGACTTATTACAATGAAAATATGTTGAAACTTCCCTTCAAATCAATTATTTTTGTATTTTCGAAACGTAAACAAATAAAGTTTTCCCATGATCCGTTATTCTACAATAGACATACTCGTATATGATAGTGAAAATGAACTAGATGGATTCGCACTTTATATAAACTGAAAGTCATCATGTGTTTTTTTTTATTTATATTGTTTGCTCTTATCTTTCGGATGTATGGTAGAATACACAGAGAGACGTCTTAAAGCGGCATATGATCTTTAAAGTCATATGAAACGAGTGACTGGTGAACAAATAATGTTTATTCAAATCCTGAACCAATGCATGGACTTATCATAAACTTTGTTTTCTGTGCACGATTTTGTCATTTTTTAGGCAAACATATCTTATAATCGTATTTTTTTTCTCTCTGTCTGTTATGATGTGAAAATATGGCGGCTAATTATTTGTTGTGTTTTGAAGCCGTAGTTTACCGATTTTCACCTTATAATAAACAATCTCAACAAAGAAGCATGGATATTGAGCACGTGTATAACAATTACATGTACAATCCGATTTAGTTTATTTCAATGACAGATTCATGCGTATTGCGATCACCGGATTTTTACGAGACAGGTCACGCTAAGGTTACTTTGCATATACGGAAAATATGTCGGCGAATTGCTTCCTGGAAGCAAGCAATTAACACATGATTAACAAATAGTAAACTTTATCTTAATGAGGACAAATCAAAGAATTTTCTTCAGAAGAAAAGTATATATGTACGAATGTTTTATAATGAAAACTATCCATTTAGTTATAAAAAAAAACATATGCATCCTTTTTTTTTTAATAAATTTGAGGTTTCATATGACTTTATTAATGTTAGTAGAAATTGATGGTGTCGAATTCTTCACTTTCAATGAAATTCCGCAGAAACATGCATTTTTCCCAGTGTAGGTTTTAAGATATAGAACCACTAATCATTTGGGGCCTGGTAAAAAAGACTACATATTTTAAACAAAATATATTCCTACGCATAGCTCTAACTTTGTCAACAATAAAAATATTTGGGTACTAGTAATTTTGGTATCAAATGATAGCTTAGAGACTTGGGGTCACTGTTGAAAGTTTTTTTTTAATAAAAAAAAAAACTTATTCAGCACACATCAGGATAAGGTATAGCTTTAGCATAAACGATACTTTTTTATCGTTATTTTCTTTACGCAATGCGGTATCCAATATGTCTGTTGAATGTAAGCAATTGTACTAGTTTGTTCAGATCGTTTTGTCTTAGTGTGCGCCTTTATTTACGACTAACGACGTAACCAAGTCATCCAAATGGTGAAGTTGGAATCTTTCCTTCGTCAACTTTAACGGATGCTATCATTGGTTGACGTTTATGGAATATTCGTTTCACAAATGACAACGGATGATTCAATTCTCGTAACAACAACCCCGTCCCCTTTTCCTCGAATGTGACAATCATGTACCGTATAAGGACCGGGTTTGCGGAAAATGAACCAAAATGAGCAGCATATCAGGTGCCACTAGTGGAGCAGGATCGAATTACCCTTCCGTTTTTTATGGGTTTGTGATGCTCAGTTTTTTTGTATTTGATGTTGTGTTTTGTGTATGAATGTTCATTTGTCCTTCTCTTTTTTAGCTGAGCTTTATTGTCCGATTATTTTCTATTTATCTATTTGTTTGATATCGTGTAAAATAATTATGCAATACATCGGCTCCCTTTTTTAAAAGACGTAAAACTATGATGTCATAACAACGGATATTCATAGATTAAGTGCCCACCTTATTCTTGGACGATAAAGTCAAGCCACCAATTTCATCCTTAAATGCATCCTGTCGTACGGCTCCTATAAGACAGTGTTATGGTTTTTTTTAGCGCAACACGGAAACACGGGTAATTTATGACGATGTGATTGGTTAAACACTGTCTCGTGGTGACCCCCTATAATAAAGGGAGTCGTCAAGCTATCTTCAACCTTAAATGGTTCCTGATGTACGGCTCCTATAAGAAAGTGTGATGCTTCATATCGTTACTTTACCATGTTTAATCTTATTTGTCGTTTTTCTTTCGGGTCGCCCAAGTTTCGGATAAAACATAACGTCATGCACTTGAACCACATGTTTTATATGAATAATAATATGTCTTCGCTTACCAACTAAACATGAGTGTCATTTTAGAAATAACGACTGAGCCGTATGAAACTTTATTTCAGATTGTCAAGAAGGCTGGTATAATTTGTTTGGGGGACGCTCCTGTTACTACATGTCTGCCTTTAATGATACGAAAACCCAGAGTGAGGCTACTGTAAGTTGATTTGTGCATTATATTTATGCAAAAAAAAACATAATTAAAAGGATTGTTAATATCTAGAAACAAGAAGATGTGGTATGATTGACAACGAGACAATTAACTCTCTACAAGAGACTAGATGTCGTAAAAATTAGCACTACTAAGTGACTGTAGGGTCATTGTGAGGCTTGATTAATGTAAATTATTTTTTAAATTCATTTTAACCATTCTTTAACCATTCAGCTGAAATTTAAAAATATTTAAAAAATGTGCATGATTGATTATTCTGCAAGTCCCAATTATATTACTTGACATTTTTCAGAATAATATCGGGTCAAATCCTTTGAGCCGAATATCAACTTATTTACGTTGTATTTTTCCCTTACAGGAAACATGTAAAAACTTAGGAGCAGAGTTGTTATATGCTACAATAATGGCTATGTGGGAACTTTGTGTAGCGTCAAGTCTGGCAAAACTAAGCAAGGTACGTATAACTAGATATACCATATGCATTATTGTGAATTAAAGTTATAACAACGTATATCAAATATGAAAATCAGAAAATTTAAATAGGTTGCAAGAAACATGAAATGTTTGTTTAAACAGGACACAAAGGAACAACAATCTCGGAAAGGAAAAAAGGGGACGGAACACCTCATATTTACAAGGGGATAAAACGTGCTGATGGAACAGGTCACATCTTACAGCTTAATTGCATTTTTCCACTTGTATTTTGTCCATCTGATGAGTTGAGCCTTTTTCAACTGATTTTTATAGTTCTTTTCTATTTTGTACTGTTATACCACTGTCCCATGTTAGGGGAGGGTTGGGATCCCGCTAAAAGAGGGACGAAAGATACCAAAGGGACAGTCAAACTCATAAATCTAAAACAAACTGACAACGTCATGGCTAAAAATGAAAAAGACAAACAAACAACAGCCCACACGACACAACATAGAAAACTAAAGAATAAACAACACGAACCCCACCAAAAAACTAGGGGTGATCTCAGGTGCTCCGGAAGGGTAAGCAGATCCTGCTCCACATGCGGCACCCGTCGTGTTGCTTATGTGATAAAAAATCCGGTAAATGGTCTAATTCGGTAGGTCACATTCATGAAAGGGAAGGGAATTGTAGTTACGATGTAAGGAACATATCCGATATCATTTGTGACACGGTTATTCCATAACGGTCAACCAACTCGTGATGGCGTTTGTAAAATTTACGAAGGGATGATTTCAACTTCACCATTTGGAAATTGGTTTAATAGCTTCCTTGTGAGCAGCAACCCTCTATCAAGAAAATAATGATAGGAAATGCAAGCACGGGAATATCGTATCAACTGGGAGATATATATACCCCATTTGCAGGTGCTGCTGGAATGTTGCTACTTAAAAATGGAAAATTCACAATTGGAAAGCTGAAATCATCTCTTTTGTCGTAAAGTTTTGTTTTCAACCGACCCTCATTGTCAATTTCTAGATGTAAGTCAAGATATGAGGCCGACGTAACTGTATCTGTAGTATCCTTTATCTCTAGCTCGATTGGATAGATGCGTTCCACATAGTCACTAAATTTAGAATTATTTAGTGAAAGAACATCATCTATATAGCGAAAAGTAGAGTTAAAGGATATTGCTAACTTCTTATCTTTCTTCCTAAGAAGTTCCTGCATGAAGTCAGCCTCATAATAATAAAGAAACAAGTCGGCAAGTAGAGGGGCACAGTTTGTTCCCATTGGAATGCCGACAGTCTGTTGAAAAACACGTCCCCCGAACGTTACAAAAATGTTGTCAATCAATAAATCAAGCATCTTGATAATATCAGTTTCAGAGAATTTTTTGTTCGAATCAGAGTGATCCTTTACAAAGTAGGATTTATCCCTGTCCAAGACAAGATACTTGTATCTACGTTGGCTATTCTTTTTTACGAAGCAAAGCAATACAAACTCTTTCAATTTGTCTTTTAGTTTGGAATGTGGAATACTAGTGTACAGAGTAGAAAAGTCAAATGTTTTAATACTGTTACAAGATGAAAGAGAGTTAGATTGTATGTACTCTAAAAGATCTTTGGAATTTTTAAGTATCCACATCTGATTCACGCCCCCTCTAGAATAGGCAGTTTCACAATAACTCTGAAGCCCGTCTTTGATTGCTGATAAAATAGATGTTAATAATTTAGAAAGAGGTTTCGTGGAGCACTTGGAAGACCCAGCAATATACCGTTGTTTGTAAGGACACTTATGTAGTTTAGGTATCCAATACAGTGATGGCAGATCCAGTTCTTCATCTTTGGTTGAAATTCCAAAGGAACACAGAACAGACCTATGATTATCCAGGATTTCCTCTTTGGTAAGTGTCGTGAGAGTATATGTTGAGTTTCCAAGTGAATTGTCAATACCTAATTTGTTTATCGAGCAGTTAATGTAATGAGTTTTACATACAAAAACGATGTTGTTTGGGGCTTTATCTGCGGGGACAACAACATATTTGTCATGGAGGTAGGATAGGTGTTTTGCAACATTTGGGTCTTTAAAGATTGACGTAGCATGGGCATTGATAGACCCATTCAGTTTCTTAATTCTGATTTGTATTAACGACCTCACTGTCTTAATCTATTCGGAAAGAGTGTCTACGTCTTCCTTCTCGCGCTTAGCCCATTGCCTGGCATAATCCTCAACTGAATCAATCAAAATTTTAAAGTTGTATTTCCAATTGATGGATTTAGGCTCACGATATTTCGGACCTTTCGATAACACATTTCGTAGAGAAGTGTTATTAACAATGTTGAGGTCACCGGTAATAACGTGGCCAGCAGGATTATATGTGAATTGGGAACTAGCACAAGTGCAATCAGGAGGTTTAGACTTGAAGTCGTCAATATCGAGATCCTGCAAAACGTGTTTGTAATTGAAAATTTTAGTTGCAATAGGTTTGGTATAGGTATAAGAAATGATTGGTACAGACTGGTCTTTGAAATAAGGAGGTATTTTCGATTGAACTAATTTATGATGAAGGATATTGCCTAAGTTGACGCCATCGATACCTTTGTTGGCAAAGGAAAGATTAAGGAAAGATCTTTTCTCTTTTTCATCTTTGCCAATGCGGACTGGCTTGAAAAGTCTGTGACTTGCAATATCCGAAATTATAGCTGTAATTTTGTATTGGTTTGAATGAAGGTTTGTAACAGTGGATTCCAAACATAAATTGAACAGAGAATGAAGTTTTGAAAGGGGTAATGAATAAAGTTTCGTGCGAATGTGATGAATACCTAACGGCTTTTGTATAAATGGCAGCAAGTCATTTATAGATACATCATGCAGAGAAGGTGATGTATAATGACGATGACCATGACTGCGTCTACGTCGAGGAGTCGAGTTAAAAATATTCATCACATTCACCGAGTTACACGAAGGACTAGATAGAATACCTATACCATCAATTTTGTCATTGCAACCATAAGGTGTCACAGTTCCCAATTGTCTAATCCAGTAGTCCTATTTTTGTCTACGGAGAGTTGTTGAAAGATTAGGATTGTTAGAGCTATGGTACATCTTTTCGATATTGCGAACTGTCATGGAAACGATGGAATGATCGGGCTGATTGAAATGCTGGTATAGAATGTCGTTAGCATTGAGGTTAATGTATGATCTATGACCGCACATACGTTTGTTTAGCCTTCCTTTCGTTTCACCGACGTATACCAATCCGCAAAGGTTGCACTGTAATCCGTAGACGACATTTATCGATTTACAATTCAGATCATCGTAACTTCTGGTAAAATATGACTTCTTGGGCAAATTGCTAGTGAATTCAGCATCTGTAATTAAAATTGCACAAGTTTTGCAGCCTTTGGTCTCACATTTCGAAATGCGACAGTGTTGTACTGTGTCATCAAAACCCAAAATGTCTTTAAGGAGAACTGAACATGGCTGTATATGTGTAATATTGCTGTTGTCACTAGGACGATGATCTGAATGAGTCATGTTTGTGATATTTGTCATGTCTGGTGATGAGGGGACACTTGCCGTATCAGACGACACCGTGTCCATGGTGACGTCTGTTTCGGACCTTTTTATACTGGGCGACGTCCGAGCCAGTTTCCTGTTAGATCTTCGTAAATTCATGCAATTGTAGTTTTGCTACTGGGCGGATGATGTCCTCGGGGACAAAATGTCCACCAGCAGAGACATCTACCCAGTGGTTATAAAAGAGGGACAAAAGATACCAAAGGGACAGTCAAACTCATAAATCTAAAACAAACTGACAACGCCATGGCTAAAAATGAAAAAGACAAACAAACAACAGCACACACGACACAACATAGAAAACTAAAGAATAAACAACACGAACCCCACCAAAAAATAGGGGTGACCTCAGGTGCTCCGGAAGGGTAAGCAGATCCTGCGCCACATGCGGCACCCGTCGTGTTGCTTATGTGATAACAAATCCGCTAAATGGTCTAATTCGGTAGGTCACATTCATGAAAGGGAAGGGGATTGTAGTTACGATGTAAGGAACATATCCGATTTCATTTTTGAAACGCTACATGTTTAACACCGCCACATTGTGTATGTATTGTGCCTGTCCCAAGTCAGGAGCCTTTAATTCAGTGGTTGTGGTTTGTTTATGTGTTACATATTTGTTTTTCGTTTATTTTTTGTACATAAGTTAGTTTTCTCGTTTAAATTGTTTTACATTGTCATTTCGGGGCCTTTCATAGCTGACTATGCGGTATTGACTTTGCTCATCGTTGAAGGCCGTACTGTGACCTATAGCTGTTAATTTCTGTGTCATTTTGGTCTCTTGTGGAGAGTTGTCTCATTGTCAGTCATACGATATCTACTTTTTTATATTAACATCGCTGATTTTTTCAATTACAGATAAGGACTCATTATTTCTTGACACAAGGTCAATGGCAAATGGTATTTGGGCAAATAATCATGGAGCAGTTTTAAACAAGATACTGCAGTATAGTAGTCAACCACCAGGCACTCCTGAGCAAGGGGATTTTTTAGCAAAATATTTCTTTGGGATAATTTTACTGTTGGAAAAAATTGTAATCTTAAATACAACTATGTCTGTAAGATAAAATTACCAAGAAGGAAAGGCAAATATGGGTAATTCTATGCTCATAAGACCGCAAAGCAAATATGGGTAATTTTTAATATTAGAATACGCCTTGGGGTGTACACATTTGCTTTTAAAATATGCCTATGTGATAATATGCTATTAGAATAGAATGTACTTTTTAATTGAAAGTGTGTTCTTTTTTCATATTATTAAAACAGATACAAATATTCAAAAAAATAATAGATTGATCTTAAATGATTAATAAGTTATGAAAACCTTGTTTTAATAAAATGTTGACACGATGATAGATATGTCTCGTTTTTTATTAAAAAAAATAATTTTAGTAACAGGTATATTACTGATATTATAACAAACTTTAAGAAAAGTGGCGCAAAACATATTACTTAATTAAACTGACAACGTTATGGCTATAAAAGAAAAAGAAAAACAAACAAACAAACAAACAAACAAACAAACAACAGCACCAAGACACAACATAGAAAACTATAAATTTATCAACACAAACCATACCTAAAACTGAGGGTGATTTCAGGTGCTCCAGAAGGGTAAGCAGATCCTGCTCTAAATACGGCACATGTCGTGTTGTACTATCATCATTTTAAATGGTTCTGTAGAAGACAGTATGGGCACTATGCATTCTATGTCGGTATAAATGTAGAATTATACTTAAATAAAGTCATGAATTTGTCTTTAATATAAGCCACATCCTGTTTTAACGATATCATTTATTATAATAATGACATAACAATTTGTCGTATCACGACACGTTGATAGCTTATGGCTCTTTTTCTTCTCTTTGTTCAGTGTTTTTTTTTTCTGTGGCACATTCTCTGGTTCTATTATCTATTTTTATGCAAATAGACTAAGACTGAGGGATCATGGCCAATTTAATACTTTCAATTTAAATGACAATTACCAATGCTCACACAACTGCATACCAATTATCATTGACTTGGCGTACAGCAGTGTTTTATCTGAAACTGATCCAATTATAAATATAAATCAATTGCTTTTAAAAAGCAATTGGAGGCGGTCTTTCCCCCTTTGAAATTGATTGAATGGGGGTTTGTTTGTTTGTTTGTTTGTTTGTTTGTTTCTGTATGGGGTCTATATTATTGTTACCGGAGAAGTTTCATGTTTAGTTTGGAAAGTTTTTATTTTATTTTAGGTACAGCGCGCGCGCCAGATTGAGGAGACATCACGTGACTTGGGTTTATAATAACGAAAACTTTAGTATTTTTATTCCTTTTCAGGTGAGGACGTGTATTTTTATTCCTTTTCAGGTGAGGACGTTGAACAGATAACATGTATAGAGACGGAATGTACACAATGTATTTCTTTTGTCATTGTAGGAAATTGACATTTTTGATCACAGTTCACCAGCAATGCATGTTTTGGATTTAATTGAAACGGTGTACTTTTAAAGCACATTTAAGGATTATTTTCTGTTGTACGACTTTGCCCCCCGCAGAGCTATAGAAAAACAGTACATTAACGAGTGTTACACGGACTCTTTTTAGATGATACACGGACTCTTTTTAGTTGTTACACGGACACTTTTTATGAATAGAATCACTCGTGCATGATCAGTGAGTTCATGGGCACTTTAACTTTCAATTAGATTTGAACTTTTTGGTTCACCGACTTATTTCCTGTCTTTTTATTGAACAAAATATTTACGTTAGCATCAATATCTTTTTTCAAACATTTCCAGTAAAAATACTATTCATATCAGTACACCAAGGGATTAGACATTTAACTTTTAAAAAAAGGGGGGGGGGGTATGGCTATTTCCTAAAAAAGATATTTTGATCCCAAATTTTATGAGAAAAAAATTATTATGGTCAAGCAGATGACAAATTAATGTTTTGCATGATTCCTAATTTTCCGAATGCCGTAAATAGTGCTAATTTAAACAAAAACATTTGGGTGATGGCGTTGAAAAGTAAATAGTTAATATTCTCAAAATAGAACATACCGCCCCCTTTATGAAGCAAAATATTCGGTCAATAAATGTTTTCTTCAATATATGGATATGAATAGTATTTTGGACAATGCTGAAAGTAAAGAAATGATGATACTGACGTGTATATTTCAATAAAAATAAGACAAGAAATAAGTAAATAAAAATCAAATCTTTTCAAAAGATAAAATCCCTATCAACTCACCAATGCACGATTGATCCTATAAACAAAAAGTGTTCATGTAATACACGTCCAATAAGCAGCAAATCTAGAAGAAAATCATTCTTCAACTTAGTCATCAATTTTGGGCGGTAAGCTGCGATTGGATCATAATGTAACACGTGTTTATTCCCGATCAACACGAGACGAGCATGCATTTAAAAAAAATTAAAGTATATGCCTGAATATTTATAATATTAAGACAAAATCCATTTTTTCATAAACATTTCATTCACTAATAAAGAAGGAAATTAATTCTTTTGATACTTTTATATTGTTATCGAATTTATATCAGTGGCGGATCCAGGTCCAAATCCAGGACAAAACAGGGGGAAGGGGGGGGGGGCAACTTTATGTCCCCATTTAAATACATTGATCATCCAAAAAAGGGGTCATCCAAAAAAGGGGTCATCCAAAAAAGGGGTGTTCCAACCCCGGGACCCTCCCCCCCCCCCCCGCCAGCACTTAATATTGAATTCATGTATTTGGCAACAAACGCGCGATTTTTACGATTTTTTTTAAGGGGGGATGGGGGGATGGATGGAATGGCACTTCCTGCATTTTTTCATAAAAAAAAAAGATCACAGCCTGTTATTTTTAAAATGAATTAGCCCCCTCCCCGCTTTCCGTTTCATCCATAAAAATCAAACGTTATCCTACTTACAACTAAAATATTTCTTTAATATACTACCTTTTTTACGAAGTTGCATTTTAAAAAGTTTTAATGTACAACATTCATCTTTTACTTGAAACGGTTCTTTTTTATCAAATTATTAGATTCCTGATTTTTTTTTCTTGAACACAGTGTAGGAACGGAACTGTACGGTTTTCTAAGAATTTGGTCATTCGGGAGACTGTCAAGCGGTGCTCCGACATTTGCAAAATAACAAGTTGCTTGATGGAAACTTTGATGAACTATTATGTTGCTATATAACGTTTCTGCTTCAAGTTTTGATAGCTAAATCATTCTTTGTGTAAATATGAACCAATAAAATAATAAGAAAGATATATGCATTCAAACGTTTTCCTTAGAATGGTGGAGCTCCGTGTAATATGATCAAAATTGTCACACAACAGCGATCAAAAATGTCAAATAAACATCGAAAAATCCATGTTTGCTACCTGAATTTTCACATGTACATTTTCTGATATAAAGTCTTACCTATCTGAAAGTTTCAAAGCCATTGTCCCAGTAGAAATCTAAATATATTCATTTTCTCCATGTCGGATATTTTTATTGACTGTACAATCGCTTGCAAGTTTACTGTAATATCACTCGGAGCCTTCCTGTACAATCGCTTGGAGCTTTTCTTTTCATCGTTTGGCCAACTAGACTACTCCGAAAGGAGGGTAACCTACTTTACCTTGTTATGACTTCACGGTCCAGCTAGCAAGGAAGCTAGTCAAAGGTATTACTTTTTCTTACACACTCATTGCGTTTTGCTGTAATAGTTTCTAGTGGCATATGACTAATTATAACTCTTAAGTAGATAATGCTTACTACTATCTCTTCTGCCACATTCATTATCAGTTTATGTTTCCATAATACTTTTGTCATATAACAAGAAGTAATTGTAACAGGATGCTGTTACGAAGTCTCCCAAACAAAGCTCCCATAACTCGCCATTCATATGGTCCCATGTTCATTTGATTTGATTTTTTGTCCCATACAGGAATATATATGGCTTACGAGTAGGGATCTCCACCATTTACAAGTATTCAAACAGGAGGGGGTGGTGGTGACCCCCAGGGAATTTACCTACATTTCATTTCATTTGTTTTATTGTCCCCTACAAGAATGTATATGGTTTAAGGGTGGGGATCTGGACCGTTTACAAGATAATAGCACATTCTCAAATTGAACGGGGTGGGGCAACCCCCAGGAACTTTCCTTTAATTTCATTTGATTAGCTTTATTGTCCCATACAAGAATATATATGGTTTAGGGGTGGGGATGTTGACTGTTTACAAGTTTTCAAACAAGAGGGGGTGGGGTGACCCCCTTAGGACTTCCCTCTTATTTCATTTCATTTGTTTTATTGTCCCCTACAAGAATATATATGGTTTAGGGGTGGGGATGTTGACCGTTTACAAGTTTTCAAACAAGAGGGGGTAGGGTGACCCCCTACAGAATTCCCTTTTATTTCATTTCATTTGTTTTATTGTCCCCTACAAGAATATATGTAGTTTAGGGGTGGGGATCTGGACCGTTTACAAGATAATAGCACATTCTCAAATTGACTGGGGTGGGGATGACCCCCTGGGACCTCCCATTAATTTCATTTGATTTGTGTTATCGTCCCATTCAAGAATATATATGTAGTTTAGGGGTGGGGATCTGGACCGTTTACAAAATATAAGCATATTCTCAAATTGAAGGGGGTGGGGATGAACTCCCAGGGACTCCCCCTATATTTCATGTGATTTGTTTTATTGTCCTATAATCAATTCTGAAGACTGCATGTATCTATCACTTACAGTTTTCAAGTTATATTCAGAAGAATCAGAAGAAGAAGAATCAGAAGAAGAAGAAGAAGAAGAAGAAGAAGAAGAAGAAGAAGAAGAAGAAGAAGAAGAAGAAGAAGAAGAAGAAGAAGAAGAAGAAGAAGAAGAAGAAGAAGAAGAAGAAGAAGAAGAAGAAGAAGAAGAAGAAGAAGAAGAAGAAGAAGAAGAAGAAGAAGAAGAAGAAGAAGAAGAAGAAGAAGAAGAAGAAGAAGAAGAAGAAGAAGAAGAAGAAGAAGAAGAAGAAGAAGAAGAAGGAAGAAGAAGAAGAAGAAGAAGAAGAAGAAGAAGAAGAGAAAGAGAAGAAGCTTTTATTTGAATGGATGCAGCCTGCATTAGCGGATCCGGTATGCGGGGAGAGGGAGTTTTGGTGGTTGAAATCCCATTTTTTACGATTATTTTTTTATTTTGTGGACGTGTCAGTGTGTTCCGTGGTTTGGACCCCCCTTTTGCAGAAAGGCGGGATCCGCACCTGGTCTGATATCGTCAATAATAATAATATGATGATCCGATCATTCATCTGATTTTTATAGTTTGGTCTTGTGCTGTGCTAGTTTTGGGGAGAAATGAGCGCACACAGTCATTTTAAACCCTGCCAAATTCTTTATGTACCCGTTTCCAGTCAAGAGCTCGTAGTTCAGTGGTTGTCGTTGGTTCATGTCTGTCATATATATTTTCCGTAAATTGTTTTATTATGAATTAGGCCGTCAGTTAAATTCGAAAGGTGTTGATTCTTATTTTTCATGTCGGGTCCTTTTATAGCCGACTATAATAATTACTTAAATCCATTTATTTTTTGAACTTTGACAATCATATCACATCTCCTTATTTTTATATTGAAGATATAAATGTGGTTTGAGAAAAATGTTGTTCTTACAAACAACTGTTTCGTTCGTTTGTCGGATGCTATAGTGGGGAATATTGAAAAGTTGCTGAATCGTGACATTGATAAAAAAAAAAATCACGTTGAAGGATTTTGTGTTTTCTCTGTCTTTCAGATAACAAGTCCTCTCCCATTCTTGATAAAATTTCATTTTACTGGAGCTTTTACTATCAGTAGCTATAGCTTGTAATAGACAGACATCTCATTTGCAATTATACCACATCTTCTTATTTTAATATTATGTTTATTGACATATACGTGTTTTTTCTTGGATCAGTGGTTAGCTACCACCATTCCACATTCGAATTCCTTGTTATAGTTACCAAATTAAAAAGTGTGGGTTTGTGTAGATACACCATAGGAGGAGCTAAATTTCACGAGAAAGCTTTGCTTTCGAGTGGAATTTAGTTCATCCTATGGTGTATCTACACATAGCCAATCACTTTTTTATTTGGTAAATTACATGTGTCAAAGTTAACAACTGATATCACAGGAAAGAACATGTGTTACATTGTAGTTTCTGGCTAAAAGTGTGAGGTATCTAACATACACCACATGACCATTTTCAATCTTCTGGTAAACCAATCAGAGGGTCGATATGGAACTGTGGTGTATGTGTCGATACCCTCACACTTTTTCAATGGAAAATCAGACAAACTATGGTACATATCAAGTTACAATATCCCGATCCTGTGATGAAAAATATTTTGTTGTATTGTTCAAATATGTATTTATTATTATTTTTTAAATTGCTGGTAAATAATATATTAAGTAAAATTCAAAATATGCTAAATACCCTTCCAGAGAATCTAGTCAC